>CM035128.1:161940946-162540946 GCA_020205605.1 Panax ginseng
TCCTTATTGGAAAGCCCCCTCTTTCCTGGGAACGACCTGGTCGATTAATATTGTGAATTATAATAATGATAATAAATGTTGTTAAAAATATTGAGAAATTTTTATGAAGTATTTGTTGTATTTATGGACCCCCCATTTACCCATTTTTCAAAATAATCGGTAGAAATTATTTAAAGATGGGGCCCACATGTGGGGCCCATATGTGTTAAAAAACTAATTTTAAAAATGGGGGTGGGAGAGAGTTACGTAAAGGGGAGAAAATTTATATATATAGGTATATGATGTGTGTGTGTGTATATATATATATATATATATATATATATATAGAGTCAGGGATCGGAGAAGGGATCCTTACTTTTTTTAAAATGAGGGACTTTTTTTTTTTTTTTGCTTTTTTTTTTTTTTTAAAACAACTAAAAAAAAAGTTTAATATTTTATGAATCGAATTTTTTCATAATAAAATATTTTGGGTGTGATTTGAGCACGTATAACAAAACATGTATATGCATATGCAGGCAGACTGTACCACCACTTTTTGGTATAGGTATTCAAAACACGCCCAAAACATCAGATATTATGAAAAATTTGATTCCATAAAATATTAAACTTTTTTTTTAGTTGTTTTTAAAAAAAGCAAAAATAAAATAAAATAAAAAAATCCTCATTTTAATAAAGTAAGGGATCCCTTACTTGATCATTTCTGTATATATATATATATATATATATATATATATATATATATATATATATATACATGAATGTGATATGGGTGAGAGTGATGTGTGTGAGAGTGACATGTTGATGGAATTTAATGTGTAAGTGTGTGAGTGTGTGTGTGTGGTAGGAAGAAAGGGGGGTGGGGGAAGATGCCTTGGAGATAAGAGAATGTAGGTGTGTGTGTTTGATGTAGAAATTGATAGGTGGTTTATTATGGGAATTATTGTTTTGTTTTGTTGCAAAATAACATGTGTTATAAATATATGTATATATATTATATTTTTGTTTGTTGTGGATTATTGCATTGAAATTCAATCACTCGTAGTGTTGTATAGAGCATCCGTGAATTGTTTCTGTTGCGTCCGTGATTTCTTTTTCAAATAGTATTCCTTCCATTCTCCTATAAATAGGATGCTTAGTTAGAATTAAAATCACACCAGAAATTTTAGAGAATTTTCTTCTATAATCTTGAGCGTATTTCTTTAGAGTTTTGAGCGTAGTGCAAGTTTTCTTCAAGATTATCCTCGCCCTACCAGTCGGAATACTTTTCTTTTACGGTAAGGGGTATTATTTCTTTCGTATTCATGAAGAGAACTCCTGTTGTTCCATTCTTTATTATTCTGTTGGAATAACCTGTATACACGGACTTCCCTGTACTTGGTGAAATTCTTCTGTAGTTCCATTCTTAATTATTAAGCTAGAATAACCTGTCTATGCAAAGTACCGCATATATGGTGAAAATTTTCTATTATTCCATTCTTTATTATTCTGTTGGAACATCCTGTCGGTGCGAATTTCGCCTGACCTGGTTCCGTTATTTATTTTTCTATTGGAATATCCTGTCTGTGCGTTTACGCATGACCTAGTTCCGTTATTTATTATTCTGTTGGAATAACCTGTCTGTGCGGTTTATCGTATGCCTGGTGATTTCTTTTGTTATTTCATTCTTTATTATACCTAGTTGGTTAAAGTTTTGGCTTTTATACTCCATGAAATTAGTGGAATATCCTTGATATTTGCGCTTCATCCAGTATATTTTCATGAAAATATTCTTCTGAGCATTCTTGAATTTTACTCCACAAAACAGTATCATGTTGACAATTTGGACGTTATTGGTTCCTGGATAAACTAATTCTTGAACTTGTTTTATTGAATTCTTATATCGTTGTCATAATCCTCATGTTTATATTTTGTTGAAAGTCATCTGTGGCCTGTAGTGCATAGATGGACTTGGTATGATTATGACTAGGGAGAATTCGGTATAATCATGACCGTAATATTACAAATGATGTGGTAAAAGTCCTCATTGGCCCGTAGTGCATTGATGGACAGTTGTTGGCATGATCATGACCATTAATGAATACACGAATATCCTTGGCCCGTAGTGCATGGATAATTGGTGGTCGTGATACTAATGAATATCCTTGGTCGTAGTGCAGGGATGATGTGGATTATTTATTAAGCCGAGTCTCAGCGATAAAAATGATGAAAAACATTTTTAAATCATAAAAGATAGTAGATTTTATTCTCTACTTGACTCTTTTAATGTATTGCTTGTTCCGCTGCAGTTAAACTTGATGTTTGTTATATTTTATCAGTTTAACACTGTTGAAGACTAACGATAATTTATTCTGCATTATCTTAGTCATAATATTTCTTATTGGGCTAGTTGAGCTCACCCTTCTGCTTTCATTGTTCTCTTCAGGAAATGAGAACGTAGTCGGGACTAGTCGGGGAACGGAGTGACGGTCCAGATGGTTGCATTAGTAGTCCTCACTATTCTATAAAATAGTGTGATGATAAATGTATTGAGGACTCCATTTGAGTTTGAATACTATCTAGAAGACAATATTCATATTAAAACTCTTAGTTTATGTTTGGTCGTATTTTACACGACAGTTGTATTAATAAGTTGTATTTAAATTTTGTACCATGTATTTGGCGACTCAAGATGGGTGATGTATACCTATTTTGGGGGCGTCACAAACATAAATAGAGATAATTATAAGACGCAATATCCCACAATTCATATACATCGAGTAATCAATTCATATACACCTAGTAATTATGTAATAAAACTAATACTATTATATATGTAGTAGGTTTATGTTTGTTTGCAAGGGTTATGTTTAATCAAGCTGGAGCAAAATAACATGACCGTGTCGCAGTACGAATCCAAGTTCCCCGAGTTATCCCAGTTTGCGTCCCATTTGGTTGATAATGAGGAGAGAATGACACGAATGTTTCTAAGAGGTTTGAAACCCAAGAGATCGTCAATATCTTATCTCTCATAAACCGTGTTTGTATTCGGATGTTGTTAATAGGGCTCGATTATTGGAGCGCGATAATGAGTCAACCCAACCAAAAGAGAAGCGGTAAGCAAAATGATAATACCGGATGATAGCGGTCATCGAGCGGTGACAATAAGCGTGGAGGGAATCAACATGCCAGAAATGGTAACCACTTTGGTGGTAATCATGGTCAAAATAATAAGAGTGAACATTTCAAGAAGAGGAGATTCAATAATGATGGAAAGACGTCAACATCAGCACCCGTCGTTAAGGAAGGAGAAATACCACCTATCATATGCTCCAAATGTGGAGGGGAGGGACACATCAGTCCAAACTGCGCAATGTCATCCAAAGCATGTTACAATTGTGGAAGAGAAGGTCACCTGGCCCAATTTTGTCGTGTACCGAAGACAAGTCCAGCTGGGATGGAGGCATCAAAGGTCGTCCCAGACAAGACAAAACCGGTAGTTCAAGGGAGAGCGTTTGTCGTGACCTCCCAGAAAGTAAGGAACCCGAACGAGGTCATCACGGGTAACCTTATTATAAACTCTAGCAAAGTATATACCTTATTTGATACTGGTTCTACCCATTCTTTTATTTCTCCTACTTGCGCTCAACGTTTAAATTTGACTCCAGAGAAATTGGACTTTGACTTATCTGTTGAAACTCCGTTGGGAGAAACCTTCATTACATCCACTGTTTATAAGTCTTGTTTGGTTCAAATCGGTACCCTCACATTACCTGTCGATCTTATTTCATTGAAAATACTTGAATTTGACGTAATTCCAGGGATTGATTGTTTAACTACTCATCATGTAAAAAATGATTATTTTCGTAAGGTTATTAGCTTTCATATTCCTAACCAACCTATTATGCGAATTCAAGCAACCAAACCATTAAAATCAATCACTGTCATCTCAAGTCATAAAGATATTCGTTTATTGAAAAATGGATGTCAAGCTTTCTTAGCTCATGTCATGGATCTAAACAAAAATACGTCAGTTTTGAATGATATTTCTATTTTTTATAATTTCTTGACGTATTCCCTGAAGAACTTCCTGGACTACCCCCAGAGCATGAAATTGAATTTTGTATCGACCTTGAACCCGATACAAAACCCATTTCCAAAGCCCCATATCGAATGGCTCCTATTGAACTTTAGGAGTTAAAAATCCAACTGCAGGAATTGTTAGACATCGGTTTCATTAGTCCTAGTACGTCTCCTTAGGGTGCTCATGTTCTATTCGTAAAGAAGAAAGATGGGAGTATGCGACTTAGTATTGATTATCGGGAGTTGAATCATGTCACCATCAAAAATAGGTACCCGTTGCCTCGTATTAATGACCTGTTTGACCAGTTGCAAGGCCCCAAATTCTTTTCAAAGATCGATCTTCGTTCCAGATATCATTAGTTAAAGATTAAAACTGATGACATTCCAAAGACGGCTTTTAGAACTAGGTGCGGGCATTATGAATTCCTAGTCATGTCTTTTGGATTGACTAATGCTCCTGCTGCCTTCATGGATATGATGAACCGAGTATTCAAGGAATATTTGGATCACTTTGTGGTCGTATTTATTGATGACATCCTCATATACTCCAAAACCCGCGAAGACCATGAGCAACACTTGAGGCTGATACTCCAAAAGCTACGTGAAAACAAGCTTTATGCCAAGTTGAAGAAATGCGAGTTCTGGCTTGAGGAAGTTGCATTCCTTGGGCACGTGATATCAAATCATGGAATATCTGTCATGACCAAGCAAAGATTGAAGTAATTCAAAGTGGGAGCAACCTAAGTCAGTGACCAAAGTACGTAGCTTTCTCGGCTTAGCTGGTTATTATCGGAGATTCGTAGAAGGGTTTTCTCGAATCGTTACTCCATTAACTCAGCTGACTTGGAAAGATACAAAATTCGGTTGGAGTAAGGAATACGAGAAGAGTTTTCAAGAACTCAAGAGGAGACTCATTTTAGCACCTGTTTTGACAATACCATCTGGCTCGAAGGAATTTGTCATCTACAGTGATGCTTCGAGCAAAGGGTTAGGATGTGTTCTCATGCAACATGGGAAAGTCATAGTCTATGCCTCTCGACAACTCAAAGAATATGAGAAGAATTATCCTACTCATGATCTAGAGTTGGCAGCAGTCATTTTTGCACTAAATATTTAGAGGCATTACTTGTATGGGGAGAAAGTGGAGATCTTTACGGATCATAAAAGCCTGAAATATTTCATCACTCAAAAGGAACTCAACATGCGACAACGACGTTGGCTTGAACTGTTGAAAGATTATGATCATACCATCCAATACCATCCTGGAAAAGTGAACGTGGTAGTAGTCGACGCATTGAGTAGAAGATCATACGCGGCACGAAAAGCGATATTGTCAACGCAAAGGCCCATTTTGTATGACTTGCAAAGGATGGAGATAGAGATAAAGACTCAGGGACCCATGTGATGATGGCGAATATCTGAGTAGAGAACCGACTTTAATCGATAAAGTTAAAGCTGCTCAAGCTACAGACCTGGAGCTGATGCGTATGAGGAAGAAAGTACAAGAAGGTGCTATGCCGGAAGCAAGAATCGATGAAGAAAGAATACTTCAAGTCAACTTTAGACTTTGTGTTCCTTAACGACCCTGAGTTAAAGTATAAAATCATGATGGAGGCGCACAACACACCATTTGCAATCCATCCTGGGAGTACCAAAATGTATCATGATCTTTGACATACATTTTGGTGGGGCAATATGAAGAGAGAGATAGCGTTGTTTATCTCAAGGTGTTTAACTTGTCAACGAGTCAAGGCAGAGCATCAAGTACCAAAAGGTCCATTGCAACCACTTGAAATTCCAGAATGGAAGTGGGAACACATTACCATGGATTTCGTTACTGGTCTTCCCAAGGTTTCTCAAAGCATAGATGCAATTTGGGTCATTATTGATAGATTGACCAAGTCTGCTCAATTCCTACCAATACGAGAAACTTATACACTTGAACGTCTTGTTCGTATGTACATAAACAAGATTGTAAGATTGCATGGTATGCCAGTATCCATAGTTTCTGATCGAGACCCAAGATTCACTTCACGATTTTAGGTTAGTTTGCAAAAAGCTATGGGCACGGATTTACGATTTAGTTCGGCATATCATCCTCAGACGGATGGACAATCAGAGAGGGCTATTCAAACTCTTGAAGATTTATAAAGACGCTGTGTCCTTGACTTTAAGGGAAGTGGGGAAAAGTTCTTACCAGTGATGGAGTTTTCCTACAACAACAGTTATCAAGCAAGTATTGGCATGGCTCCATTCGAAGCGTTGTATGGAAGAAAGTGTTGTTCTCCAGTATGCTGGGATGATGTGGGTGAAGCACCGTTATTGGGACCAGAGTTAGTACGTATGACTACGGAAAAGATTCAAACGTTCCGACAACGTATAAAAACCTTACAAGATCGACAAATGAGTTATGATGATCTTCATTGAAAGGACGTGGAATTCGATATTGGAGATCATGTGTTGTTATGTGTTGCTCCATGGAAAGGAGTTACGAGATTTGGAAAGAGAGAAAAGTTCAATCCTCGATTTATTGGCCCATTTTTAATCCTCGATTGAGTGGGAACTGTGGCCTATAGACTCGCTTTACCGTCAAGTATGTCTCGTGTTCATAACATTTTTCACATATCCATGTTACGTAAATATGTGAAAGAACCAAACCATATTATTGAGTTAGAACCAGAAGAAATAGCGGAAGATTTAACGTATGAAGAGGTTCCTGTTCAAATCTTGGATAAAAAGGAACATATTCTACGCTCCAAGGTTATACCTCAAGTTAAAATTTTGTGGAGAAACCACGATGTTGAGGAAATGACCTGGGAGTTAGAATCTGAAATGAAATCAAGGTATCCTTACCTCTTCGACATACCAGGTATGTACCCTAATTTCGAGGGCGAAATTTCATAAGAAGGGGAGGTTGTAAGACCCCAACTTTTATGAATAAAGTTGAATTTTCTATAAATATCATTTTTGAATATTATGATATGAATTTGAAATAATGTTATAGTTGTGGGTAATATTTATAAATTTTACAAAGTACGCAAGTTGTTATATAATATTAGATTGGTGGGGAATGTTCGTTTTTAACAGGAATAATATATTATGACGGCACAATCATTGGTGGACCCTACAACGGAATTATTGTCGGAATGAGAAAACGACAAAAATATCTTTTTATAAAAATAATGGCGAAAGTTTTACCGTTAACTGTTGAAATACCCGGTGTTAAAAGTATAGTAATACGCGTAGTTGCATAGTAGCACACGGTATTAATTATTGATGCTTACGTGAGAAGTCACTCAGTTTTGTTCAATTATTGCTACGAGAATTCTTTGATAGTATCTCACGTTATTTGATTCAATTATTGTCGATATTTTATATATTATTAAATCAATAATTGAGATGACAGAGTTATTAATATTATTATTTACAATATTAACGATGTCTAGAAGTTCGCTTGAGGAGAGGTTTGGTCACCTAATTGGCGCGCCAATAGGAGAAATCCTTATTGAAAAGCCCTCTTTTCCAGGAACGACCTGGTCGATTAATATTGTGAATTATAATAATGATGATAAGTGTTGTTAAAAATATTGAGGAGTTTTTATGAAGTATTTGTTGTATTTATGGACCACCCCCCATTTACCCATTTTTCAAAATAATCGGTAGAAATTATTTAAAGGTGGGGCCCACATGTGGGGCCCATATGTGTTGAAAAACTTATTTTAAAAATGGGGGTGGGAGGGAGTTACGTAAAGGGGAGGGAATTTATATATATAGGTATATGATGTGTGTGTGTATATATATATATATATATATATATATATATATATATATATATATATAGAATGTGATATGGGTGAGAGTGATGTGTGTGAGAGTGACATGTTGATGGAATTTAGTGTGTGAGTGTGTGTGTGTGGTAGGAAGAAAGGGGGGTGGGGGAAGAGGCCTTAGAGATAAGGGAATGTAGGTGTGTGTGTTTGATGTAGAAATTGATAGGTGGTTTATTATGGGAATTGTTGTTTTATTTTGTTGCAAAATAACATGTGTTATAAATATATGTATATATATTATATTTTTGTTTGTTGTGGATTATTGCATTGAAATTCAATCACCCGTAGTGTTGTATAGAGCATTCGTGAATTGTTTCTGTTGCGTCCGTGATTTCTTTTTCAAATAGTATCCGTTCCATTCTCCTATAAATAGGATGCTTAGTTATAATTGAAATCACACCAGAAATTTTAGAGAATTCTCTTCTATAATCTTTAGCTTATTTCTTTAGAGTTTTGAGCGTAGTGCAAGTTTTTCTTTAAGATTATCCTCGCCCTACCAGTCGGAATACTCTTCTTTTACGGTAAGGGGTATTATTTCTTTCGTATTCATGAAGAGAACTTCTGCTATTCCATTCTTTATTATTCTGTTGGAATAACCTGTATACGCGGACTTCCCTATACTTGGTGAAATTCTTCTGTTGTTCCATTCTTTATTATTATGTTGGAATAACCTGTCTATACAAAGTACCGTATACATAGTGAAATTCTTTTGTTATTCCATTCTTTATTATTCTGTTGGAACATCCTGTCGGTGCGAATTTTGCCTGACCTGGTTCAGTTATTTATTATTCTGTTAGAATATCCTATCTGTGTGTTTACGCATGACCTGGTTCTGTTATTTATTATTCTGTTGGAATAACCTGTCTGTACGGTCTATCGCATGCCTGGTGATTTCTTTTGTTATTCCATTCTTTATTATACTCAGTTGGTTATAGTTTTGGCTTTTATACTCCATGAAATTAGTGGAATATCCTTGATATTTGCGCTTCATCCAGTATCTTTTCATGAAAATATTCTTCTAAGCATTCTTGAATTTTTCTCCACAAAGCAGTATCATGTTAACAATTTGGACGTTATTAGTTCCTGGATAAACTAATTCTTGAACTTGTTTTATTGAATTCTTATATCGTTGTCATCATCCTCATGTTTATATTTTGTTGAAAGTCATCTGTGGCCTGTAGTGCATAGATGGACTTGGAATGATTATGACCAGGGATTATTCAGTATAATCATGACCATAATATTACAAATGATGTGATAAAAGTCCTCATTGGCCCGTAGTGCATTGATGGACAGTTATTGACATGATCATGACCATTAATGAATACACGAATATCCTTGGCCCGTAGTGCATGGATAATTGGTGGTCGTGATACTAATGAATATCCTTAGTCAGTAAAGAGGGATGATGTGGATTATTTATTAAGTCGAGTCTCGATGATAAAATGATGAAAAATATTTTTAAATCATAAAAGATAGTAGATTTTATTCTCTACTTGACTCTTTTAATGGATTGCTTGTTTCACGCAGATTAAACTTGATGTTTGTTATATTTTATCGGTTTAACATTGTTGAAGGCTAACGATAATTTATTCTCGCATTATCTTAGTCATAATATTTCTTACTGGGCTAGTTGAGCTCACCTTTCTGCTTTCATTGTTCTCTTCAGGAAATGAGAACATAGCCGGGACTAGTCGGGGAACGGAGTGACGGTCCAGATGGTTGCATTAGTAGTCCTCACTATTCTATAAAATAATGTGATGATAAATGTATTGAGGACTCCATTTGAGTTTGAATACTGTCTAGAAGACAATATTCATATTAAAACTCTCAGTTTATGTTTGGTCGTATTTTACACGACAGTTGTATTAATAAGTTATATTTGAATTTTGTACCATGTATTTGGCGACTCAAGATGGGTGATGTATACCTATTTTGGAGGCGTCACAAACATAAATAGAGATAATTATAAGACGCAATATCCCACAATTCATATACATCGAGTAATCAATTCATATACACCTAGTAATTATGTAATAAAACTAATACTATTATATATGTAGTAGGTTTATGTTTGTTTGCAAGGGTTATGTTTAATCTTAAGTGTTTTATTTGTTTTTAAATTTAAATTTGAGATTATTAGTTTAGGAATTATTAAATAATTTAATAATCTTGATATTATAATTAAATTTCAAGATTATAATTCTAGGATTAATAGTTTTGAAATTATAATCTCATTATTCCCATCGATTATAATTATAATCCCGAGATTATAATCCTTACAAATATAACCCATAACTTAGGGCTATATTTATTTGTAAGGATTATAATCTCAAGACTATTAATCATAGGATTAAATAGTCCTAGTCATATGTTTGTTTTCTATGAGATTATTCATGTGATAACTTAAAATAATCTCATGTTATGTTTATTTTTTACAAGATTAATTAAAAGATTGGACAAAAAAATTATTTGGACTATTATACTTTTACCAATAATAACATATTTTAAACCTGTTTATACATCAAAAAGGTGCCTATAAATAAATAAAAAATTATTTAAACATATCACATGCATTTACTAGAGACAGTTATGATGAAACTCATCATGAAAAAATTAATTTAAGAAAAATAAATGAAAAACATTTTAATAGTAAATGTAGATGTATTTTCAAAATAAGTTTTTATTCTTATAACAAATAATAATTACAATTATGTTGAAATGTATTAATACATTAATTACTACATTTATTAAATTAATGTATTAATTAATGTAGTAATCAATGTATTGCTTTTGATTACATTAAATTTTATTACGTTGAATGTGACGCCCCCAAAATAGGTATACTTCACCTATTCTGAGTCGCCAAATACATGGTACAGAATACAAATACTGTGACGCCCCCAAAATAGGTCCATTCCACCCAACCCATTTTGAGTCGCCAAATACATGGTACAGAAATAACTACAACTTCAATAATACAAATGTCGTGTGAAATACGACAATACATACTATGAGTTTAAATACAGATATTGTCGTCTAGACAATATCCACACGCAAATAAATCCCCATCATAATTATTGATACATTATTTTACAAAAATGGTTAGGACTACAAAACAACTCTCTCTAGAACCTTCATTCCATACCCCGACTCGATCCTACTATGTTCTCACCTCCTGAGAAGAAAATGGAACAACAAGGAAAAGGGTGAGCTCAACTAGCCCAGTAAAGAATATTATGATTAAGATAATATACAACAAATTATCGTTAGTCTTCAACAGGGAAAAATCTAATAGAATACAATAGACAACAAGTTTTAGATCAACAAATGCGGTGGAAAGAATCCATTAGAAGAGTCACGTAGAGAAAGAATTCTACCGTCTTCTAAGGTTTAAAAGTCCATCATCAATATTTTATCCTGTAATAACAATCAATATTCATCTTTGCACTACCAAAGCCAAAGATATTCATTTAAATCACCGATTGGTCATGTTCATCTCAACACTGCTCATCTTTTGCACTCTGTGCCAAAGATATTCATCGATTAATCGCTCATCTTTGCACTACAGGCCAAATATATTCATTTATATCATCATTTAAGATCGAGGATGATGAAAAATATTTTTAAAAAAGCGAATCCGGTGAAACAAAAATGACAAGGATTAAGGATTAAGGATTCAGTACTTTGTTTTACCCATGTCCAAAAATACCTCGAAAATAATCATATTGGTGTAAAGTTCAAGAATGATCAAAACATGGATACAATCAAAGCTAGTATCCAGAATAGATATTTTGGGCAAAAAGAAAATTTTTTATTTTTCTAGGTGAATAAAGTCAGATATCGTGAATAGTCTTCAGTACACGTGAATAGTAAACCCGACACACAACAAGTTCCAAATTTGATAAAAAGTTCAACAAAGATTTTGGCATAATGATATTAAAGAAAATAATATCATTTCATGAAAGAAATAACATCCCTTACCTCAAAAAATAACCGTATTTCCGATGAATTTCTAGATAAGGTTGATGTAAACCCGTGATCGTATAAAGCAACACTCAAGGTATACTCACAAGAATACATTTCGATAATTTCGAGAGAGAAGAGAGAAAACTTAGTTTTCGGTGTGATTTTCAATTCTAACTTAGCCCTCTATTTATAGGAAAATGTTAGAACGCCAAAGAAGACTAAATAATAAAATAATATTATTATTAATCAAAATTTCCTACGCATGCTATATAGACCATGACCAGCCACCACCTTGGAAAAATTTCCAGCAGCCCATGTGAATTACTCACCAACCAAAAAGTGGGTCCCACCCATTAATAAAAATCATTTTATTTTCCGAAACTTCAACAATTCGTAGAAAATAGCTCGGTTATCAGAAAAATTCAAAATTCGCGAATTTCCATGGGAATTTCCATTCTCTACAACTTTGCAGAAGAAAGTTTTTCCAAATTCCAAACAAAAATTGACCAAAATTCATAAGCTAGACGATTTTACGAGCCTATAATCAATTTTCTACAAGAATTGTGTCCATCGACACACAAAACATGTGTTAAACATTTAATTCCACAAAATACTCTACCTCCTCATATACTCATATATCACACATTCATTATAAAAATATCACCGTTAATATATTATTAAAATAATATATTTAAATGAATTATTTTATCGAAAAAGATAAAATATTAATTTTCAACAATTGTCACATTAAAAAATTTTCTCCATCTATATCCACATAAAATAAATATTTTCTTTATCATAATAATCAATAATTAATTATTTTAAAATAATATTACGTAATCACAAAGATCGACAACCGGCCGTTCCTCAGAAAAGGGGCTTTCCAATAAGGATTTCTCCCTCTTGGCGCCATGCAATTAGGTGACCAAACCTCTCCTTAGATGTAACTTTCTAGACATTGCCAATAATGTTATCTCGATAATATTATTCAAATAATATGAATTATTGATTTGATAATGGAAAATAATCGTGTAATGACAATTATTGAAACAACAAATGATACAAAATATCAACGCAAAGAATTATTGAATCAATATAATATTGAATAAGAATTCATCGTAACAATTATTGAGTAGTGCCTTCTTACGTAAGGATCAATAATTCAACAATACTGTGTAATACCGTTTCTTCTTCGTCTGAACCACGATATTAATGTATTTTAACCACCAGGTAACCCAACAGTGTTAACGGTAACAATTTACGCCGTTATTTATAAAACTCAATCTTTGTCGTTTTCTTTCATCCAACCGTTTTCCGTTATGGGGCCCATTAATGATCATAACGGCCGTCAGCAAGATGGAGATTCCCGATAAAAAGAATATTCCACGACCAAACGAATATTCCTCGACAATAATGAATATTTTATAACCACTTGCATATTTTGTAAACTTTGCACATGTCACCCATAACCAAAGAATTATATCAAATTAACCCTTATTAATTTAGAATAATGAATAAAGGAAAATTCAATTTTATTTATAATAAGTTGGGGTCTTACAACCTCCCTCCTTATGAAATTTCGTCCTCGAAATTGACGACGACGCACTCGTGTATCGAAAAGATGAAGATACCTCGCTTTCATTTCCGTTTCCAACTCCCGGTCATTTCCTCAATAGCATGGTTTCTCCACAAAACTTTAACTTGTGGTATGACCTTCAGACGTCGAAGACATGCTTCTTCCTATCCAAAATCTTGACAGTACCTCTTCGACGTTAAGTCTTCACTATCTAAATTCTGGTTCTAACTCAATGATGTTATTAAGATTAGTCCACATATTTACGTAACATCTGAGACGTAAAAAATGTTATAAACACGCGACCTACTTGGTAGTAAAAAGCGAGTCTATAGGCCACGATTTCTACTCGATCGAGAATGAATTAATAAATCGAAGGTTTGAGCTTTCTTCTCTTCAATGACTCTTACTTCTAGAATAACGCCTTGCACGCACCTTCTTCTTTATATTCATCGACTTCGTGTCCGTAGCTTGAGCGGCTTTAACATTATCGATTAAAGTCGATTCTACTCGTATATCATCACGTGAGTCCCTAGAGTCTTTAACTCTATCTTCATCATTTGTAAGTTATATGAGATGAGTCTTTGACAATATCGTACTCATATACGATCTTTTACTCAACACGTCAGCTACCACGTTCGCTTTTCCAGGATGGTATGGTCAGAACATGTGCCGAAATGAGTCTCTTCTTAAGTTCTTCAAGCTCTTCCCACATTCCGGTGCTCCATTCGAATTTTGTATCTCTACGAGTCAATTTGAGTTAATGAACTAGCGATTTGAGAAAATCTTTCCACGAATCTCCGATAATAACCAACTAAGCCTAGAAAGCTACGTATTTCGACATCGACTTAGGTTGCTCTCAAACTGTAACTCATATCCCAATTTTGGATAAGACGTCACAATGACACCTATCGGTTTACTTCGCTTGACGAATATGGCGCCCCTACGAGATGCGGCCCGGTGCATTCCACAAAGGAAGTCACCAAATAAAGGCTCAGTACTAACTCTTGTACTTGGGTTTTAACTCCCAAGTTCAATAGAGCCATTCGATATGAGATTTTAGAAATGGGTTTTTATCTGGGATTCAAAGTCGATACAAAATTTAATATCAGGCTTTGGGAGTAAGCCAAGAAATTCTTCAGGAAATACGTCAGGAAAGTCAATAACAACAGGAATATTATTCAAATCTGACGTGTCTTTATTCAAATCCATAACATGGGCTAAGAAAACTTGACATCCATTTTTCAATAAACGAATGACTTTATGGCTTGATATGAAAGTGTTTGACTTCAATGGTTTGGTTGCTTGAATTCGAATAACATGTTGCTTAGGAATATGAAAACTAACAACCTTACGAAAGCAATCAATTTTGGCATAATCAGTAGTTAACCAATCAATCTCTAAAATCACATCAAAAGCAAGTATCTTCAAAGAGATAAAATCAACAGGTAGGTGATGGTGCCAACTTGAATCAAACAAGATTTATAAACAGTGGATGTGATGAAAGTTTCTCCTAACGGAGTTTCCACAGATAGGTCAAAGTCTAATTTCTCCGGAGTCAAGTTCAAACGTTGAGCGCAAGCAAGAGAGATAAAAGAATGGATAGAACCGGTATCTAGTAAGGTATAAACTTTGCAAGAATTATAATTAACTAACCCGTGCTAAACTCGTTCGGGTTCTTCACATTTTGACCGGTCACGACAAATGCTCTTCCAGGAACCGCTGATTTCGACTTATCCGGGACAGCCCTTGGAATCACCACTTCCGCTAAACTTGGTTTCGCTATAGTACAATCTCGAGCGATGTGGCCTTCCTTTCCACACGGTTGTAACATACCTTGGAATGTTGTGGACGATTTGGTGATATGTCCCTCCTTCCGCATTTGTAACATCTAACGGTGGTCTTTCTCCTCCTTGGAACGATTCTTCTTGTGTACCGACGTCTTCACATGGTCGTTGTTGAATCTCCTCTTTTAAAATCTCCTCCCGACTCGCTTCTTCTATTTTCATGGCCACGATTACCACCGGAGTGGTTACCGCCTTTGTCTATATTCTTTCCTCCTCATTTGGTTATCATCGCTTACGATGGCTTGCCACCGATATGACCCTGGTTGTGGTCCCCGGTTGAGTATACTCACTATCTCGCTCTAATAATTGAGCCCACATTTACAACATCCCGAATACTGAGAGAAAATTTATGAGATATAAGGTATTGGACGAATCTCGGGTTTTAGACCTCTCGAAACATTTTGCGTCATACGTTCCTCATTCTCCACCAAATGAGGTGCAAAACACGGATAACTCGCGAACTTTGCCTCGTCATCGAGACACCGTCATATTGTTCTCGCTTTCGAGTCTAATAAACTCTACCTCCTTCATATGACGAATACTTTTCGGAAAGTACTTGTCATTGAGCGATTTCAAATCTTTCCCAAGACATGTTGAGTGCGGGGTGGAGTACGCTTCACTGATTCCCACCAAGATGTCGCCTCTCCACGGAACATAAAGGTGGTGAATGGAACTTCATTCCTCCGTGCATCCCAAGACATCAAATATCTTGGTAATTTGCTTGACCCACATTTTCGCCTTGATCGGATCCGCTTTCCATGGAAATCTGGTGGTCCCAACTCCTTCGAATCGCTTGGTTGTGACGATGATCGCGTTCCCATCATTTCCACCCGTATTTTGTACACGAGTCTCCTTGTCTCGATTTTTTGCATGAAGCGCAAAAAGCTTCTAAACATCCCCGTCGTTCATCATCCGCTTCACATGGCGTTGTTCACAGGAGGAACATTGCCGACTGTTGCACGTTCTCCTCGTTGGTGAGTACCCAGGCGTCTCCACGATCTCATTTACTCCTTTGTTAATATTCTCATCGACATTCTCAAACATCGCGTATAAAACAAGGGTTAATTAAAGAAATTAACATGTCACATAATATCCCTATATTATGACTGACGACCAACAAATAAGCTTAGGTAGGACACACTAGCGAAGGATTTACTCGCTCTCCTCCTAGTTCTATTCCCCATCTCCGCCAGAGATCATATCCCTAAGCTCGATACCAAGCGTGACGCCCCCAAAATAGGTCCATTCCACCCAACCCATTTCGAGTCGCCAAATACATGGTACGTAAATAACTACAACTTCAATAATACAAATGTCGTGTGAAATACGACAATACATCTTGTGAGTTTAAATACGGATATTGTCGTCTGCAGACAATATCCACACGCAAATAAATCCCCATCATAATTATTGATACATTATTTTACAAAATGGTGAGGACTACTAAACAACTCTCTCTAGAACCTTCATTCCATACCCAGGACTCGATCCTCGCTATGTTCTCACCTCCACGAGAAGAAAATGGAACAACAAGGAAAAGGGTGAGCTCAACTAGCCCAAGAAGAATATTATGACTAAGATAATATACAACAAATTATCGTTAGTCTTCAACAGGAAAAATCTAATAGAATACAATAGACAACAAGTTTTAGATCAACAAATGCAGCTGAAATAGCAATCAATTAGAAGAGTCACGTAGAGAAAGAATTCTACCGTCTTCTAAGGTTTAAAAGTCCATCATCAATATTTTATCCTCAGAATAACAATCAATATTCATCTTTGCACTACAGCCAAAGATATTCATTTAAATCACCGATTAGTCATGTTCATCTCAACACTGTTCATCTTCAGATTACAGCCAAAGATATTCATCGCTTAATCGTTCATCTTGCACTATGTGCCAAAGATATTCATTTATATCATCATTTAAGACCGAGGATGATGAAAAATATTTTTAAAGAAACGAATCCAGTGAAACAAAATGACAAGGATTAAGGATTAAGGATTCGTACTTTGTTTTACCCATGTCCAAAAATACCTCGAAAATAATCATATTGGTGTAAAGTTCAAGAATGATCAAAACATGGGTACAATTAAAGCTAGTATCCAGAATAGATATTTTGGGCAAAAAGAAAAATTTTATTTTCTAGGTGAATAGTGTCGATATCGTGAATAGTCGTGATATCGTGAATAAGAACTCCCGACACAACAAGTTCCAAATTTGATAAAAAGTTCAACAAAGATTTTGGCATAATGATATTGAAGAAAATAATATTATTTGCAAAAGAAATAACATCCACACCTCAAAATCACCGTATTTCGATCGAATTTCGGATAATAGTCTTGTGAAACCCAGACCAGTATAGCAACACTCAAAGTATACTCACAAGAATACGCCGATAATTTAGAGAGAGAGAGAGAAAACTTAGTTTCGGTGTGATTTTCAATTCTAACTTAGCCTCTATTTATAGGAAAATGTTAACGCATTAAAGAGACTAAATAATAAAATAATATTATTATTAATCAAAATTTCCTCACGATGCTATATAGACCATGACCGACCACCACCTTGGAAAAATTTCCAAAGAAACCCATGTGAATTACTCACCAACCAAAAAGTGGGTCCCACCCATTAATAAAAATCATTTTATTTTCCAAAACTTCAACAATTCGTAGAAAATAGCTCGGTTATCAGAAAAATTTAAAACTCTCGAATTTCCATGGGAAATTCCATTCTCTACAACTTTGCAGAAGAAAGTTTTTCCAAATTCCAAAATGTAAATTGACCAAAATCCATAAAGCAGACGATTTTACGCCTATAATCAATTTTCGGTCAAGAATTGTGTCCACCCCACATACAAAACATGTGTTAAACATTTAATTCCATAAAATACTCTACCTCCTCATATACTCATATATCCCACATTCATTATAAAATATCACCGTTTAATATATTATTAAAATAATATATTTAAATGAATTATTTTATCGAGAAAAAGATAAAATATTAATTTTCAACAATTGTCACATTAAAAAAATTTCTCCATCTATATCCACATAAAATAAATATTTTCTTTATCATAATAATCAATAATTAATTATTTTAAAAATAATATTACGTAATCACAAGATCGACAACCGTGCCGCTCCTCCGAGAGAGAGGGGCTTTTCAATAAGGATTTCTCCTCATCGACGCCGCAATTAGGTGACCAAACCTCTCCTTAGATGTAACTTTCTAGACATTGCCAATAATGTTATCGATAATATTATTCAAATAATATGAATTATTGATTTGATAATGGAAAATAATCGTGTAATGACAATTATTAAAAACAAATGATACAAAAATATCAACGCAAAGAATTATTGAATCAATATAATATTGAGCAAGAATTCATCGTAATAATTATTGAGTAAGTGCCTTTTTACGTAAGGATCAATAATTCAACAACATCATGCAATCTGAATTTCTTACTTTATGCAAAACCACGCATATTAATGTATTTTAACCACCGGGTAACCCAACGGTTGTTCGGTAACAATTTACTGCAGATTATTTATAAAACTCAATCTTTGTCGTTTTCTTTCATCCAACCGTTTTCCGTTATGGGGCCCACCAATGATCGCTACGCATTGTCAAACGGAGATTCCCGACAAAAAGAATATTCCACGACCAAACGAATATTCCCCAACAATAATGAATATTTTATAACCACTTGCATATTTTGTAAACTTTGCACATTTCACCTATAACCAAAGAATTATATCAAATTAACCCTTATTAATTTAGAATAATGAATAAAGAAAAATTCAATTTTATTTATAATAAGTTGGGGTCTTACAAATACAATCTTTAATATACAACAAGAAAGCTGTGAGTTTTAATACAAACATTATCTTCTAGACAATATCCACTCTCAGAATAAGTCCTCATTACATTTATTATCACACTATTTAACAGAATAGTGAGGACTACTAATACTATCATCTGGACCGTCACTCCGTTCCTCGACTAGTCCTGGCTACGTTCTCATTTCCTGAAGAGAACAGTGAAAGAAAAGGTGAACTTAACTAGCCCAGCAAGAAATATTATGACTAAGATAATGCAGAATAATTATCATTAGTTTTCAACAATGTTAAACTGATAAAATATAATAGACATCAAGTTTAACAACAGCGGAACATGCAATCCATTAAAAGAGTCAAGTAGAGAATAAAATCTACTATCTTTTATGATTTAAAAGGTTTTTATCACTTTTATTGCTGGGACTCAGCTTAATAAATAATCCACCTCATCCATGCACTACTACCAAGGATATTCATAAGTATCACAACCACAAATTATCCATGCACTACGGGCCAAGGATATTCGTGTATTCATCAATGGTCATGATCATGCCAACAACTGTCCATCAATGCACTACGGGCCAATGAGGACTTTTATCACATCATTTGTAACATTACGGTTATGATTACATCGAATAATCTCTCGGTCATAATCATACCAAGTCCATCTATGCACTACATGTGCCATGATGACTTTCAACAAAATATAAATATGAGGATGATGACAATGATATAAGAATTCAATAAAACAAGTTCAAGAATTAATTTATTCAAGAACTAATAACGTCTAAATTTTCAACATGATACTTCTTTGTAGAGTAAAATTCAAGAATGCTCGGAAGAATATTTCTATTTAAAAGATACTGGATGAAGCGCAAATATCAAGGATATTCCACTAATTTCATGGAGTATAGAAGTCAAAACTTTAACTAACCGAGTATAATAAAGAATGGAATAACAAAAGAAATCACCATGCATGCGGTATTTGTGATAGACAAAGTTATTCCAATGTAATAATAAATAACGGAACCAAGTCAAAGCGTAATATGCAACCGATAGGATAGTCTAATGTAATAATAAAGAATGGAATAACAATGAAATCACCATGCATGCGGTATGCCAGATGTACATGTTATTCCAATGTAATAATAAGTAATCGGAATCAGTCCCGCAGAAACGCACGATATGATATTCTAACAGAGTAATAAAGATTTTAATCAGTCCCACAGAAAATGCATGTACAGGATATTCCAATAAAATAATAAAGACGGAACTGTGTCCCACAGATAACGCATATCTGAGGATGTTCCAATGTAATAATAACGAATGGAATAACAAATGAAATCACCAAGTATAGGGTAGATAGCGTATACAAAAGTTATTCCAATAGAATAATAAAGAATTGAATAACAGAAGTCCTCTTCATGAATATGAAAAAAATAATACCCCTTACCTTATAAAGAATAGTACTCCGACGGTAGGGCGGGGATATACTTGAAGAAACTTGCACTATGTTCAAAGCTTTCTTAAATGCTAAAGAAATACGCTCAAAGATAGAAGAATAATTCTCTCTACAGTTTCTCTCTCTAGAGTTTCAGTGAATTTGTAAGAAATAATGAAGGAATGAGCTTCTATTTATAGAAGAATGGATGAATAAGAACCAATCCATGAAACGGTCGAGATCGATTTACTTTAAACGGACGGTCCAGATCGGTTTACAATAAAATATAATATATTCTATTTATAATCTAATAAAACGAATAACTTTTAAAAAGATTTTACTATACAAACACTATGCAGCACTATACAAATACTATGCATAATAAAATATAATATATTCTAATTATTGTCTAATAAAATGAATAACTTTATAAAAGTATTACATTTTTATATAAAAGATTTTACTATTAGCCTAATAAAACGAATAACTTTATAAAAGTATTCTGCTTTTATATAAAAACTTTTCGCTTTTATTACATTAATAATACTAATAAAATAAAACTTCATCATCATCATTATTATTCACACTATTAATCGACCATGTCGCTTCTGTGAAAGATGGGGCTTTCAATAAGGATTTCTCCCTATTAAGCAAGTAATTAGGTGACCAAACCTCTCATATTAAGCGTAACTTAGACATCGTTAATATTGCAAATAATAATATTAATAACTATGTCATCTCAATTATTGATTATATAAAATATTGACAATAATTGAATAAAACTGAATGACTTCTCATGTAAGAATTAATAATCAATACCGTGTGCTACTATGCAACCACGCGTATTCCTGTACTTTTAACACCTGGTGTTTCAACAGTTAACGGTAAAACTTCCGCCGTTATTTTTATAAAAATATTTTTGTCATTTTCTCAATCCGATAATAATTCCGCCAGTAGGGTCCACCAATGATTGTCTTGAGTGCATTTAATATTCCCCGACCAATCGAATATTATAAACAACTTGCGCATTTTGCAAAATTTCTAAATATTACCCACAAGTATAACATTATATCAAATTCATTCCATAATATTTAAAAATGATCATTATAGAAAATTCATCTTTATTCATAAAAGTTGGGGTCTTACAATAAAGGTGGCGAAGGGAACCTTTTGCTCGTCGGAGCATCCCAAGACATCAAATATCTTGTTGATCTCGCTTTATCCACGTCTCCGCCTTTAAGTGGTTTTGGCTCTCAAAAACTCCCATGGTCTGACTCCTGAAGCTGTTTGGCGGTGGCCGTCCAGAGAGTTGCCAGTGTTTCCACCTGCATTTTGGACAGGAGCCGCTCTCGCCTGATGTTGCATGAATTGCATGAAGCCTCGAAATATTCCATCGTTCATCATTTGGTCAGTGTTGTTGTTTGCATTAGGATTATCCCCTTCCTGATGTACATTATCCTGATTATTGATCTGTGGAGACTCAACGGTCTCCTGTGCTCCATTAATTTTCTTAACATTCTCGGATGCCATTTTCAAATACTGTCACAAAACAAGGGTTAATTAACATATCACATATAATCCCTATACTCTGACCAACCAATTAAATATCAAATAAACTTAGGTAGGTCATACTAGCGAAGGAATTCTCTGTCTCTCCCCTCCTAGTTCTTGTCTCACATCTCAGCCAGGGATCATATCCCTAAGCTTTGATACCAACTGTGACGCCCCCAAAATAGGTATACTTCACCTATTCTGAGTCACCAAATACATGGTACAGAATACAAATGCAATCTTTAATATACAACAAGAAAGTTATGAGTTTTAATATAAACATTGTCTTCTAGACAATATCCACTCTCAGAATAAGTCCTCATTATATTTATTGTCACACTATTTAACAGAATAGTGAGGACTATTAATACTATCATCTGGACCGTCACTCCGTTCCCCGACTAGTCCCGGCTACGTTCTCATTTCCTGAAGAGAACAGTGAAAGAAAGGGTGAGCTCAACTAGCCCAGCAAGAAATATTGTGACTAAGATAATGCAGAATAAATTATCATTAGTTTTCAACAATGTTAAACTGATAAAATACAATAGACATCAAGTTTAACTGCAACGGAACATGCAATCCATTAAAAGAGTCAAGTAGAGAATAAAATCTACTATCTTTTATGATTTAAAAGGTTTTCATCACTTTTATCGCTGGGACTCAGCTTAATAAATAATTCACCTCATCCCTGCACTACGGCCAAGGATATTCATAAGTATCACAACCACAAATTATCCATGCACTATGGGCAAAAGATATTCGTGTATTCATCAATGGTCATGATCATGCCAACAACTATCCATCAATGCATTACGGGCCAATGAGGACTTTTATCACATCATTTGTAACATTACGGTCATAATTACATCGAATAATCCCTGGTCATAATCATACCAAGTCCATCTATGTACTACAGGCCATAGATGACTTTCAACAAAATATAAATATGAGAATGATGATAATGATATAAGAATTCAATAAAACAAGTTCAAGAATTAATTTATTCAGGAACTAATAACGTCCAAATTGTCAACATGATACTTCTTTGTAGAGTAAAATTCAAGAATGGTCAGAAGAATATTTTCATGAAAAGATACTAAATGAAGCGCAAATATCAAGGATATTCCACTAATTTCATGGAGTATAGAAGTCAAAACTTTAACCAACTGGGTATAATAAAGAATGGAATAACAAAAGAAATCACCATGCATGCGGTACTTCGCATAGACAGGTTATTCCAACAAAATAATAAATAACGGAACCAGGTCAGACGTAATACGCACCGACATGATATTCTAACAGAATAATAAAGAATGGAATAACAACAGAAATCGCCATGCATGCGGTACTTTGCATAGACAAAGTTATTCCAACGAGAATAATAAGTAATCTGAATCAGTCCCACGTAAAAACGCATGCATGTAATATTCTAATAGAATAATAAAGACGGAACTGGTCCCACAGAAATGGATAGACAAGATATTCCAATGTAATAATAAAGAGGCGGAACTGTGTCCCCAGATAACGCATGCATGTGATATTCCAAATGAATAATAACGAATGGAATAACAAATGAAATCACCAAGTATAGGGTGATCGTGATACAAAAGTTATTCCAAATGTAATAATAAAGAATGGAATAATGTAAGTTCTCTTCATGAATATGAAAAAATAATACCCTTACCTTATAAAGAAGAGTATCCTACCGGTGAGGCGAGAGATATACTGAAGAAACTTGCACTACGCTCAAAGCTTTCTTAAACGCTAAAGAAATACGCCAAGATAGAAGAATAATTCTCTACGGTTTCTCTCTAGAGTTTCAAAGTGAATTCGTAAGAAATAATGAAGGAATGAGCTTTATTTATAGAAGAATGGATCGAATAGTAATCGATCCATGAACGGTCGAGATCGATTTACTTTAAACGGATTTTATCCAGATTGGTTTACAATAAAATATAATATATTCTATTTATAATCTAATAAAACGAATAACTTTTAAAAAGATTTTACTATGCAAACACTATGCAGTCTTATACAAATACTACGATAATAAAATATAATATATTCTAATTATCGTCTAATAAAACGAATAACTTTATAAAAGTATACTGTTTTTATATAAAAAGATTTTACTATTAGCCTAATAAAACGAATAACTTTATAAAAGTATTTACATTTTTATATAAAAAGCTTTTTCATTTTATTACATTAATAATACTAATAAAACAAAACTTCATCATCATTATTATTATTCACACTATTAATCGAATGAAGTCGCTTCCGTGAAGAGGGGCTTTCCAATAAGGATTTCTCCTATTATTAGCGGCGTAATTAGGTGACCAAACCTCTCATCGCGTAACTTCTAGACATCGTTAATATTGCTAATAATAATATTAATAACTATGTCATCTCAATTATTGATTATATAAAATATCGATAATAATTGAATAAAACCGAATGACTTCTCACGTAAGCATCAATAATCAATACCGTGCTACTACTTTATGCACACGCCAGATATTCTCAGATTTTAACACCGGATGTTTCAACAGTTAATCGGTAAAACTTCCATTGTTATTTTCGTAGAAAAATATTTTTGTCGTTTTCTCAATCGCATAATAATTTAGATTTGTGGGGTCCACTAATGATCGATTGTGTCGTCGCATCGAATATTCCCCACCAATCGAATATTATAAATAACTTCGTGACTTTGCAAAATTTCTAAATATTACCCACAAGTATAACATTATATCAAATTCATTCCATAATATTTAAAATGATAATTATAGAAAATTCATCTTTATTCATAAAAGTTGGGGTAAATTATCACGGAAAATAATACTATCTTTATTCTAAAATAAAATATTACAAACTTTTATGTGTTTAAGACACATGCTATCTTTTTTTATATAATAATTGTATCAACTAAAATTAAATAAATTCATATTAAATTGAAGTTTAATATGTTCATTTAATCTCAAAATTAAATTTTATATTTAATTTTAAAACGAAGAGTATCGTTTTGTGTAATTATATGTATAAAAAATACACTTCCTTTCTTAAAAAGATAATTTATAATATTTTAAAATAATACTATTACATTGAGAATAACTCGTACGAAAACGTTCTTCAGTTGTGTTGTAAATATCTTGATAAGTTGGTTAACTTAATATATATAAATTAAATTAAAATTTATTCAAGAATTTTATTAATTTTTATTTATTAACACACACTAGTCATATTCAAAGAAATAAAGGTTAGTTTTGTCTATAAATTTTTAATTTTATATGAATAGATTAGACTAATAGTCTTAAGGAGCTGTTTGTTTTTTGCTGAATGGTTGACCGATTCAGTCATTTGGGTTGAATGGGTTATTCCTATTTTTTTGGCTGAATTAGTGGTTGAATGATTTTTTTTTTTATAATATTAAGTAATATTAAATAAATTTATAATAATTTTTTGAATTTTTTTAGAGGGGTAAAATAATAAAAATTTGTTATTCAAATGTTTCAGATATGTCAATTATCAATTAATTTTTTTTTATTTAAATTCAAATTCAAATTCAAATTTATTCAATTTTTATCAAACACTTTAAATTTAAATTTAAAAATAAACAAAATATTTAAAATTAATAATATTATTCTAAATATAAACATTACAAATAAGCATAGGAGTATATGTGATTGGATAGGTTGAAAGCGAAAGCTTTGAATAATGATCAAATAAGTATATTATTGTGCAGTATACTTCAATTCATTGGCCTAATTTATCAAATATTCCATAGAAAAGACGTGCCATGAGAAATCGAGGACTGACTCGGTATATTCAATTCAATTCGATTATTATGTTGCAGCTAGAATTCAAGATGTTGATATTGACTAGACTGAGAATTTGTTTAAGGGCGTAGGTCAACCGAATAGAGTCGAGTATTGAGTTGTTTAAATTTAATTAATAAAAATTTATTAAGTATAAAATAAGGTTTAATTAAGGTTCGTTTAGCTATCAAGTCGAGCACGATCTTGAATCGAGCCCGGATAATTTGAACTTTTCGCTGAGTATAAATAGAAAATTATAATTTGAGAAGGTTCGAATAATTTATCGAACTTTAAATTTTTTTCATATTTAAATCATTTATATTTTGAGTCGAGCTCGAATTAAACTTTTAACTGAACAAGTATAAATTGAACCCAAATTATTTATTCAATTTACATCATTCCTTGATTGAGATAAACAGCTTAGAATAATAAAGAAGATCAATAATTGGGTTGACCGGAAACAATAAATGGAATTTCTTCTGATTGCTTGTTTGTGTTTTTAAAATATTACAAATTCTAGCAAAGATTTTGTTGTAGTCTGGATTCCAAATTAGACCACAGATATTTTACTCTAAATTTTAGTTAATTAGGAAGTAAGTTTATATTTTTTTAAAAAAAAAATCAGAAATATTTGTTGATAAGTTTGTGTAAGTTTCGAGCATAAAATATAAATTTTTTTAAAAATCTTATTTCAAATTACGTGTAAAATTCATGAATTTGTCTAGCACTAACTAGAAAATATAATGCTAAAATAATTTGTTATTATTATTATTTGTGACGCTCCCAAAATAGGTATACAACACCCATTTTGAGTCGTCAAATACATGGTACAGAAATAACTACAACTTTATTAATACAATTATCGTGCAAAATACGACAACATATAAACTGTGAGTTTAAATACAAATATTGTCATCTAGACAATATCCACACTCAAATAAGTCATCATTATAATTATTGATACACTATTTTACAAAATAGTGAGGACTACTAAAACAACTTCTAGAACCATCATTCCATACCTTACCAAAGACTCGCTACATTCTCGCCTCCTGAGAAGAAAAATGGAATAAAAAAGAAAAGGGTGAGCTCAACTAGCCCAGTAAAGAATATTATGACTAAGATAATATATAACAAATTATCGTTAGTAGACCTGACAATATAAGTAGTTAACTGTTGGGTCAAACCATATTAACTGGAACCAAATGGGTCGGTTAACCATTTTTATTTATTCAGGTTAGTTAAATTTTGAACCCATATTTTTAAAACAAATATAGTTAATTAACTGGTTAATAATTTTTCAACTCATATTCTATTCAATTGCACTCCTCTCTCTCTCAGTAACCGCACCAAACACGATTATTATTTTTTTTGGTGGGTGGGGGTAGAGGGTGGGTGATGTATATATAATCGCTTAATATTAATTTATTTTGGGAGAGAGTGGTGGAGTGGGGGTGGGATGGGTGGTGCACACATTATTTTTTTTTGGGTGGGGTGGGGTGGGGTGGGGGTGGGGTGGGGTGGGGGTGGAGTGGGTGGGATATACATAATCGCTTAATATCATTTTTTTGAGAGGGAGTGTTGGGTGAATGGGTAGGTAGGTGGGTGTAGGTAGGTGTGGGTGTGGGTGTGGGTGTGGGGGGGGGGTGGGGGTGGGGGGTGGGGTGGGGTGGGTGGGTAGGTAGGTGGGGGTGGGAGTGTGGGTTTGTAAGACCCTGGATTTTATGAAATAAAAGTATTCAATTTTTCCTATTTAGTAAATGGTTAAATTGATAAAAAGTTAAAGTTAAGGGTGATATATATAAAATTTTCAAAATACGCAAGTGGTTATAAAATACTCATTTCTGTCGGGGAATATTCGTTTGGTTGTGGAATATTCTTGTTGTCGGGAAATATTTGTACGACGGCGCAATCATTTGTGGTCCCCATAATAGAATAACTCATCGGATGAAGAAAACGACAAGTTTGAGTTTTATAAATAACGACGTAGTTGTTATGAATTAACACCGTTGGAATACTTTATGGTTAAAATACAAGAATACGGCGTTGTTGCACAAAGCTTGCACCAGATTGCACAAGATTTTTAAATTATTGATTCTTACGTAGAATAAGGCACTACTAATAATTGTTACGATAATTATCGCTCAATATTTTATTTTATTGATTCAATAATTCTTTGCGTTGATATTTTATATTGTTGTTATTTTAATAATTGTCACGACACAGTATTTTTCATTATCAGATCAATAATTCATATTATTTGAATAATATTAGTAGATAGCATTATTGGCAATGTCTAGAAAGTTCATCGAGGAGAGGTTTAGTCACCTAATCAATGCGGCCAAGTGAGTGAGAAATCCTTATCTGAAAGTCTCTCTCTCCGGGAACCGCGCTTGGTTGTCATTATTGTGATTCTGTAATATTATTTGTGAATAATTAATTATTGATTTATATGATAAGAAAATATTTATTTGATGCGAATATAAATGGTGAATTTATTTATGTGGTTAGAAATGAAGGAATTAATATTGAGGTGTTTTATCAGTATTTTTACGATATATTGCGTGAGTTATAATTTTTAATCCGATCGTTGGATCGTTGTGATTTTTGGATATGTTATACATATATAAGTAGAATATATGTCCACAAATTTTGAACCGTTAAAAATGAACGTATAAATTGTTATGAATTTTAAGAGGTGACTAGTTCAGAAATTGTTGAAGTTTCAGAATTTATCATTTTGGTGGAAAATTCTAGAATACGTGGGCCCCACCTATGGTTGGTGAAGAAATGTGCTGAAATTCTAATTCAAATGTGGTGGGTGGCAATAGTAACAGGTAAAGCCATCAGGTAGTAGGTCAAGTCTGCTTCGGCGTGCTAACATTTTTCTATAAATAGAGGGCTAAGTTAGAATTGAAAATTACACCAGAAACATAAGCTTTCTCTCTTTCTCTCTCTATATTATCAAGCGTGTTTTGTGAGTATTTATATACTTTGAGAGTTGCTATTCAGTGCAAGGTTCCTTCGGCTTTATATTTCGGTCAGAAATACTGCTCTTTCGAGGTAAGGGATAGTAAAGGATTTTAAGGATTATTATGTTTATCATATTTTGTAATTTTTCGGACCTTCAAAAATTCTGGAAAAATTTGAAATGATAATTTGATGAGTTTCCTTGATTGTGTCCAAAAATGGCAATTTTTGGATGTATAGATTAGAAGTTATGGATTTTATGAGAAAAGACTATTTTAAAAGTAAACCCTTATAACTCCTTAACTCCAAAATTAGTAAAATTTTTATTAGGAGTACATTTATATAACATCAGTATATTCTGTAAATTTCAAAATTTTTGGATAAAAATACAATTTATGATAAATGTCTAAATATTCGGCAGTTTTGACCATGTGAAAAATAGTAAATGAATTTTAAAAATTTCGAGAAAAATATATGTTCAATATGGGACTATATTATGCTAAATCCCAGAAAAGAAATATTTTTGGAACTGATTTGGTATTTTTCATGAAAATAGACTAGTTATGAATAAATAAATTAAATACGTTATGTGAAGTAAGAAAATTAGAAAATATGATTTTATGGCTTGAGAATCATATATATGGTATATGCAGATTTTTGATGAGGGTTTTTGTTATTGGTGATAAAATCTTATGAGTTTGGCATTTTAGGATGATTAAATGCATTAATTAGTAAAGTGTTAATAATTAAAATAAATTGTTTATAAGTTTAAGAAATGATTAAAATATTGTGGTAATTTAATAATATTAGATTATGAGATTATTAAGTGATTTATAACATTTGGATTAAGGTGTTATGAAATTATTGATTTATGAATCTTACTCTTGAAATTAAATGCAGTTGTTGATCATATTGTTTTTATATATTATCATATATAATATTTTTATAATCTCGGTGATGAAATTTCTCTTTGACTTAAGTGTAAAGATGGGTAGATTATTGGTATGATCGTGACTATGGGTTCTCTTTGGCCAGTAGTGCAAAGATGAATTGTTGACTGGTAAGATCATGACCATTGAATTTACAATTGAATATTTTTAGCTTAAGTGCAAAGGTGAATTGATCAACATGATTATAATTATTATTTATATGAATTCTGAAATGATTATATATTTCTTTGAGATATGAATATCTTTGGCCCGTAGTGCAAAGATAACCTGTTGTTGAATATCTTTGGCATGTAGTGCAAAGATGAACTGTTAATGAATAGATTTGGCCCGTAGTGCAAAGATGAATTTATTAGTATGATTATGAACAAGAATTGTGATTTGGTGAACCGAATAGGGTGAGGTGAACCTAACTTTGGAAGGGTATTTTTTCACTATCATACAAGATATTTAATGACATACAACCTCGTGTTATCATAAGACAAGGTTGTGCACATCCATTTGCTGAGTATATCTACGAGCACTACCTATATGATCTTGGAGTTGGGTTGAAACATAATGTTCAATCGCAGACGGTAGAGATAGTTATATGTCAAGAGAAGACTCACCATTGGAAGGAACATGATAGTAATCTTCTCATTTTTCTTTGGGGTCTATTGGATCAACCAAGGATAATTCTCTGGACATATGATATCTATCATAACTTAGATTCATGGTCTCCCATGTATGCGAAGGTTTCTTGAGCACTTCCCAAAGATTTTAATTTCTAAAATGATTCTAGACAATGTACCTTTATGTAAGGTATCACTTTGTGAGGTGCGGTCCATAGTTGGGACATGAGTCACAATTGGTATTAAAACTCATGAAGATATGTGTTGTTGTATTTTGCACGATAATTGTAGTAATAAAGTTGTAGTTGTTTTCTGTACCATGTATTTGGCGACTCAGAATAGGTTGGATGGATTGGACTTATTTTGGGGGTGTCACGGTAGGGGTAGGTAGGTAGGTGGGAGTGGGGTGGGTAGGTAGGGGGGGGGGGGTGGTGGTGGGTGGGGGGTGGGTAAGTGGGGTGGGGGGATCTTGGGGTAAGGGGTGGGGTGGGTGGGGGGTAAGGTGTATATACATAATTACATAATATTATTATTTTAAGTTTGGTTGGGTTGGGTTGGGGTGGGTGGGATGAGGTCATGGATGGGGTAGGGTGGGGGTAAGGGTATATACATAATCACATAATATTATTTTTTTTAGTGGTAGGGGGGTGGTGGGGTGGGGGTAAGGGGTTGGGTGGGGTGGGTGGGGTGGGGGTGGGGTGGGAGTGAGGGGTAAGGGATATATACATAATCACATAATATTATTATTTTTGGTTTGGTTGGTTTGGTTTGGGGTGGGGTGGGGTGGGGTGGGGTGGGGTGGGGTGAGGTGGGGTGGGGTGGGGTGAGGTGGGGTGGGGGGTAAGGGGTATATACATAATCACATAATATTATATTTTTTAGTGGTAGTGGGCTTGGGGTGGGGTGGGGGTAAGGGGTATATACCATATTTTGAAAATCAAAACCAACCCATAACCATATTTTGCCAAGCCTAATCGTTAGTCTTCAACAGGAAAAAATCTGATAGAATATAATAGACAACAAGTTTCAGATCATAGAAGAGTTACGTAGAGAATAAAATCTACTATTATCTATGAATTTAAAAGTCCATCATCAATATTTTATCCCTTTAACATCAATATATATCTTGAAATAAATATTCATCTTTGCACTACAGGCCAAAAATATTCATCAGTTGGTCATGTTCATCTCAACACCTGTACATCTTTGCACTACGACTAAAGATATTCACAAGAAAATCAACCATCTTTGCACTACAGGCCAAAGATATTCAGTAATATCATCATTTAAGACTGAGGATGATGAAAAATATTTTAAAGAAAATGAATCTAGTGAAAAAAAGAACAAATATCAAGGATTCGTACTTTAAACAGTCCAAGTTCAAAAATACTTCATAAATTACCATAGTGAAGTAAAATTCAAGAATGATCAAAATATGGATACAATCAAAGCTAATATCCATAATAGATATTTTGGACAAAAAATGAAAATTTAATTTTTCTAGTGAATAGTGTCGTATTCGTGAATAGTGCCGTATACGTGAATAATGTTGTATACGTGAATAGTAACCCCGACACTAAAAGACAAGAATTTCACAAGAAAAATCTTACCAATATTCCGGCATAATGATATTAGAAGAAATAATATCATTTTAAAAAAAAATAACATCCCTTACCTCAAAAAGACAGTACTTCTGACTGGAATATTGGATATAGTGCTGAAGGGATCTTGCACCGTATAGCAACACTCAAAGTATCAAAATAATCATAAGAATACGCTCGATAATATAGAGAGAGAAAACTTCAGTTTCTGGTGTGATTTTTAATTCTAACCTAAGCACCCTATTTATAGGAAATTGCTTAGAACACCAAAGCAGAAAATTTAATAAAATATTAATATATAATAAAATTTTTCTACGCCCACTTAGACTTCTGAATTCAGCTTATTTACCACACATGTGGGGCCCACCAATAATGAAAAAAGCATTTTTCTTAAAAAAAATTAAAATCTCAAAAATCAATTATTTTGGAACTTCAAAACTTCAATAATTCAAAATAAATAGCCCTTTTATCAGAAAAATTTAAATCTAATGTCCATTCCATAGAAAATTTAATTCTCTACAACTTTGCAGAAGAAAGTTTTTTCAAATTCCAAACAGAAATTGATCGAAATTCACATACGGACGATGTTTAACATGGGGTCCACAAACATGTTTAACATATTTTTAACATCTATTGCAACAAAAATACACTTCCTCCTCATTTATTCATATATCCCACATTCATATTAAAAATATCACAATTATTTTATTATTAAAATATAATAATATATTTAAATAAATTATTTTATCAGAAAAGATAAAATATCAATTTTCAACAATTGTCACATTAAAAATTTTCTCCATCTGTATCCACATAAAATGAATATTTTTCTTATCATATAAATCAATAATTAATTATTCACAAATAATATTACAGAATCACAATATCGACAACCAGGCCGTTCCCAAGAAAGAGGGGGCTTTCCAATAAGGATTTCTCCTTATTGGCGCGCAATTAGGTGACCAAACCTCTCATTGGACAGAACTTTCTAGACATTGCTAATAATGTTATCTAATAATATTATTCAAATAATATGAATTATTGCTCCGATAATGGAAAATACTATGTAGTGACAATTATTAAAACAACAATAATATAAAATATCAACGTAGCAATTATTGAATCAACAAAATAAAATATTGAACAGTAATTACTATAACAATTATTGAGTAGTACCTTCTTACGTAAGAATCAATAATTGGTGCAATACCGTGTCTTCGTGTTTTAACCACCGGGTATTCCAACAAAGATAATTGGTAACAATTACGGCAGATTATTTATAAACAACTTATACTTGTCGTTTTCTTCATCCAATCACTTTCCATTATGGGGCCCACATTAAAGGTCGCATACTGTCATTTAATATTTCCCGACAAAGAAGAATATTCTATTTACCGCATTTAATATTCCTCGACAACAATGAATATTTTATAACCACTTGTTTATTTGAAATATTTGTGCATTTTATCCATAACTAACCACATTAATCAAATCAACCCTTACTATTTCAAAATAATAAATAGAGGAAATTCAATTTCATTTATAATAAGTTGGGGTCTTACAACCTCCCCTCCTTATGAAATTTCAGATTAAATCGAAATTGACGACGACTGTGTTTGAAAAGGTGAGGATACCTCGCTTTCATTTTCGTTTCCAACTCCCAGGTCATTTCCTCTATAGCATGGCCAGAAAACTTTTACTTGTGGTATGGCCTTTGTGCGTAGGACATGCTCTTTCCTATCCAAGATCTTGACAAGTACCTCCTCGTACGTTAAATTTTCGGCTATTTCGTCACCTTATCTTTATCATACTTATCTGTATATCATACTTATCTTTATGATATCTGTATAGCATACTTATCTTTACTCAACCTCTTTTATTCATCATTTTTACTTATCATAAAGATGTTAAATATCTGTATTGAATGGTCCTTACCTGTTAAATATCTGTATATCATACTTATCTTTATTCAACACCTTTTATTCATCAATTATTTACACATTTTTAATCTTTCAATAATTATTCACAATTATTAACATAGACTCACAATACTTCCAACTTGTATAGTTATATCATATCAAATAATATGAGTTACTGTGCAATAACTATTGTGACAATTATTGAATAAAAGACTAAGTGACTTCTTACGTAATTAAGAATCAATAATATGAATCACTGTGGAATAATTACTGTGATAATTATTGAATGAAATACATGGTGACATCTTACGTAAGAATCAAATCAACACCTTACTATAAACAATTTAAATTCTATTAAAAGTAGGAATCAACACGAAATCATATTTATCTCGAATAACATATAAACCAACTAACAATTCATTATTCATTCAAGTTGTCTTTATTTATCGCACAAAATCATTATTCATATTCCAAAACTTTAGAAGTGATTAATAAAACTTGAGAAATATACAACCTCATATATGACAATCCATTATTCTGATATTATAACCATTTTTACTTTAACAAAAATATTATTTTTGTTTTTATCCTAAATCATTCATTACTAGTGTGTTTACATTCCCACACCTCATGAGCTTACTAACACTTCTAAAATATGATTTTGAACTTTTCAAATAATTTTCATATTTTTCAGATTATCAAACAATTTTTTATAATTATTTCTATTTATAAAAACTATCGTTTAATAGCTTCAAAATAGAAATACTAACTTCACATACTATTATATCATTAAAACATCATCAATATTAATCTTATATTATTATAATATTTTTTAGCAAAAATCATAATTTTCCACCATTCATAGAATTTCCTATGAATTTCCTCTATTTTTAAACTAATCATAAATAGTTTAAAAAATATAATAAATATTTCTTTTACTCAATAATTTTCCAAAATTCTCCAGAAATTATAAAATAACATTATAAGATTTTTCACCAAATTTCATAATTTTTCATCATTCATGGAATATTCTATGAATTTCTTCTATTTTCAAACTAACTATAAATAGTTTCAAAATACAATAATTACATCTGCTTTTCAATAATTCATAAAAAATTTACAGAAATTCTAAGATGATATTATAAGCATTCTGTAAAAATATTTCAACCCAAATAATTTTTCTGATAATTTAATTATAAACCCCAATATTCAGAAATTTCAATAATTCATAATAATTATCCTTTTATCAGAAAAATAAGGATCTTATTCCCTTTTCATGTAAAATTTAATTCTCTACAACTTTTTAGAAGAAAGTTTTACCAAATTCTGACTCAAAAATAGAGAGAAGACTTACCGAAAATTTCTGCTACAACAATTTCCGAATCAGTCACCTTACGAAATTCACAACAAATCATACGTTAATCTTTAACGGTTCAAAATTTGTGGATACATACTCAACTTATATATTTATAACATATCCAAAAATCACAACGATCCAACGGTCAGATTAAAAATAATAACTCACACAATAAAGCAAAAGAACACTGATTTTTCGGACTCAAAGTCCTTCGGACCAGTTTTACTCAAACTGTCACCACGAAAAATCTACAAAGAATTTTTGGGTGATTCAAATTTCTGTGGTTAGCTTACTTTCAGGGCTTTTTTTGGATATATAGCTCATCTCCTAACTCATTATATATAAAGAGTTATGGATTTTACAAAATCAAGTAGTAAACTATTTTTTCTGAATATTTTCAGATATTATTTTTCATTTGATTTCTTGTTTGATCCTTGCTTATACAAGTTTAAATCATCTAAATCAAGTATGAACAAATCTCTTCATATAAAGTTCATGAAAACTTAAATAGAAAAATAAATCATAGGTTTAAACATACCTTCTCTTTTAATTTTCTTCTTCTTCTTCTTCTTCTTCTTCTTCTTCTTCTTCTTCTTCTTTTTCTATCTCTCTCTTCTCTATTCTCTATTCTCTTTTCCTTATACTGAAGTTGGCTACGGGAGAGTAATGAAGGTGGGAGTATTCTAGTTATTCCTCCCTTCCCTTTTTCTTTCTTCTTTCCTTTCTTTTCTTCCCCTCTTTTTTTCTTGTCCCCCACTTTGTCTTCCACATGAATTTTGTTTCTAACATTTCATTATTCTCCCCGTGAGTGGAATAATAAGGTGGGAGTATCTTATCCCTTCCTTTTTTTTCTCATTTATCCGATTAATTGCTCATTTGACCATTTATCAATTTAACATTTTAGAATTTTAGAATAACAAACATAAATTAAATTAAACTTTTATTTTATAAAAGTCGGGGTTTTACAATCACTCCACCTTATGAAATTTCGCCCTCGAAATTTACGTACGTACCTGGAATTCCGAAGAGATAAGAATTTCAAATTCTAGCTCCCAAGCTACTTCCTCTGTCTTATGGTTCATCCATTGCTCAATTCCTGTATTTCAGATGTCATTCTAGAATACAGTTTCAAAATAAGGGTTAATTGACATGCCACATATTATCCCTATACTCTGACCGACCAATTAAGTAACAAATAAACTTAGGTAGGTCATACTAGCGAAGGAATTACCCGTCTCTCCCCTCCTAGTTCTAGTCCCAAATCTCAGCCAGGGATCATATCCCTAAGCTTTGATACCAACTGTGACGCCCCCAAAACAGGTATACATCACCCAAATTGGGTCGCCAGAAAATACACTACTTACAACTCCATTTATACAATTGTCGTGCAAAATACGACGACTCATATACTGTGAGTTTCAATACAAATATTGTTACGTATATAATACGACAATATTCATATTTAAATTATTACAATGCCATATAACGTACAACAACAAATATATCAAGTCCCCGAAGGGACACGGGAAGATTTTTGTTCTCCTCATTCTAATGGAGTGCACCTTTGACGTTTCCAAATTCTTATTCGCCTCACCCTATTATAGTTCACCAAAATTAAATATCAAATGATGTATAAAACATATCACACATATTTTAAGTTCTTAGTACAATTATTATGCCACACCGTTTCATAATTTGATTAGGCTTGTGACTAATTTGTATCACCACTTTATACCCATGTTCTCTCTGCTAGTCCCAGCTACACATTTATTACCTGAGAGGGGTGGTGAAGTAAAAGGGTGAGCACAAATAGCCCAGTAAAGAATATCATGACTTAAGATAATTAAATTATCAAAAGAATTCAGATATTTAGAATATATGGTAGAAGATAAAAGTTTTCAACCACAATAGCAGCGGAATCAACAATCCATTAGAAGAGTCAAGTAGAACATAATGTCTACTATCTCCTCTAGATTAAAAGTCCATTGTTAATATTTCATTCCTGTAATACTCATCAGCAGGTCTTTGTTAATTATACCCAAGACAAAGAGAACTCTCATCACCTGTCTTCACCTGAACCACCACAGACTATAATTAAATCACAATTCATATTTATAATCAAGTAAATCAACAGTTCAACTTTGCACTACTGGCCAAAGATATACAACTGTAAAACCAATAATGCTGAGACTCAGCTTAATAGTATCACGACCACGAAATATCCATGAACTACGGGCCAAGGATATTCGTGTTTTCAATTACGGTCATGATTATACCGAATAATCCCTGGTCATAATCATACTAAGTCCATCTATGCACTACGGGCCAAAGATGACTTTGACCACATCATTTATAACATTACGGTCATGATTATACCGAATAATCTCTGGTCATAATCATACCAAGTCCATCTATGCACTACTGGCCATAGATGACTTTCAACACAATATAAGCATGAGAATGATGACAATGATATATATAATGAATAAACATATATCATTAGGATAATAAGATAACATAGATCTTAGTGATTTTCAACTTAATTATCCAGAGTCCAACTTAATAACATAATAATAGATGAATCACAAACTATTAGAGATATTTTAATCCTTTCAGGACTTTTCACCATTTAATGATAAACTGAATAAACGAATAATAATATCTTACCATAACATGGAGTATGAAAGAAAATGATATTCTTTTTACCATAAAATGATACCCTCTTACCATAATAATGATATCCCTTACCTTAGCATGTGACTTGATCTGCTTTCTGTGAAATTGATCAACTTAAACAATGCTTGCATTCCTTATCTACACTTGAAGTAACATTACACTCAATATAAATACTCACAATATTATAGTACTCACAATATTATAGTAAAAGAATTCTATATTTGTAGTGTAATGATGGTGTGTCTTAGTTACTCAACCGAGCAACCTATTTATACTAAAAATATAGTAAACAACTAGCACACCTGCTTTGACAAAATAACCAAATGAGATATATAATAATGGTAGTGAATTTATGGTCCCACCGAGAAAATTAAACCAACTTATACACGTTTTAACAAAATTTGTTCAATAATAGAGTTGTGGCCCATACTACTTTAGAAAAAGTAGAGTGTCGCCAAGTCCTGCCAATTTACTTTTGTAAAAAGAAAATAATTGAACAAATATCTGTATATCATACTTATCTTTATTCAACACCTTTTATTTATCAATTATTTACACATTTTTAATCTTTCAATAATTATTCACAATTATTAACATAGACTCACAATACTTCCAACTTGTATAGTTATATCATATTAAATAATATGAGTCACTGTGCAATAACTATTGTGACAATTATTGAATAATTGAGTGACTTCTTACGTAATTAAAAATCAATAATATGAATCACTGTGGAATAATTACTATGACAATTATTGAATGAAATGCATGGTGACAACTTACGTAAGAATCAAATCAATACCTTAATATAAACAATTTAAATTCTATTAAAAGTAGGAATCAACACCAAATCATATTTATCTCGAATAAAATATAAACCATCTAACAATTCACTATTCATTCAAGTTGTCTTTATTTATCGCACAAAATCATTATTCATATTCCAAAACTTTAGAAGTGAATAATAAAACTTGAGAAATATATAACCTCATATATGACAATCCATTATTTTGATATTATCACCATTTTTACTTTAACAAAAGTATTATTTTTATTTTATCATAAATCATTCATTACTAGTGTGTTTACATTCCCACACCTCATGAGCTTACTAACACTTCTAAAATATGATTCTGAACTTTCCAAATAATTTTCATATTTTTCAGATTATCAAACAACTTTCTATAATTATTTCTATTTGTAAAAACTATCGTTTAATAGCTTCAAAATAGAAATACTAACTTCACATACTATTATATCATTAAAACATCATCAATATTAATCTTATATTATTATAATATTTTTTATCAAAAATCATAATTTTTCACCATTCATAGAATTTTCTATGAATTTTCTCTATTTTTAAACTAATCATAAATAGTTTAAAAAATATAATAAATATTTCTGTTACTCAATAGATTTTCAAAACTGTCCAGAAATTATAAAATAACATTTTAAGATTTTTCACCAAATTTCATAATTTTTCATCATTCATGGAATATTCTATGAATTTCTTCTATTTTCAAACTAACTATAAATAGTTTAAAAATACAATAATTACTTCTGCTTTTCAATAATTCATAAAAAATTTACAGAAATTCTAAGATGATATTATAAGCATTCTGTAAAAATATTTCAAACCAAATAATTTTTTTGGTAATTTAATTATAAACCCCAATATTCAGAAATTTCAATAATTCATAATAATTATCCTTTTATCAGAAAAATAAGGATCTTATGCCCTTTCCATGTAAACTTTAATTCTCTAAACCTTTGTAGAAGAAAGTTTTGCCAAATTCTGACTCAAACATAGAGAGAAGACTTACCGAAATTTCTGTTATAACAATTTTCGAATCAGTCACCTTACGAAACTCACAACAAATCATACGTTAATCTTTAACGGTTCAAAATTTGTGGATATATACTCAACTTATATATGTATAACATAAACGAAAATCACAATGATCCAACGGTATAATTAAAAATTATAACTCACACAATAAAGCAAAAGAACACTGATTTTTTGGACTCAAAGTCCTTCAGACCAGTTTCACTCAAACTGTCACCACGAAGAATCTACAAAGAATGTTTGGGTGATTCAAATTTATGTGGTTAGCTTACTTCCAGGGCTTTCTTTTGATATATAGCTCATCTCCTAACTCATTATACACAAAGAGTTATGGATTTTACAAAATCAAGTAATAAACTAATTTTTCTGAAAATTTTCAGATTTTGTTTTTCATTTGATTTCTTGTTTGATCCATGCTTATACAAGTTTAAATCATCTAAATCAAGTATGAACAAATCTCTTCATATAAAGTTCATGAAAACTTAAATAGAAAAATAAATCATAGGTTTAAACATACCTTCTCTTTTAATTTTCTTCTTCTTCTTCTTCTTCTTCTTCTTCTTCTCTCTCTCTCTCTATTCTATATTCTCTTTTCCTTATACTGAAGTTGGCTACGGGAGATTAATGAAGGTGGGGGTATTCTAGTTATTCTTCCCTTCCCTTTTTCTTTCTGCTTTCCTTTCTTTTCTTCCCCTCTTTTTTCCATGTCCCCCACTTTGTCTCCCACATGAATTTTGTTTCTAACATTTCATTATTCTCCCCGTGAGTGGAATAATAAGGAGGGAGTATCTTATCCCTTCCTTCTTTTATTTGCTCATTTATCCGATTAATTGCTCATTTGACCATTTATCAATTTAACATTTTATAATTTTAGAATAACAAACATAAGTTAAATTAGACTTTTATTTTATAAAAGTCGGGGTTTTACATTCAAGATCAATAAAGAATTCAACTTCACGTTTTGGGGGTAGACCGGGAAGTTCTTCAGGAAATACGTCAGGAAATTTACTAACAACATGAATATTATTCAAATCTGACGTGTCTTTATTCAAATCCATAACATGGGCTAAGAAAGCTTGACATCCGTTTTTCAATAAACGAATAGCTTTATGACTTGATATGACAGTGATTTATTTTAGTGGTTTAGTTGCTTGAATTGCACAACAGTGAGGTTGGTTAGAATATGAAAACTAACAACCTTACGAAAAATAATCAATTTTGGCATGATGAGTAGTTAACCAATCAATCCTTAAAATCACATCAAAAGCAAGTATCTTTAAAGAGATAAGGTCGATAGGTAATGTGATGGTGCCAACTTGGATCACACAAGATTTATAAGCGATGGATGTAATAAAAGTTTTTCTCTATCTGAGTCTCACAGATAAATCAAAGTCTAATTTCTCCGATTCAAGTTTAAACGTTGAGCACAAGCAGGAGAAATAAATGAATGGGTAACTAGGTTCAGTAAGGTATAAACTTCGCAAGAATTTATGATTAGCTTACCCGTGATCACCTCGTTTGGGTTCCTCGATTTTGACTAGTCACGATAAACGCTCTTTCGAGAGAACCGTTGACTTTGAATTTTCTCGGGACAACCTTTTGAGTCACCATCCTCACTGGAGTTGGTTTCATTCTGAGACAATCTCGGCGATATGTCCTTCCTTTCTATAATTATAACATACCTTGAACTGTTGTGGGACGGTTTTAATGATATGTCCCTCTTTTCGCATTTATAAGATACTGACGGGTGGTCGCTTCTCCTCCTTAGAACTAGTTCTTCTTTGGGTTTGATGTCTTCGCATTGTCATTGTTGAATCTTCTCTTTTTAAAATCTCCCCCCGACTCGCTTCTTCTATTTTTATGGCCATGATTACCACCAGAGTGGTTACCGCTTTTGTTCGTATTTTTCTTTCTCCACTAGTTATCGTTGTTCTAATGACTGCTGTCACCGGTATGATCCTGGTTGTGGTCCCTCGGTTGAACGTACTCGTTATCTCGCTCTAATAATTGAGCCATGTTGATAACATCTGAATAGAGAGAAAATTTATGAGAAATGAGATATTGACGTATGCTTCAAGTTTCAAACCCTCGTAAACATCTGCGTCATATCGTTCCTCATTCTCCACCAAATGAGGTGAAACGGATAACTCTCGCAAACTTTGCCTCGTCATTGGGACAAATCATGTTGTTTTGTTCCAATCTAATAAACTCCACTTCCTTTATATAACGAATACTTTCAGGAAAATACTTGTCATTGAGCAGTTTCAAACGTCTTCCAAGAGGCAAAGCTAAGGTGCGGTTTGGATGGAGTGCACGCTTCACGATTCCCACCAAAGAATCGCCTCATTACGTAACATAAAGGTGGCGAATGGAACCTTACATTCCTCTGTGCATCCCAAGACATCGAATATCTTGGTAATTTGCTTGACCCATGTTTCGCTTTAATTGGATCGCGCTTTTCCTGCATTACGGTGGTCCCAACTCTTCAAGCGCTTTGGTTGTGATAAATCGTGTGTTGTTATCATTTCCACCTGTATTTTGTACACGAGTCTCCCTCGTCTGATTTTGCATGAACTACAAAAAGCTTCTAACATCCCGTCGTTCATCGTCTGCTCAGTGGTGTTGTTTACAAAAGGAACATTGTTGGCCTACTGCACGTTCTCCTCATTGGTGAGTAAAGGTGTCTCCACGGTCTCATTTACTCTACTGTTAACATTCTAAGTTGTCATTCTCAAATACTGCCATAAAACAAGGGTTAATTAAAGAAATCAATATATCACATAATATCCCTATATACTGACCAACCAACAAATAAGCTTAGGTAGGATACACTAACGAAGGATTTACTCGTTTCTCCCCTCCTAGTTCTATTCTCCGATCTCCGCCAGAGATCATATCCCTAAGCTCTGATACCAATTGTGACGCCCCCAAAATAGGTATACAACACCCATTCTGAGTCCCCAAATACATGGTATAGAAATAACTACAACTTTATTAATACAATTGTCGTGCAAAATACGACAACACATAAACTGTGAGTTTAAATACAAATATTGTCATCTAGACAATATCCACACTCAAATAAGTACTCATTACAATTATTGATACACTATTTTACAAAATAGTGAGGACTACTAAAATAACTTCTAGAACCATCATTCCATACCTCGATTAAGTATTTCGCCACATTCTCGCCTCCTCGAGAGAAGAAAATGGAACAAAAGGAAAAGGTGAGCTCAACTAGCCCAAAGAAGAATATTATGACTAAGATAATATAGAACAAATTATCGTTAGTCTTCAACAGGGAAAAATCTGATAGAATATAATAGACAACAAGTTTCATATCAATATTCGCAGCGGAAATAATAATTCATAGAAGAGTTACGTAGAGAATGAAATCTACTATTATCTATGAATTTAAAAGTCCATCATCAATATTTTATCCCTTTAACATCAATATATATCTTGAAACAAATATTCATCTTTGCACTCATGTGCCAAAGATATTCATCACCTAGTCATGTTCATCTCAACACACGTACATCTTTGCACTACTACTTAAAGATATTCACAAGAAAATCAACCATCTTTGCACTACTGGGCCAAAGATATTCAAGTAATATCATCATTTAGGGTGAGGATGATGAAAAAATATTTTAAAGAAAAGCGAATCCGGTGAAAAAAGAACAAATATCAAGGATTCGTACTTTAAACAGTCCAAGTTCAAAAATACTTCATAAATTACCATAGTGAAGTAAAATTCAAGAATGATCAAAACATGGATACAATCAAAGCTAGTATCCATAATAGATATTTTGGACAAAAAACGAAAAAAAAAAAATTGTGAATAAAGGTAGTATTCGTGAATAAGGTCAGATATCGTGAATAAATGTCGTATACGTGAATAGTAACCCCGACACTAAAAGACAAGAATTTCACAAGAAAAATCTTAATAATATTCGGCATAATGATATTAGAAGAAATAATATCATTTTAAAAAAATAACATCCTTACCTCGAAAAGCATGATTCCGAATTTGGAATCTTTGGATATAATCTTTCAAGGAATTTGTACCATATAGCAACACTCAAAGTCTCAAAATACTCACAAGAAATACGCCGATAATATAGAGAGAAAGAGAGAAAACTTATTTACGGTGTGATTTTGAATTCTAACCTAAGCACCCTATTTATAGGAAATTGCTTAGAACACCAAAGCAGAAAATTTAATAAAATATTAATATATTTTTTATAAATTCCTATGCACACCAAAGACATTAACATGTGCAAGTGGGACCCACCAAAGTGTTAAAAATGTTTTTCTTAAATAAAACAATTAAAACTTCCAAAAATCAATTATTCTAGAACTTCGGAACTTCAATAATTAATAATAAATAGCCCTTTTATCAGAAAAATTCAAACCTTATGTCCATTCTATAGGAAATTCCATTCTCTACAACTTTGTAAGTTTAAGTTTTTCCAAATTCAAGCGTAAATGGACCAAATCCATATCTGAGGACGATTTTACTGTGCTATAATAAAATTTCAAAGAAAGAAATGGGGTCCGAAACATGAAAAACATGTTTTAAATATTTTCGATTACAAAAATACTCTTCCTCCTCATTTATTCATATATCCCACATTCATTGTAAAAATATCACCATTATTATATTATTAAAATATAATAATATATTTAAATGAATTATTTTATCAAAAAAGATAAAATATCAATTTTCAACAATTGTCACATTAAAAATTTTCTCCATCTATATTCACATAAAATGAATATTTTTCTTATCATAATAATCAATAATTAATTATACATAAATAATATTAAAGAATCACAATACTGACAATCAGGTCATTCCCAGGAAAGAGGGGATTTTCTAATAAGCATTTCTCCTTACTGGCGCGCAATTAGATGACCAAACCTCTCCTTAGACAGAACTTTCTAGATATTTCCAATAATGCTATCTAATAATATTATTCAAATAATATGAATTATTGATTTGATAAAGGAAAATATTGTGTAGTGATAATTATTAAAATAACAATAATATAAAATATTAACGTAGCAATTATTGAATTAATAAAATAAAATATTGAACATTAATTACTGTAACAATTATTGAGTAGTGTCTTCTTACATAAGAATCAATAATTGGTGCAATACCGTATGCTACTGTGTTTTAACCACCGGGTATTCCAACAGTATTAACGGTAACAACTACGCCGTTATTTATAAACAACTTATACTTGTCGTTTTCTTCTTCCAATCGATTTCTGTTATGGTTAGTTCCCAATAGGCACAATATAGATCTAGAAGGGGGGGTTGAATAGATCCTTTAAATTCAAATACCTTCTCTCGTTTATTTTGTATTGCTCATTAAGTAACATATGACAAACATAAGAATCTTTTCAAGCACAGTGGAATAAGTAAAAGATCCCCTTCATTGATATATTCATAATCATACATACATTGTTCATAGAGTTAGTTCAGTGGTAAGCAGTTAAAATATACATAACAGTTATAGCAGTTAATGTACATAATGTAAATGACATAAAGTAAAAGACACGAGGAGTTTTAAGTGGTTCAGAGACTCAAGCTCCTAATCCACTCTTCTGCTTTCAACTAGCAAGATTTCCACTAAGGAAGGGCAAAGACCTCAATCACTAAGATTCCTTGAGGCCAAGCCACCTTGGGACTTCAGTTCACTAAGAAATCTTCAAGGTCAATAGCCTTTGAACTTCTTTAGTTCCCTAGGAACTCTTCAAGCCCAGCAGGCTTGGAACTTCATTTAGTCCTTCCAGACAAGGACCCCTCAGGCCCTGGCTTGTTGTTGTTGTTGGTGTTGGTGCTGAGCTGCTAAGATGTCATTAAGCTCTGAACATCTTTTGTACTTAGTAGCTTGGTGTGGTCCTCTATGCATTCTGCTTCGAGTCTGAACAACATCTTCTTTGGTGCAGCTGATCTTCACTTTTTTCTGCTCATCTTCATCTGGTATCAGCTTTGCACCATCACCATCTGGGTTTGCTAAGTCTCTGTGTTTTTAGTAGACTTTGTCTGGCACTTAGAAATCCCTGAACCCTTCTTGAATACTTTGCAGATATGGTTTTGTACTTGTTCAGTTTTAGCTTTCGGTTCATCGTGATTCGTAGAGTGGCTCTCTTGATCTTCTTTGTTCTCAGCCACTTTTCTGAATGCTATCTTCCTGGCCTTCTCGGCTCTCAGCTTGGCTGCTATCTTTAGTGGCATTTTCATCTTTGTTGAGTGAAGCTTTGATCTGTTTGAGTTCTTCTTCAAAGCTGCTTCACTTCTACCTTGGTAGTCTCACTATCACTGAGACTTGTTCTGTTGATCTTTGGTGGAACTCGTAGAGTCAACTGTAGCATTCACCAACTCAACAATTTTGTAACCTCACAATCATCAGCAACTCTTGATCTTTGAAGCTCTGTTGATTTATACTACTTCCCAATCTTCCCATTGGAAAGTAGCCGTTGAAAGCTAATCAAATTTCCTCGCAGATCTCGAGTTATTTGGTGCAGACTGCAGATGTGACATGACATTTTTTTTACTTCCTGACACGGCAGTCTGCTGTTTCACCTACCATGTCAGATATGTCACTTTGATATCTTGGGCAGGTCGACGACTTTATTTCACCCTTCTGATTTCTCGATCAGAGGTTGTCCTTGCATCGATGCCCTCAATAAGCTTCTGTCCGAATGTCATTCTTCAGATTGAACTGTTGCCACTACTTCAATCCTCAGTTGTTCGAACTCTACGATTTTTGATGCACTTCTCCTTGGACCTGATCGTAGTGTCGTATTGACATGTAGAGTCAACACTACGATCTTAGAGAGTGTTCACTTGATCTTCAATATAGAACACCTCTCTCTTCTTTTATTCAGTGCTTCATCACTTTTGTTTGCCTCGACTATTCTCAGATACTGATGGCTTGATTCCTTCTTCTGGCCCCTTCTGAATAACAAGACACTTCAAATTTATGGCCTGTCCAGCTCACTTTCTCCTTATGATCTCCCGTTCACTTATCATTAATGGACTGACCCAATGCTTAATCACTTTAGCCTTGTTCTTCAGAGGCTGACCAGTATCCAAGTGTGTACTCCATCAGTTCCTTCTTTGTTTGGCAAACACTACGATCCTGGTTACTTCCAAGATCGTTGTCATTTTTCCACTTGACAGCTACTACACAAGCTGACTTTCCTTTATCAACTACTGAAGTCTTCTTATGATCTTCTTGTGAAAGACTTCATCTTAACTGGCTTCATAACTCAATCTGGATACGAATTGGGTTGATACTAAGATCTTCTAATAGCTTGCATGCCATCTGTTGAGTGCTCTCTGGCTTCCTTTAGGTGAGATGTATCTTTGTAGTATCAGCCAAAGGCTTCATTCCTTTGGATATTCAGGGACTGCTCATTTGTTGAGAATCTTATTAGCTCTACGATTCTGTCTTGGCGATGTGAGCACATTTGTTGAGGTCTTAGTTCTGCACTCTACGATTCAGCTTTGGCTGTGCAGACACTACGACTCTAAGATCAGATCTTGAGACTACGATTTCTGTCGTTGTGCTTGTTGTCTTCATCTGATCTTGCTCGACTACGTTTTCTGCCTTTGATACGATCAGTAGACTCTACAATTCTGAGTGTAGTCTACGATCCTTTACTTGGCCGTTAGTAGACTCTACGACTCCGAGTGTAGTCTATGATTCTTGACTTGACTTTGGCAGATGCTCGGTCGGCTCGTAGGCAGACTGTCTCTACGATTCTGAACATGACTTCCTCAGCAGACTACGGTTTCGAAGAAGCTTTACTCGACACATACAATCCTTCCTCGTCTCTCTTGGAAGTCTACGAACTCCGAGATCTACTATCTTACAGACTACGATTCTGCCTTGATAGCTCTCGACTTAACCTCGATTTCACCTTTGGAAGACTACGACGATCAAAAGGCTTTCGATGATCAGATAAGCCTATCTATTACATCATAAGATCAACCTAACATGTCTGATCATTCTATGTTTATAGTCCTTGTACATCATTTCTTTTTAAGGACTTTACAAAACTATTTTGTTTATGTAGAATCAACCTAACATATTTGATCAATTCATTCTAAGTCTTTGTACATGTGTTTCTATTATCTATCAAAGGACTTTACAGCTTTACTTAATGCAAGCATACTTGCATATTCATTCATATATATCATAATCAAATAATATATAAATAGGAATATCATTCACATGTTTATTCTTGACAATCTCCCCCTTTTTTGATTATGACAAAAACAATAAGTGCATATGCATATTATGAATGAATCTTATATACAGTGAGCAGCTATATTTCTAAAACAAATAATCATGAATGTCATTTATAATAATATGAAATTTAATACACTATAACATTTTACATCCTGGATCTAGAACATACCTAACTAGTTAGAGATGTACCTCTTTGGCTCCATGTATGTTTCCAGGATGTTTGTTGATCAACTATTCATCTATTTGATTCCTTTGCTCCTGCTCCCCTAGGATGTGGAGCTATTCCTTTCTTCTTTTTCTGGTTCTGGCGCTGGCTCTCATCATCCTTTGGCTCCCCCTCAGATGATGAACCATCTTCTTTTGCTACTTTTTTCTTCTTTGTCTTCCTTTCTTGTTTGCTCCTGCTCTCCTTGCCTTTTCTTGAAACCCTCTTACTTTGCCTGTTTCTATGCCTCTTTTTCTCCCCCTTTTTGTCATTAATTACTTGAGAGAGTTGTTCTATGTTGGACATAAGTTGCTCCATTAGATAAGAGGAGTTACCAACTTCAATCTTGAGTTCTTATTGGCTTAACTCAAGTAGCATAGAGAAGGACTGATTCATGTTGTCAATCTTGTCAAAGAGGGCTTGGAGTTGTTCTTCATTTGCCTTCTGTGTTCGTAGGGCTTCTACTCTTTGATCATTTATGGACCTCAGATAGATGTGATCTCTCTTTTTTATTTTTAGAGATACATCACCATGCATGACTTGGATTCATCTCATGAATCGAGTTGTCTTTTGTTGTTGTCAGCATCTTTGACTTTTCATTGATTTGAGACATCTTCTCAATCAGGTCATCAGAATTCTTTAACAATTCCTGCTCCATAGAAATTTGATCATCTGATTGGGCTACCTCTTGTTGAACACTAGATTTGACTCTTCTATTTTCATTCTTGGATAGATTTTTGAAAGTGTTGAGAATCTGAAAAATCATTGAGTACCAATCGCTATTGGAGGATGAAGGAATGTTGGGTAACAGTGCTTGAGCAGATGAACACTTCTCATTTTGGACTTGAGCACCATCAGTGGTAGACTGAACAGACTCTGCATTTATCTCCTTGGCCATAATCCTTCTACCTTCAAAATCGACTCTACGATCATAAGGAATATAATGGTTGCCAGCATGTCTGTAGACCTTGTAGTGGGGTTTGTCTTTGATCATCATTGTCACATCACTTTTCAACTTTGAGAAGTTTTAAGCCACCAATTCTAGGCTTGGAATATATGGAATTACTTCTTGTGATTCATTCAAGACTTCCACTATTTTGTTAATCTTGGCTAGGGAGATGATAGAATAATTTGCTGGTTTTCTCAATTCCTATTTTTCAGAACCAGAGACTTTATTCAATTCTTCACTTCTTGAGCTGTTGGCTCCTTTCTTCAGATTCATTAGTGAATTCTTCTTGCTGAATTTTATTTCCAGAACCTTCTTCAGAAATATCTTCCTTGGTTCATCTTCTTCATTGCTAGACCAATCTTCAGTATCTTCTCTCTGTGAGTTAGATTCATCATCACTTAATTCAATGACTGCATTAGAGTGACCACTTCTCCTTTTGGAGGCAAATTTAGCTATCAATCTGTGACTCCTCCTTCTTCTTGGAGGTTCAGTTATGGGAGAATCAGATACTTCTTCCTCTTCAGACTCTGAGGTCTTTGAGTCATCAGACGAGCTTTCTTCATTTTCAGCATTTATGGGGGCTTGTCCTTCTTCTTCAAAATCATTATCATTTACATCACTAGACAGTCTAGCTTGATGTTCAGTAATAGTATGGGCATGTTTTTCTTCCTCGGACTCTACATCTTTTGAGTTTGTTAGAGCGTTTGTTATAGAAGATATTGTTATGTCAACCTGTAGCCTTTCTTTATCATCAGAGTGGATGCTCTGAGACTTCTCCTTAGGGCTTGCACATTCCTTTCCTTCATCATCAACCTTGGCTCTTTCTTTCATGGATTCAATCTTTGAACTTTCAGTTCTTTTCTCATCTTCAGACTCTTCATGTTTTTCTTGGTTGGATGGACTTTCCTGGGGAGTTGGGGCTGATTTCTTCATCACTTTTGCTTTCTTCTTGGGTGGTTCTTGGAGTAGTCTTTTACTCCTTCTTTTTGGGTTTTCAGCAGTTGATTCTGGTTTCTCTTCTGCTCCTTGTTTCTTCTTGTCAGTGGAAACATGGCTTAACGAAACCTTTGCATTCTTCAAACTCTTAGGCTTCTTCTTTGCGGATGTGACAGCAACTAATGCAGAGTCATCAGACTCAGAGCTTTCCACCTCCTTTGCTTTTCTCTGCTTTGCAGAGTTCTTTCTGCTGCTTCCTGCTGTAGTTAACCTTCTATTCTCCTTTGGGTTTTTCCTCCAATTCACGAACAGTTGTGGAGACATTACTTTGTGAACATTCAAGGGTTCGCCCTCATCATCCTTGATCTTGCTTCCCAACCTTTTCTTCATCATAATACTCAACAGTCTTCCATGAAACACCTTTGTAAGTGGTTTTTCTGTAGACTTCTTCAACTCAGCCTTTTCCACCCATTTTGAGATTTGATCGAACAGGATAGCTCCAAAGTTTATTCGTTTCTTAAGAACTATTACAGACATAATCTTCAGTTGTTGATCAAGCACATTGTCATGTGCAGTATCCTTGCATAGTATAAATTTGCCTACTATTTCAGCAAGGAACTCGAATTCCACTGGAAACACCTTTTTCTTTATGTCCTTCAGACTAGGGTTTCTTTGGTACCCCATAATCTCCTTTGCTTTCTCAGTGTCAATCTCATCAAGGTTTTTCAGGCTTAGGTCAGGAAAACCTAAGCATTGGTTGATATCGGATGATTTCAGCTTTAGAGACTGACCTTTAACCTTGGTTGAAAGAGTTTCGGCATTTACGGATGCATTTGAGTAGAATTCCTTAACCAGTTCAGTGTATACTCGAGTGCTTGCCTAAAGACATTTTGAGAATCCAGCTTTCTTCACGAGTTCAAGAAAGTCTCTAAACTTCTTTTCAGATTTCTCAAATGACTTGGTTTCGAGTTGAATGCTAGTGAAGTGATTACTCGCCAATCTTCTATTTGAATGATTCGAGGAATATGGATATTGATTCAGGGAGATTTATAGAGTATGGCTGATTGTGATTTGGACTCTAGAAATTTGAGTGGTTTAGCTTCGAAGAGAATTCTAGGGTTTGAAAATGGGAGGGAGAGAGGTTCAAGAGGTTCTGATAACTGTTTGTAGATTTGAATCTATCTTTATGGCAGTTCCTTCGACTCTGATCTGTTGTGATGTGTCACCCAGTCATTGGTTGCACGATGCCCAATAACTTGTCAGTTAGCTGTCTCTTTTAGAAGAGTGGAAGTTTGATTGATGTGGATTGACCTTTAACCTCTTGAGTTCGTAGAGTAACATGATATGGCAGCTATTGACTCTACGTTTTCCTTTGTTGACTCAACGATCAACTCTTTAAAAGATGTTGCAATGGATGGTTTTGACATTACTTCTCATTTTGAACCTCCACGGCTCATCCACTGCTATGCTTTATGAAGCCTTGGACACTTCCCTTCAGCAGGACATCTTTCCAAATGGCATTCGAACTTATCTCCTCACAATCTGAATGGTTGGGTAATTGTCCAGTTCTTCCGAGCTCCTCATGAGGTAGAGTATCCTCTGGTAGGACTGCGATCGTCGAGTCTGCTTCTACGATCGCTGAGGTTGCACTGTGATCGTGGAGTTCTCTTCAACCTCTACTCTACGATCGTTGACTGACTTGGTCCTTGAGATGAACTTGATTAAGCAATTCTTCTGGGTTAATGTAGCTCAGGAAGGGCCAACCTCTTAGAGTGAGCTAAGGGTTAGGTTTGTCCTCGAGGCGCTTTCGGATGAAATACTTTAGAAGTGATTTGCACTGATATCTTATTTGACCTTTTCTGGTGGTGAGGTCCTCTACCAACTTTAGACAATTGCATTTGTTGTAATTGTGGTGTCCTCCTGCTCTTACACTACGATCAGATGTTTGATTGTAGGCACTCCACAATTTTGAGTTTGGTGGATGATAGGTTATCAGTAGTACGTTTGAGACGTTCCTACTGACTATGGATCTTTATTTGGTTCATCAGCCACAAAGCTTATGGACTCTATAGCTGGTACATTGCTTCATAAAGCATTTCAGTACTTTTGTTCCTTAACAAATCACTGCTCCCCCATGGTTGATGCTGTCTTTTCAGTGAGGTGTGATTCCTTTTTCCTTATGTACATAAGGAAGCATCCCTGCATATCCCCTTCCGACTGAAGTCATTAAATCTTCTTATATCGTAGAAATGAGTATCTTCTGGGTTAATCATTCTATGATCCTTTGATAGCACTACGAATGTAGTCTTCCTTATCAGCTTGTGCTCGTGGAGTTCTGCTGTTGTACTAAGTTCCTAATGTTTGATGCTTGATAGTCCTCTGATGTGAGCTTCCTTAAAAACAAGTTTTGCATGCTTAAGCATCTAAGACCCTTTTTCATCTCTGGTTGAGTGGCCTGCTTTCATATAAAGATATGAAGCCATTTGAGCTTCATTTAGATTAGCTCAATGAGTCTTGAGGCGATGTGCTTTGACATGTAGGAGTTTTGTCAGAATTATTTCTGAACAGTCCTAAGCCTTATGCTGGTTGACTCTTCTTGACTGAAGTCTTTTGCTTTAACATTCCTTAGTGTAGTCAGATAGACTAAGTACCTGCAAGTTATACATTTCTATTTTTGGTACCCATAGTTAAATGGGTCCTGCTAGGTTAGTTTACTAAACCCCTGTTCCTCATACATTTGGATGCATGGAGGTGAGTGTGAGAGAAATCTGTCATTTTAATAAAACACTCCTTTCCTTGATGGTTTCATCATTTGCTAAGTTATGATCACAATATTTAAATGTTCTCAGAGTGAGAATCGGCTCTACGATTTATTAGCATATGGTTGATTCATGGAGGTGATCAGTTTCTATGAATCTTCAAGATTCTCTTGTAGATCTGATCATACTCTGTGTTATTAAACACTTAGACCATAGGATGTACAAAGTACATTAACCCATCAGCAAAGATTACTTCACATTCAGTTGTGAGACTCCTAAAACCATTTCAGGTCTCTTTCAAGTTATCATCTTCAACCTAAAACTTGGATGGAGAGAAAGTTTATAGACATTTGAGTTTCCATCATCAGTGTACTTTATCTCTTCACCTCTTTAGATAGATTATGAATACTCGAAGGAAAACTGTTATAGTTCATAAGTAAGATGCAAATATGATATTCATATCTATGTTAGCGAGGAACCGTACCTTTTTGTTGTCAGTTTCTTAACAGTCATTTATCTTAGATATAATTGAGTTTAGGCATTGATGTGCATATTTTTTTATTTGCTTCGATACCAATGGTTGCTCAGTTGATCTTCAGTCAATCAGCCGTGGTCTTGAAGATACAAGCTAAGAGAGTGTCAGCATCTTTAAGTTCTTTAACATCCTTGAGTTTACAAGGCTTACATCCAGTTGTTGGTTGGCCAGATACATGTTTGAGAGGTTCTTCTTTCTTCTCTGAATAAAGCATTTCTTAACATGTATGGCCTTTTCATCTCTTCAGGCTGGTGGATGTTTGACTCTTTTCTGTTGATGTCATTTGAGCTTTCTAGCCTGGTCTTCAGACAACAAGATTGACTGCGAGCAAGGATTGGTCTTGTTGATATGGCAATCGAGAGTATGAATCAATCTGAAAGCGACTTTCGGATGTATATGCATTTTTACCTGCACACAATATTTCCAACGTGTGAGCTCATCTCGCATATAACAAGTAACTTACTACTAAACTAAGTTTAGAACAATGTTCGTGCTTCAGGATCGAGGACTTCAAAGCGATTAGCTTTTGAATATAGCATGTGAACCTACTCGATACCAATTGTTAGTTCCCAATAGGCACAATATAGATCTAGAGGGGGGGTTGAATAGATCCTTTAATTTCAAATACCTTTTCTCGCTTATTTTGTATTGCTCATTAAGTAGCATATGACAAACATAAGAATCTTTTCAAGCACAAATGAATAAGTAAAAGATCCCTTCATTGATATATTCATAATCATACATACATTGTTCGTAGAGAGTTAGTTCATGGTAAAGAAGCTAAAACATACATAGAAGTATATAGCAGGTTAATGTACATAATGTAAATGACATAAAGTAAAAGACACAAGGGGTTTTAAGTGGTTCGTAGACTCAAGCTCCTAATCCACTCTTCCGCTTTCAACTAGCAGGATTTCCACCAAGGAAGGCAAAGACTCGAATCACTAAGATTCCTTCAAGGCCAGCAGCCTTGGGACTTCAGTTCACTAAGAACTATTCAAGGCCAGCAGCCTTAGAACTTCTCTAGTTCCCTAGGAACTCTTCAAGCCCAGCAGGCTTGGAACTTCATGTAATCCCTCCGGACAAGGACCCCTCAGGCCCTAGCTTCTTGTTGTTGTAGTAGTTGTTGTTATTGGTGCTGAGCTGCTAAGATGTCATTAAGCTCTGAACATCTTTTGTACTTAGCAGCTTGGTGTGGTCCTCTATGCATTCTGCTTCGAGTCTGGACCACATCTTCTTTGGTGCTTGGTGATATTCATTCTTTTTCGCTTCATCTTCATCCGATATCACTTTTGCGATCACCATCCTGGCTCATGCTAAGTCTCGTGCTTTTAGTAGACTTTGTTTGGCACTTAGCAATCCCTGAACCCTTCTTGAATACTTTGCAAATATGGTTCTGCACTTGTTCAGTTTTAGCTTTCAGTTCATGGTGATTCGTAGAGTGGCTCTCTTGATCTTCTTTGTACTCAGCCACTTTTCTGAATGCTATCTTCTTGGCTCTCACTTGGGCCGCCATCTTTCCCAAGACAAAGCTAAGTGTAATTTGGATGGGTACGCTTCACGATTCCCACCAAGAATCGCCTCAATCTGAGTATATAAAGGTGGCGAATGGAACCTTCTGTTCCTTCGTGCATCCCAAGACATCGAATATCTTGGTAATTTGCTTGACCCATGTTTCTGCCTTAATTGGATCTGACTTTTCCCAGAATTCTGGTGGTCCTAACTCTTTGAATCGTTGGTGTGACAAATCGTGCGTTATTATCATTTCCACTGTATTTTGTACACGAGTCTCCCTCGTCGATTTTGCATGAGCGCAAAAGCTTCTAAACATCCATTGTTCATCGATCGCTTTCAATGGTGTTGTTTTATGAGAAGGAGCATTGTTGGCGGGCTCGGCCGACATTCTCCTCATTGGTGAGTAAAGGTGTCTCCACGGTCTCATTTACTCTACTGTTAACATTCTAAGTTGTCATTCTCAAATACTGCCATAAAACAAGGTTTAATTAAAGAAATCAATATATCACATAATATCCCTATATACTGACCAACCAACAAATAAGCTTAGGTAGGATACACTAGCGAAGGATTTACTCGTTTCTCCCCTCCTAGTTCTATTCTCCGATCTCCGCCAGAGATCATATCCCTAAGCTCTGATACCAATTGTGACGCCCCCAAAATAGGTATACAACACCCATTCTGAGTCGCCAAATACATGGTACAGAAATAACTACAACATTATTAATACAATTATCGTGCAAAATACGACAACACATAAACTGTGAGTTTAAATACAAATATTGTCATCTAGACAATATCCACACTCAAATAAGTACTCATTACAATTATTGATACACTATTTTACAAAATAGTGAGGACTACTAAAATAACTTCTAGAACCATCATTCCATACCTCGACTAGTACTCGCTACATTCTCGCCTCCTGAGAAAAAAAATGGAACAAAAAGGAAAAGGGTGAGCTCAACTAGCCCAGTAAAGAATATTATGACTAAGATAATATAGAACAAATTATCGTTAGTCTTCAACAGAAAAATCTGATAGAATATAATAGACAACAAGTTTCATATCAATATTCGCAGCGAAAATAATAATTCATAGAAGAGTTACGTAGAGAATGAAATCTACTATTATCTATGAATTTAAAAGTCCATCATCAATATTTTATCCCTTTAACATCAATATATATCTTGAAACAAATATTCATCTTTGCACTACAGGCCAAAGATATTCATCAGCTAGTCATGTTCATCTCAACACATGTACATCTTTGCACTACGGCTAAAGATATTCACAAGAAAATCAACCATCTTTGCACTACAGGCCAAAGATATTCAGTAATATCATCATTTAGGACTGAGGATGATGAAAAAATATTTTAAAGAAAACGAATCCAATGAAAAAAAGAACAAATATCAAGGATTCGTACTTTAAACAGTCCAAGTTCAAAAATACTTCATAAATTACCATAGTGAAGTAAAATTCAAGAATGATCAAAACATGGATACAATCAAAGCTAGTATCCATAATAGATATTTTGGACAAAAAACGAAAAATTTAATTTTTCCGTGAATAGTCCGTATTCGTGAATATAGTTGTCGATACGTGAATAGTGTCATATACGTGAATAGTAACCCCGACACTAAAAGACAAGAATTTCACAAGAAAAATCTTAACAATATTCTGGCATAATGATATTAGAAGAAATAATATCATTTTAAAAAAAATAACATCCCTTACCTCGAAAAAGACAAAGATTGGAATGGAATCGGATATAATGTCAAGGAATTTGTACCAGATATAGCAACACTCAATGTCTCAAAATACTCACAAGAATACGCTCGATAATATAGAGAGAGAAAGAGAGAGAAAACTTGTTTCTGGTGTGATTTTTATTCTAACCTAAGCACCCTATTTATAGGAAATTGCTTAGAACACCAAAGCAGAAAATTTAATAAAATATTAATATATTTTTTATAAATTCCTATGCACACCAAAGACATTAACATGTGCAAGTGGGGCCCACCAAAGTGTAAAAAATGTTTTTCTTAAATAAAACAATTAAAACTTCCAAAAATCAATTATTCTAGAACTTCGGAACTTCAATGATTATTAATAAATAGCCCTTTTATCAGAAAAATTCAAACCTTATGTCCATTCCATAGAAAATTCCATTCTCTACAACTTTGTAAGTTTAAGTTTTTCCAAATTCCAAGCAGAAATTGACCGAAATCCATATCTGCATTTATTTTACTGTGTTTATAATCAAATTTCGGTCAAGAATGGGGTCCGTAAACATGAAAAACATGTTTTAAATATTTTCGCCATAAAAATACTCTTCCTCCTCATTTATTCATATATCCCACATTCATTGTAAAAATATCACCATTATTATATTATTAAAATATAATAATATATTTAAATGAATTATTTTATCAAAAAAGATAAAATATCAATTTTCAACAATTGTCACATTAAAAATTTTCTCCATCTATATTCACATAAAATGAATATTTTTCTTATCATAATAATCAATAATTAATTATACATAAATAATATTAAAGAATCACAATATCGACAACCGTGTCGTTTAAGAAAGAGGGCTTTCAATAAGCATTTCTCCTTACTTGGCAAGCAATTAGGTAACCAAACCTCTCCTTAGACAGAACTTTCTAGACATTTCCAATAATGCTATCTAATAATATTATTCAAATAATATGAATTATTGATTTGATAAAGAAAAATATCAAGCAAATGACAATTATTGAAACAACAATAATATAAAATATTAACGTAGCAATTATTGAATCAATAAAATAAAATATTGAACAATAATCATCGTGAATAATTATCGAGTAGTGTCTTCTTACATAAGAATCAATAATTGGTGCAATACCGTATGCCATCGTGTTTTAACCAACGGGTATTCCAACGATTCTACGCCTGCTATTTATAAACAACTTATACTTGTCGCTTTTTTCTTCCATCGCTTCATATGGTTAGTTCCCAATAGGCACAATATAGATCTAGAAGGGGGTTGAATAGATCCTTTAATTTCAAATACCTTCTCTCGTTTATTTTGTATTGCTTTCATTAAGTAATATATTACAAATATAAGAATCTTTTTCAAGCACAAAGTGGAATAAGTAAAAGATCCCTTCATTAATATATTCATAATCATACATACATTGTTCATAGAAAGTTAGTTCGGTGGTGTTAGTTAAAATATACATATAGCTTTATAGAAGCTTAATGTACATAATGTAAATGGCATAAAGTAAAAGACACAAGGAGTTTTAAGTGGTTCAGAGACTCAAGCTCCTAATCCACTCTTCTGCTTTCAACTAGCAAGATTTCCATTAAGGAAGGGCAAGACTCGAATCACTAAGATTCCTTCAAGGCCAAGCACCTTGGGACTTCTGGGCTCACTAAGAACTCTTCAAGGTCAATGACCTTTGAACTTCTTTAGTTCCCTAGAACTCTTCAAGCCCAAAGAGCTTGGAACTTCATTTAGTCCCTCCAGACAAGGACCCCTCAGGCCCTAGCTTCTTGTTGTTGTTGTTGTTGGTGCTGAGCTGCTAAGATGTCATTAAGCTCTGAACATCTTTTGTACTTAAGACTTTGGTGTGGTCCTCTATGCATTCTCGCTTGAGTCCGGACAACATCTTCTTTCAAAGCAAAAATTGATCTTCACTTTTTCTCGCTTCATCTTCATCCGGTATCGACTTTTCACCATCACCATCTGGGTTTGCTAAGTCTCTGTGCTTTTAGTAGACTTTGTTTGGCACTTAGAAATCCCTGAACCCTTCTTGAATACTTTGCAGATATGGTTTTTCACTTGTTCAGTTTTAGCTTTCGGTTCATGGTGATTCGTAGAGTGGCTCTCTTGATCTTCTTTGTTCTCAGCCACTTTTCTGAATGCTATCTTCCTGGCCTTCTCGGCTCTCAGCTTGGCTGCTATCTTTAGTGGCATTCTCATCTTTGTCGAGTGAAGATTTGATCTGTTTGAGTTCTTCTTCAAAGCTTCTTCACTTCCACCTTGGTAGTCTCACTATCACTGAGACTTGTTCTGTTGATCTTTGGTGGAACTCGTAGAGTCAACTGTAGCATTCACCAACTCAACAATTTTGTAACCTCACAATCATCAGCAACTCTTGATCTTTGAAGCTCTGTTGATTTATACTACTTCCCAATCTTCCCATTGGAAAGTAGCCATTGAAAGCTAATCAAATTGCCTCGCAGATCTCGAGTTATTTGGTGCAGACTGCAGATGTGACATGACATTTTTTTACTTCGACACGGCAAATCATTGCTTCACCTACCCTCGCCGATATGTCACTTTGATATCTGGGGTGTCGACGACTTTATTTCACCCTTCTGATTTCTCGATCAGAGGTTGTCCTTGCATCGATGCCCTCAATAAGCTTCTGTCCGAATGTCATTCTTCAGATTGAACTGTTGCCACTACTTCCATCCTCAGTTGTTCGAACTCTACGATTTTTGATGCACTTCTCCTCGACTCGATCAGAGTGTCGATTGACATGTAGAGTCAACACTACGATCTTAGAGAGTGTTCACTTGATCTTCAATGTAGAACACTTCTCTCTTCTTTTGTTCAGTGATTCATCACTTTTGTTTGCCTCGACTATTCTCAGATACTGATGGCTTGATTCCTTGTTCTGGCCCCTTCTGAATAACAAGACACTTCAAATTTATGGCGTGTCCAGCTCACTTTCTCCTTATGATCTCCCGTTCACTTATCATCAATGGACTGACCCAATGCTTAATCACTTTAGCCTTGTTCTTCAGAGGCTGACCAGTATCTAATTGTGTACTCCATCAGTTCCTTCTTTGTTTGGCAAACACTACGATCCTGGTTACTTCCAAGATTGTTATCATTTTTCCACTTGACAGCTACTGCACAAGCTGACTTTCCTTTATCAACTACTGAAGTCTTCTTATGATCTTCTTGTGAAAGACTTCATCTTGACTGGCTTCACAACTCAATCTGGATACGGATTGGGTTGATACTAAGATCTTCTAATAGCTTGCATGCCATCCCATTGAGTGCTCTCTCGGCTTCCTTTAGGTGAGATGTATCTTTGTAGTATCACCAAAGGCTTCATTCCTTTGGATATTCAGTGGATTTGCTCATTTGTTGAGAATCTTATTAGCTCTACGATTCGTCTTGGCGATGTGAGCACATTTGTTGAGGTCTTAGTTTAAGACTTCACGATCGACTTTTGGTATGCAGACACTACGACTCTAAGATCAGATCTTGAGACTACGATTTCTATCGTTGTGCTTGTTGTCTTCATCCGATCTTGCTTCGACCACGCTTTTACGCCTTTGATACGATCAAGAGACTCTACAATTCTCGAGTGTAGTCTACGATGCTTTACTGGGTCGTTAGTAGACTCTCACGACTCGAGTGTAGTCTATGATTCTTGACTTGACTTTGGCAGATGCTCGGTCGGCTCATAGGCAGGCTGTCTCTATGATTCTGTGTGAGAGCCTCGAATCCGGGCCCCAATTCACCGCGGATCCGGTTCATTCATTCTACTACTATTGCGGAAGATATAAACATAAATTGTTTATACATTAAACATTATACACTATCCCCAAGGTCGAGTAACCATAACTTATACACAATTCATAACTTATCTGACACATGATATTATCATCATACAAGACTATTACAAATCTAATCAGCAAGATATTAACTCTAAGTTGGGCTGTCTTTAACTTTCCTCAGATCCAAGTATAAATCTTAATCTGCAATGTTTTATCATGATATAGCAAGGGTGAGCATGAAAGTTGCCCAGCAAGTTTAAATACAATTTAAGGATATATCATGATTGAAAGATTTAGAATAAGAAGATGGCTATAATTCACAATGTAGTTGTGAATTAGCATGAACAAACTTTTGACTGAACAAGTATTACATATGAACAATATATATCTGGACCAACTGGTAATGAAGGTGATCAGTCTTTCATACCTGACTTATACATACAAGATGTACAGAGTACAATTCTACATGGCAATCAGCAATGATTAACCATAAGCATATCTGAATAAAATAAGTACTCTTAGTAGAGTTAAGAAAACAAACTTGCCTGTTCCGTTGATTACCGATACGAAAAATAACTTAGCTTTATCCAAAGACCTAATACAGATAATATCGATCTCCAATTATTAGAATAATATCATCACAGTATAAAATAACCTAAACACATTACCACATAATCCTATCAGTCTATACAACACATAGACTTAGCATCAAACCGCACTATTTAAGTCTAAATTGAAACTCGACACAATTCTATCATCCCAACTATTCTAATCGGACAAATATCGAGTTTAAGTTCAATTAAACTCTGCCTAAACAATTAACAATAACCTTAGATAATTATATTATCAGTCCAAACATTTTTCATAAACTTGTAATAATTTTTCAGATAATTAATATCATTTATCAACATTTTTCAATCATTAAAACCGTATTTAAATAAATTAAATACCACATAATTCCTTAGTCATTAATATTAATTTATTGCTAAACATTAATGAATTACATGCCATAATATTATATCATATTTATAATATCTCAAAGTATTTTCAATACTTTATTACTTCTTTTAAATGTTTTAAAGTAATTCAAAACATTAATCAATAATCGATATTTAATGTAAATACCACATTATTCCTTGATCATTAATATTTATTAAATGTTAAATATTAATGAAAATCATAACATAATATTTTAATATAATTATAACATCACAAAGTATTTTCAATACCTTAAAATCATATTTATATGATTTTTAAACACTTAAATCCATTATCCGATAATTGTTAAAATATTAAAATATTAATATTTTCATGCCAAAGTATCAAAAGTTATATTTTATAACTTAAAATATTTTTATAACACTTAAATCATTTTTATATGATTTTTAAAGCATTAAATCTACTTTTCCACAATTTATTTAATATATTTATTAAATAAACTAATTACCATTAATAATAAATATTAATGAAATTCATCATAAAATATCAAAAGTTATCAAAAATAACTTAAAATATTTTCTAACACCATAATAAAAATTTTCATGATTTTTCATGAATTAAAACTATTTTAAATAATTTATCTAATATTAATATTAAATAAATAAATACCATTTATATTCCAAAAATATTAAATATTTTTGAAATATACTCAAAATAATTAAAAACTATTTTTCGGACCTTGAAATAATTTTTCAGAATTTAATATGTATTTTTAATAATTTAAAATTATTTATTTCTATTTATTTAATAAAATAATCTATTTTCCGAAAATAAGCGTCGCTAAAGGGCCCTATAGCGACAAAACCGTCGCTATAGGTGTTCTTGAGCTTCAAACCCAGCAAACTGTCAGTCGCGAGGGTGCCTTGTTTGACCAATTTTTAAATCAGTGTACTTGATGCTTTCTAGGTTGGATTTCATACTAAAGTTGTAGTACTTATGCAATACTACAATACTAAACCAAGTTCATGGCCATTACATAACAGATCAGAGAGATTCATGCTCTCTAAAAACATGTCAGAGATGTTCTTCGTCTTTCTGGGTTAAACAGCATCGGGGTCCCTACTTTGGTTGCTTCTAGTGTGCGTTCTGTGTGTTGTTTCTGTGATCTAAATGCTCCAACATGTAGTACACATGACAGGGTCCAATATCTTATCACTAGATCCACCTAACAACATAACATGAACAAGATCCTGGCTGGCCAAAGTTGAACACGAAAGTTGTTTCTACAAAAAACTGGGTTCGTGTTCTTCGATAGCTTTTGGTCAACTAAGTTTTAACCGCTTATAACTCACAATCTATATGAGATATGAACTTGATTCTTTTGCATATTAAAGACCACATATCGTATTTCACACATAACAACTTTTAAACAACAAAAATCTTGATCGAGCAAAGATCTATGGCCACTGACATTTGACTGTCAGACCAAAATTTTTGATTTTTCCAACTTGCTCAAATCTTCAAATTCGTGTACTATGATGTTATGGGTCTTTGATTTATCGACCCAGATCATCAATTAACATCTTATTACACAACATTAAACAATCAATTGCAACAAATAACATCGAATCAAAGGATTTCTAGGCTTAGGGTTTTATACCTTTTCTAACTTTGATTTCTTGATTTTTGGCTTTTGATCTGTTGTTTGTGATCGTGGGGATTTGATTTAGGACTGATATAGCAACAAATTTCGTAGGTTTGAGGCTTGAGAGTATTAGCTTGAGTATTGAACAAATTTTAGTTTACCAAATGATTTTTCTCTCTTCCAATCCTTTTATAGACAACTTAGATTCATGTATGGGATGTTCTAGAAGTGATGTGCCTTTGAGTTGTGAGTCACCAAGAGTTAGTAAGGTTAGGTAAAGAACTAAAGTTTTGGACACAACTACAAGTTAGCTCACTAAAACACTCAAAAGGGCATTATAGTCATTTCCTTACCATTTTAAATTCTAGATTAGTCATTTGTGAGATATAGGCACATGGCTAGCTAGGGTTGGTCACCAACCACATACTAGGGCTAGATCTACACTCCATCCCATTAAAATATTCAAGAAGAGTACTTTGGTCATTTGACTTGTAAAGTGAATGGTAACTTGGTAATTGGTCACAACCCTTAGGTTTTAATATAGAAAATTATAATTAGTGTTCCCTAATTACAATAAAGTTTACTAATCACATTCAAGCTTGCTAATTAGGGTTAAGGTTTCCTAATTAACATTAAACATTCTAAATTAATAACTAGGTTTTCTCTAATCGTACATTAGGGTTTCTAACATTAGAATTTAGGGCTTTCCAATTCATCAGTTAGGGTTATACCTAATTATACTTACAATTAATCACATAAAAACTTTATACTTATCTTCAAGCTTTCCACTTAGGGTTTTAATATCCCGATTTAGGGTTTCAGACAAAATAATTAGGGTTCAAATTTTGGAAATTAGGGTTTGCTAAATAATTAAGCTTTACCCTATTAAGCTTATAATTTAAATCACTTGAGCATTATAATTCTCCGTTATATTCCCAGATTAGGGTTTCAAATATTCAAATCAAATTAGGATTTTCGAGATATGGTATTAGGTTTTCTAATACTCAAATAGGTTTCAAAGAATTCATTAGGTTTTCCTAATTAGTTTATAATTAATAACGTTAAACCTTATATATAGCATTGCATTCCCAATCTAGGGTTTTTAATATCCGAATTAAGGTTTCGAATTCTCGGAACTAAAACTAGGGTTTCCAGAACCAATTTCTAGGTTTATCTTATCAGACGTTAGGGTTTTCTAACTGAACGTTGACGTTCTTAATATATACGATTAGGGTTTGACACAGATAAAATTTATCTGGTCAACCCTTGACCCTTAACCATATTCTGACCACATACATAACCATAAACACAGAACATAATCACATAAGTCCTTAATCCTGAATAATTCACCTAAATCCTTCACAGAATTTTTTGAAATCCTCAAAATTCCATCCTAATAACATCAAACGCATACACTTATTTTCTATCTAGGTCTAATATTTGACCTTAAATCAATCATTTAAGATTTTGTAAAATTGTCTAAATTCTCGGGTTGTCACATTCTGAACATGACTTCCTCAGCAGACTACGGTTTCGAAGAAGCTTTACTCGATAAACTACAATCCTTCCTCGTCTCTCTTGGAAGTATACGAACTCCGAGATCTACTATCTTACAGACTACGATTCTGCCTTGATAGCTCTCGAGTTATCCTTGACTTTCCTGGAAGACTACGATTTCTGGTGCAGTGCTCGATGATCAGATAAGCCTATCTATTACATCATAAGATCAACCTAACATGTTTGATCATTCTATGTTTATAGTCCTTGTACATCATTTCTTTTTAAGGACTTTACAAAGCTGTTTTGTTTATGTAGGATCAACCTAACATATTTGATCAATTCATTCTAAGTCCTTGTACATGTGTTTCTATTATCTATCAACGGACTTTACAGCTTTACTTAATGCAAGCATACTTGCATATTCATTCATATATATCATAATCAAATAAATATATAAATAGGAATATCATTCACATGTTTATTCTTCACAATCTCCCCCTTTTTTGATTATGACAAAAATAATAAGTGCATATGCATATTATGAATGAATCTTATATACAGTGAGCAGCTATATTTCTAAAACAGATAATCATGAATGTCATTTATAATAATATGAAATTTAATACACTATAACATTTTACATCCTGGATCTAGAACATACCTAACTAGTTAGAGATGTACCTCTTTGGCTCCATGTATGTTTCCAGGATGTCTGTTGATCAACTGTTCATCTATTTGATTCCTTTGCTCCTGCTTCCCTGGGATGTGGAGCTATTCCTTTCTTCTTTTTCTGGTTCTGGCGCTGGCTCTCATCATCCTTTGGCTCCCCCTCGGATGATGAACCATCTTCTTTTACTGCTTTTTTCTTCTTTGTCTTCCTTTCTTGTTTGCTCCTGCTCTCCTTGCCTTTTCTTGAATGCCTCTTACTTTGCCTGTTTCTATGCCTCTTTTTCTCCCCCTTTTTGTCATTAATTACTTGAGAGAGTTGTTCCATGTTGGACATAAGTTGCTCCATTAGATAAGAGGAGTTACCAACTTCAATCTTGAGTTCTTTTTGGCTTAACTCAAGTAGCATAGAGAAGGACTGATTCATGTTGTCAATCTTGTCAGAAAGGGCTTGGAGTTGTTCTTCATTTGCCTTCTGTGTTCGTAGGGCATCTACTCTTTGATCATTTATGGACCTCAGATAGATGTGATCTCTCTTTTTTATTTTTAGAGATACATCAGCTAAAGCAGCTTGGATTCTGTCATGAACTGAGTTGTCTTTTGTTGTTGTCAGCATCTTTGACTTTTCATTGATTTGAGACATCTTCTCAATCAGGTCATCAGAATTCTTTAACAATTCCTGCTCCATAGAAATTTGATCATCCGATTGGGCAGCCTCTTGTTGAACACTAGATTTGACTCTTCTATTTTCATTCTTGGATAGATTTTTGAAAGTGTTGAGAATCTGAAAAATCGTTGAGTACCAATCGCTATTGGAGGATGAAGGAATGTTGGGTAACAGTGCTTGAGTAGATGAAGACTTCTCATTTTGGACTTGAGCACCATCAGTGGTAATCGAACAGATTTCTGATTTATCTCCTTGGCCATAATCCTTCTGCCTTCAAAATCAACTCTACGATCATAAGGAATATAATGGTTGCCAGCATGTCTGTAGACCTTGTAGTGGGGTTTGTCTTTGATCATCATTGTCACATCACTTTTCAACTTTGAGAAGTTTTAAGCCACCAGTTATAGGCTTGGAATTTATGGAAGTACTTCTTGTGATTCATTCAAGACTTCCACTATTTTGTTAATCTTGGCTAGGGAGATGATAGAATAATTTGCTGGTTTTCTCAATTCCTATTTTTCAGAACCAGAGACTTTATTCAATTCTTCACTTCTTGAGCTGTTGGCTCCTTTCTTCAGATTCATTAGTGAATTCTTCTTGCTGAATTTTATTTCCAGAACCTTCTTCAGAAATATCTTCCTTAGTTCATCTTCTTCATTGCTAGACCAATCTTCAGTATCTTCTCTCTGTGAGTATATTCATCATCACTTAATTCTTAATGAGCGCATTAGAGTGACCACTTCTCCTTTGGAGGCAAATTTAGCTATCAATCTGTGACTCCTCCTTCTTCTTGGAGGTTCGCTTATGGGAGAATCGAGATACTTCTTCCTCTTCGCACTCGAGGTCTTTTTGAGTCATCAGACGAGCTTTCTTCATTTTCAGCATTTATGGGGGCTTGTCCTTCTTCTTCAAAATCATTATCATTTACATCACCAGACAGTCTAGCTTGATGTTCAGTAATAGTATGGGCATGTTTTTCTTCCTCGGACTCTACATCTTTTGAGTTTGTTAGAGCGTTTGTTATAGAAGATATTGTTATGTCAACTTGTAGCCTTTCTTTATCATCAGAGTGGATGCTCTGAGACTTCTCCTTAGGGCTTGCACATTCCTTTCCTTCATCATCAACCTTGGCTCTTTCTTTCATGGATTCAATCTTTGAACTTTCAGTTTTTTTTCTCATCTTGAGACTCTTCATGTTTTTCTTGGTTGGATGGACTTTCCGGGGGAGTCAAATGATTTCTTCATCATTTTGCTTTCTTCTTGGGTGGTTCTTTGAGTAGATCACATTCTTCTTCTTTTGGGTTTTCAGTAGTTGATTCTGGTTTCTCTTCGCTTCCTTGTTTCTTCTTGTCAATGGAAACATGGCTTAACTAAACCTTTGCATTCTTCACACTCTTAGGCTTCTTCTTTCATGGATGTGATAAAGAACTAATGCAGAGTCATCGACTCAGAGCTTTCCACCTCCTTTGCTTTTTTCTCGCTTGCAGAGTTCTTTCTCACGCTTCTCATTGAAGTTAACCTTCTATTCTCCTTTGGGTTTTTCTTCCAATTCACTAACGGTTGTGGAGACATTACTTTGTGAACATTCAAGGGTTCGCCTCATCATCCTCCTTGATCTTGCTTCCCAACCTTTTCTTCATCATAATACTCAGCAGTCTTCCATGAAACACCTTTGTAAGTGGTTTTTCGTAGACTTCTTCAAGTCGACCTTTTCCACCCATTTTGAGATTTGATCGAATGTGATAGCTCCAAAGTTTATTCGCTTTTAAGAACTATTGCGTATATAATCTTCATTTGTTGATCAAGCACATTGTCGTATGCAGATCCTCAAGATAGTATAAATTTGCCTACTATTTTCAAAGAAGGAACCCGAATTCCACCGAAACACCTTTTTCTTTATGTCCTTCAGACTAGGGTTTCTTTGGTACCCCATAATCTCCTTTGCTTTCTCAAAGGTCAATCTCATCAAGGTTTTTCAAAGCTTAGTCAGAAAACCTAAGCATTGGTTGATATCGGATGATTTCAACTTTAGAGACCGACCTTTAACCTTGGTTGAAAGAGTTTTGGCATTTACTGGATGCATTTGAGTAGAATTCCTTAACCAGATTCAAAGGTATACTCGAAAGCTTTTGCCTTAAAGACATTTTGAGAATCCAAATTTTCTTCACGAGTTCAAGAAAGTCTCTAAACTTCTTTTCAGATTTCTCAAATGACTTGGTTTCGAGTTGAATGCTAGTGAAGTGATTACTCGCCAATCTTCTATTTGAATGATTCGAGGAATATGGATATTGATTCAGGGAGATTTATAGAGTATGGCTGATTGTGATTTGGACTCTAGAAATTTGAGTGGTTTAGCTTCGAAGAGAATTCTAGGGTTTGAAAATGGGAGGGAGAGAGGTTCAAGAGGTTCTGATAACTGTTTGTAGATTTGAATCTATCTTTATGGCAGTTCCTTCTGACTCTGCATACGCTGTGATGTGGCACCCAGTCATTGGTTGCACGATGCCCAATAACTTGTCAGTTAGCTGTCTCTTTTAGAAGAGTGGAAGTTTGATTGATGTGGATTGACCTTTAACCTCTTGAGTTTGTAGAGTAACATGATATGGCAGCTATTGACTCTACGTTTTCCTTTGTTGACTCAACGATCAACTCTTTAAAAGATGTTGCAATGGATGGTTTTGACATTACTTCTCATTTTGAACCTCCACGGCTCATCCGATCTTTATGCTTTATGAAGCCTTCGACACTTCCCTTCAAGCAGGACATCTTTCCAACTGGCATTGAACTTATCTCCTCACAATCCCGAATGGTTGGGTAATTGTCCAGCTTCTTCCGAGCTCCTCATGAGGTAGAGTATCCTCTCGGTAGGATCGCGATCGTCGAGTCCGCTTCACGATCGCCGAGGTTGACTTGTGATCGTGGAGTTCTTCAACCTCTACTCTACGATCGTTGACTGACTTGGTCCTTGAGATGAACTTGATTAAGCAATTCTTCTGGGTTAATGTAGCTCAGGAAGGGCCAACCTCTTAGAGTGAGCTAAGGGTTAGGTTTGTCCCTGAGGCACTTTCCAGATGAAATACTTTAGAAGTGATTTGCACTGATATCTTATTTGACCTTTTCTGGTGGTGAGGTCCTCTACCAACTTTAGACAATTGCATTTGTTGTAATTGTGGTGTCCTCCTGCTCTTACACTACGATCAGATGTTTGATTGTAGGCACTCCACAATTTTGAGTTTGGTGGATGATAGGTTATCAGTAGTTCGTTTGAGACGTTCCTACTGACTATGGATCTTTATTTGGTTCATCAGCCACAAAGCTTATGGACTCTATAGTTGGTACATTGCTTCATAAAGCATTTCAAAGCATTTTTTGTTCCTTAACAAATCACCGCTTCCCCATGGTTGATCTTTGTTTTTTCGGTGCTGAGGTGTGATTCCTTTTCCTTATGTACATAAGGAAGCATCCTCAAGATATCCCTTCCGATCAAGTCATTAAATCTTCTTATATCGTAGAAATGAGTATCTTCTGGGTTAATCATTCTATGATCCTTTGATAGCACTACGAATGTAGTCTTCCTTATCAGCTTGTGCTCGTGGAGTTCTGCTGTTGTACTAAGTTCCTAATGTTTGATGCTTGATAGTCCTCTGATGTGAGCTTCCTTAAAAACAAGTTTTGCATGCTTAAGCATCTAAGACCCTTTTTCATCTCTGGTTGAGTGGCTCGCTTTATATAAAGATATGAAGCCATTTGAGCTTCATTTAGATTAGCTCAAAGAGTCTTCAAGGATGTGCTTTGACATGTAGGAGTTTTGTCGAATTATTTTCAATGTATCCTAAGCCTTATGTTTGGTTGACCCTTCTTGACTGAAGTCTTTTGCTTTAACATTCCTTAGTGTAGTCAGATAGACTAAGTACCTGCAAGTTATACATTTCTATTTTTGGTACCCATAGTTAAATGGGTCCTGCTAGGTTAGTTTACTAAACCCCTGTTCCTCATACATTTGGATGCATGGAGGTGAGTGTGAGAGAAATCTGTCATTTTAATAAAACACTCCTTTCCTTGATGGTTTCATCATTTGCTAAGTTATGATCACAATATTTAAATGTTCTCAGAGTGAGAATCATCTCTACGATTTATTAGCATATGGTTGATTCATGGAGGTGATCAGTTTCTATGAATCTTCAAGATTCTCTTGTAGATCTGATCATACTCTGTGTTATTAAACACTTAGACCATAGGATGTACAAAGTACATTAACCCATCAGCAAAGATTACTTCACATTCAGTCGACCTGTGAGACTCCTAAAACCATTTCAGGTCTCTTTCAAGTTATCATCTTCAACCTAAAACTTGGATGGAGAGAAAGTTTATAGACATTTGAGTTTCCATCATCAGTGTACTTTATCTCTTCACCTCTTTAGATAGATTATGAATACTCGAAGGAAAACTGTTATAGTTCATAAGTAAGATGCAAATATGATATTCATATCTATGTTAGCGAGGAACCGTACCTTTTTGTTGTCAGTTTCTTAACAGTCATTTATCTTAGATATACTGAGTTTAGGCATTGATGTGCATATTTTTTTTATTTGCTTCTGACAGCCAGTTGCTCCAGTTGATCTTCAGTCAATCAGTCGTGGTCTTGAAGATACAAGCTAAGAGAGTGTCAGCATCTTTAAGTTCTTTAACATCCTTGAGTTTACAAGGCTTACATCCAGTTGTTGGTTGGCCAGATACATGTTTGAGAGGTTCTTCTTTCTTCTCTGAATAAAGCATTTCTTAACATGTATGGCCTTTTCATCTCTTCAGGCTGGTGGATGTTTGACTCTTTTCTGTTGATGTCATTTGAGCTTTCTAGCCTGGTCTTCAGACAACAAGATTGACTGCGAGCAAGGATTGGTCTTGTTGATATGGCAATCGAGAGTATGAATCAATCTGAGCAGCTTCAGATGTATATGCACATTTACCTGTACACAATATTTCCAACGTGTGAGCTCATCTGCATATAACAAGTAACTTACTACTAAACTAAGTTTAGAACAATGTTTGTGCCTAGGATCAGACTCAAAGCGATTAGCTTTTGAATATAGCATGTGAACCTACTCTGATACCAATTGTTAGTTCCCAATAGGCACAATATAGATCTAGAAGGGGGGGGGGTTGAATAGATCCTTTAATTTCAAATACCTTTTCTCGTTTATTTTGTATTGCTCATTAAGTAGCATATGACAAACATAAGAATCTTTTCAAGCACAGCGGAATAAGTAAAAGATCCCCTTCATTGATATATTCATAATCATACATACATTGTTCGTAGAGTTAGTTCAGTGTTAAGCAGTTAAAACATACATAGAAGTTATAGCAGTTAATGTACATAATGTAAATGACATAAAGTAAAAGACACAAGGGGTTTTAAGTGGTTCAGAGACTCAAGCTCCTAATCCACTCTTTTCCGCTTTCAACTAAAGCAGTGATTTTACCTAAGGAAGGCGGCAAGACCGAATCACTAAGATTCCTTCAAGGCCGCAGTGACTTGGGACTTGATTCACTAAGAACTATTCAAGGCCGTGATTTTAGAACTTCTCTAGTTCCCTAGGAACTCTTCAAGCCCAAAGCAGGCTGGAACTTCATGTAATCCCTCAGGACAAGGACCCCTCAGTGCCCTAGCTCTTGTTGTTGTAGTAGTTGTTGTTATTGGTGGCCGAGTTCTTGCTAAGATGTCATTAAGCTCTGAACATCTTTTGTACTTAGCGACTTGGTGTGGTCCTCTATGCATTCTCGCTTCGAGTCCGGACCACATCTTCTTTGGTCTTGGTGATCTTTATTCTTTTCTCGCTCATCTTCATCGATATCACTTTGCACCATCACCATCCGGGTTTGCTAAGTCTCTCGTGCTTTTTAGTAGACTTTGTTTGGCACTTAGCAATCCTCGAACCCTTCTTGAATACTTTGCAGATATGGTTCGCACTTGTCGGGCTTTTAGCTTTTAGTTCATGGTGATTCAGTAGAGTGGCTCTCTTGATCTTCTTTGTACTCACCACTTTTCCGAATGCTATCTTCTTGGCTCACTTGGTCGCCATCTTTCCCAAAGACAAAGCTAAGTGCGGTTTGGATGGGTACGCTTCATGATTCCAACCAAAGAATCGCCTCGTCTGAGAACATAAAGGTGGCGAATGGAACCTTCGTTCCTTCGATCGCATCCCAAGACATCGAATATCTTGGTAATTTGCTTGACCCATGTTTCGCTTTTTAATTGGATCGACTTTTCCTGACTCGGTGGTCCCAACTCTTTGAACTGCTTGCATTTTGTGACAAATCGTATGCTATTATCATTTCCACTCATGTATTTTGTACACGAAGTCTCCCTCGTCGATTTTGCATGAACTCGCAAAAAGCTTCTAAACATCCCATTGCTCATCGATCGCTTCAAGTGGTGTTGTTTATGGAAGGAGCATTGGGCTTTCTTTGACATTCTCTCATCATTGGTGAGTAAAGGTGTCTCCACGGTCTCATTTACTCTACTGTTAACATTCTAAGTTGCCATTCTCAAATACTGCCATAAAACAAGGTTTAATTAAAGAAATCAATATATCACATAATATCCCTATATACTGACCAACCAACAAATAAGCTTAGGTAGGATACACTAGCGAAGGATTTACTCGTTTCTCCCCTCCTAGTTCTATTCTCCGATCTCCGCCAGAGATCATATCCCTAAGCTCTGATACCAATTGTGACGCCCCCAAAATAGGTATAAAACACCCATTCTGAGTCGCCAAATACATGGTACAGAAATAACTACAACATTATTAATACAATTATCGTGCAAAATCGACATACAACACATAAGCGTGAGTTTAAATACAAATATTGTCATCTGACAATATCCACACTCAAATAAGTACTCATTACAATTATTGATAAACTATTTTACAAAATAGTGAGGACTACTAAAATAACTTCTAGAACCATCATTCCATACCTCGACTAAGACTGCTTACATTCTCGCCTCCCGAGAAAAAAAAAATGGAAACAAAAGGAAAAGGGTGAGCTCAACTAGCCAAAGAAGAATATTATGACTAAGATAATATAGAACAAATTATCGTTAGTCTTCAACAGAGAAAAATCGATAGAATATAATGAAACAACAAGTTTCATATCAATATTCGTAATGAAAATAATAATTCATGTAAGAGTTACGTAGAGAATGAAATCTACTATTATCTATGAATTTAAAAGTCCATCATCAATATTTTATCCCTTTAACATCAATATATATCTTGAAACAAATATTCATCTTTTGCACTACAAAAGCCAAAGATATTCATCACCTAGTCATGTTCATCTCAACACTGTACATCTTCAGACTACTACTAAAGATATTCACAAGAAAATCAACCATCTTTTGCACTACTGGTGCCAAAGATATTCAAAGAATATCATCATTTAGGATAGAGGATGATGAAAAATATTTTAAAGAAAACGAATCCAATGAAAAAAAGAACAAATATCAAGGATTCGTACTTTAAACAGTCCAAGTTCAAAAATACTTCATAAATTACCATAGTGAAGTAAAATTCAAGAATGATCAAAACATGAATACAATCAAAGCTAGTATCCATAATAGATATTTTGGACAAAAAACGAAAAATTTAATTTTTCTGTGAATAGTGCCGTATTCGTGAATAGTGTCGTATACGTGAATAGTGTCATATACGTGAATAGTAACCCCGACACTAAAAGATAAGAATTTCACAAGAAAAATCTTAACAATATTCTGGCATAATGATATTAGAAGAAATAATATCATTTTAAAAAAAATAACATCCCTTACCTCGAAAAGGCAAAGACTTTCGATTTGGAATAATCGGATATAATCTTTCAAGGGAATTTTATTGATATAGCAACACTCAATGTCTCAAAATACTCACAAGAAGAACGCTCGATAATATAGAGAGAAAGAGAGAGAAAACTTGTTTCTGGTGTGATTTTTATTCTAACCTAAGCACCCTATTTATAGGAAATTGCTTAGAACACCAAAGCAGAAAATTTAATAAAATATTAATATATTTTTTATAAATTCCTATGCACACCAAAGACATTAACATGTGCAAGTGGGGCCCACCAAAGTGTAAAAAATGTTTTTCTTAAATAAAACAATTAAAACTTCCAAAAATCAATTATTCTAGAACTTCGGAACTTCAATAATTAATAATAAATAGCCCTTTTATCAGAAAAATTCAAACCTTATGTCCATTCCATAGAAAATTCCATTCTCTACAACTTTGTAAGTTTAAGTTTTTCCAAATTCCAAGCAGAAATTGACCGAAATCCATATACAGATGATTTTACAAGCTATAATCAAATTTCAGTCAAGAAATGGGGTCCAGAAACATGAAAAACATGTTTTAAATATTTTCAATTACAAAAATACTCTTCCTCCTCATTTATTCATATATCCCACATTCATTGTAAAAAATATCACCATTATTATATTATTAAAATATAATAATATATTTAAATGAATTATTTTATCAAAAAAGATAAAATATCAATTTTCAACAATTGTCACAGTAAAAATTTTCTCCATCTATATTCACATAAAATGAATATTTTTCTTATCATAATAATCAATAATTAATTATACATAAATAATATTAAAGAATCACAATACTGACAACCAGGTCGTTCCCAAGAAAGAGGGGGCTTTCCAATAAGCATTTCTCCTTATTGGCGCGCAATTAGGTGACCAAACCTCTCCTTAGACAGAACTTTCTAGACATTTCCAATAATGCTATCTAATAATATTATTCAAATAATATGAATTATTGATTTGATAAAGAAAAATATTGTGCAGTGACAATTATTGAAACAACAATAATATAAAATATTAACGTAGCAATTATTGAATCAATAAAATAAAATATTGAACAGTAATTACTGTAACAATTATTGAGTAGTGTCTTCTTACGTAAGAATCAATAATTGGTGCAATACCGTATGCTACTGTGTTTTAACCACCGGGTATTCCAACATTTACGCTGTTATTTATAAACAACTTATACTTGTCGTTTTCTTCTTCCAATCGCTTTCTGTTATGGTTAGTTCCCAATAGGCACAATATAGATCTAGAAGGGGGGGTTGAATAGATCCTTTAATTTCAAATACCTTCTCTCGTTTATTTTGTATTGCTCATTAAGTAACATATGACAAACATAAGAATTTTTTCAAGCACAGTGGAATAAGTAAAAGATCCCCTTCATTAATATATTCATAATCATACATACATTGTTCATAGAGTTAGTTCAGTGGTAAGCAGTTAAAATATACATAGCAGTTATAGCAGTTAATGTACATAATGTAAATGACATAAAGTAAAAGACACAAGGAGTTTTAAGTGGTTTAGAGACTCAAGCTCCTAATCCACTCTTCTGCTTTCAACTAGCAAGATTTCCAAGGAAGAAGGCAAGACGAATCACTAAGATTCCTTCAAGGGTGACCTTGGGACTTGATTCACTAAGAACTCTTCAAGGTCAACACCTTGGAACTTCTTTAGTTCCCTAGAACTCTTCAAGCCCAAAGAGTTTGGAACTTCATTTAGTCCATCAGCATAAGGACCCCTCAGTCTCGGCTTCTTGTTGTTGTTGTTGTCAGGCCGAGTTGCTAAGATGTCATTAAGCTCGAACATCTTTTGTACTTATCACTTGGTGTGGTCCTCTATGCATTACGCTTGAAGTCGGACAACATCTTCTTTGGTGCAAATTGATCTTCACTTTTTTTCTCGCTTCATCTTCATCCGGTATCGACTTTTGCACCATCACCATCCTGGGTTTGCTAAGTCTCTGTGCTTTTAGTAGACTTTGTCTGGCACTTAGAAATCCCTGAACCCTTCTTGAATACTTTGCAGATATGGTTTTTCACTTGTTCAGTTTTAGCTTTCAGTTCATGGTGATTCGTAGAGTGGCTCTCTTGATCTTCTTTGTTCTCAGCCACTTTTCTGAATGCTATCTTCCTGGCCTTCTCGGCTCTCAGCTTGGCTGCTATCTTTAGTGGCATTCTCATCTTTGATGAGTGAAGATTTGATCTGTTTGAGTTCTTCTTCAAAGCTGCTTCACTTCCACCTTGGTAGTCTCACTATCACTAAGACTTGTTCTGTTGATCTTTGGTGGAACTCGTAGAGTCAACTGTAGCATTCACCAACTCAACAATTTAGTAACCTCACAATCATCAGCAACTCTTGATCTTTGAAGCTCTGTTGATTTATACTACTTCCCAATCTTCCCATTGGAAAGTAGCCGTTGAAAGCTAATCAAATTGCCTCGCAGATCTCGAGTTATTTGGTGCAGACTGCAGATGTGACATGACATTTTTTTTTACTTCCTGACACGGCAGTCTGCTGTTTCACCTACCCGGTCAGATATATCACTTTGATATCTTGGGCAGGTCGACGACTTTATTTCACCCTTCTGATTTCTCGATCAGAGGTTGTCCTTGCATCGATGCCCTCAATAAGCTTCTGTCCGAATGTCATTCTTCAGATTGAACTGTTGCCACTACTTCAATCCTCAGTTGTTCGAACTCTACGATTTTTGATGCACTTCTCCTTGGACCTGATCGTAGTGTCGTATTGACATGTAGAGTCAACACTACGATCTTAGAGATTGTTCACTTGATCTTCAATGTAGAACACCTCTCTCTTCTTTTGTTCAGTGCTTCATCACTTTTGTTTTCCTCGACTATTCTCAGATACTGATGGCTTGATTCCTTGTTCTGGCCCCTTCTGAATAACAAGACACTTCAAATTTGTGGCGTGTCCAGCTCACTTTCTCCTGATGATCTCCCGTTCACTTATCATCAATGGACTGACCCAATGCTTAATCACTTTAGCCTTGTTCTTCAGAGGCTGAACAGTATCTAAGTGTGTACTCCATCAGTTCCTTCTTTGTTTGGCAAACACTACGATCCTGGTTACTTCCAAGATCGTTGTCATTTTTTCACTTGACAGCTACTGCACAAGCTGACTTTCCTTTATCAACTACTGAAGTCTTCTTATGATCTTCTTGTGAAAGACTTCATCTTGACTGGCTTCACAACTCAATCTGGATATGGATTGGGTTGATACTTAGATCTTCTAATAGCTTGCATGCCATCTGTTGAGTGCTCTCTGGCTTCCTTTAGGTGAGATGTATCTTTGTAGTATCAGCCAAAGGCTTCATTCCTTTGGATATTCAGGGACTGCTCATTTGTTGAGAATCTTATTAGCTCTACGATTCTATCTTAGCGATGTGAGCACATTTGTTGAGGTCCTAGTTCTGCACTCTACGATTCAGCTTTGGCTGTGCAGACACTACGACTCTAAGATTAGATCTTGAGACTACGATTTCTGTCGCTGTGCTTGTTGTCTTCATCTGATCTTGCTCGACTACGTTTTCTGCCTTTGATACGATCAATAGACTCTACAATTCTGAGTGTAGTCTACGATGCTTTACTTGGCTGTTAGTAGACTCTACGACTCCGAGTGTAGTCTATGATTCTTGACTTGACTTTGGCAGATGCTCGGTCGGCTCGTAGGTAGGTTGTCTCTACGATTCTGAATATGACTTCCTCAGCAGACTACGGTTCCGGAGAAGCTTTACTCGACACACTACAATCCTTCCTCGTCTCTCTTGGAAGTCTACGAACTCCAAGATCTACTATCTTACAGACTACGATTCTGCCTTGATAGCTCTCGAGTTATCCTTGACTCTCCTGGAAGACTACGATTTCTGGTGCAGTGCTCGATGATCAGATAAGCCTATCTATTACATCATAAGATCAACCTAACATGTTTGATCATTCTATGTTTATAGTCCTTGTACATCATTTTTTTTAAGGACTTTACAAAGTTGTTTTGTTTATGTAGGATCAACCTAACATATTTGATCAATTCATCTAAGTCCTTGTACATGTGTTTCTATTATCTATCAAAGGACTTTACAGCTTTACTTAATGCAAGCATACTTGCATATTCATTCATATATATCATAATCAAATAATATATAAATAGGAATATCATTCACATGTTTATTCTTGACAATCCCCTTTTTTGATTATGACAAAAATAATAAGTGCATATGCATATTTTGAATGAATCTTATATACAGTGAGCAGCTATATTTCTAAAACAGATAATCATGAATGTCATTTATAATAATATGAAATTTAATACACTATAACATTTTACATCCTGGATCTAGAACATACCTAACTAGTTAGAGATGTACCTCTTTGGCTCCATGTATGTTTCCAGGATGTCTGTTGATCAACTATTTACCTATTTGATTCCTTTGCTCCTGCTCCCCTGGGATATGGAGCTATTCCTTTCTTCTTTTTCTGGTTCTGGCGCTGGCTCTCATCATCCTTTGGCTCCCCCTCAGATGATGAACCATCTTCTTTTGCTGCTTTTTTCTTCTTTGTCTTCCTTTCTTGATTGCTCCTGCTCTCCTTGCCTTTTCTTGAATGCCTCTTACTTTGCCTGTTTCTATGCCTCTTTTTCTCCCCCTTTTTGTCATTAATTACTTGAAAGAGTTGTTCCCTGTTGGACATAAGCTGCTCCATTAGATAAGAGGAGTTACCAACTTCAATCTTGAGTTCTTTTTGGCTTAACTCAAGTAGCATAGAGAAGGACTGATTCATGTTGTCAATCTTGTCAGAGAGGGCTTGGAGTTGTTCTTCATTTTCCTTCTGTGTTCGTAGGGCTTCTACTCTTTGATCATTTATGGACCTCAGATAGATGTGATCTCTCTTTTTTATTTTTAGAGATACATCACTAAAAGTACTTGGATTCATAATGAATCGAGTTGTCTTTTGTTGTTGTCAGCATCTTTGACTTTTCATTGATTTGAGACATCTTCTCAATCAGGTCATCAGAATTCTTTAACAATTCCTGCTCCATAGAAATTTGATCATCCGATTGGGCAGCCTCTTGTTGAACACTAGATTTGACTCTTCTATTTTCATTCTTGGATAGATTTTTGAAAGTGTTGAGAATCTGAAAAATCGTTGAGTACCAATCGCTATTGGAGGATGAAGGATTGTTGGGTAACAGTGCTTGAGTAGATGAAGACTTCTCATTTTGGACTTGAGCACCATCAGTGGTAGACTGAACAGACTCTGCATTTATCTCCTTGGCCATAATCCTTCTGCTTTCAAAATCAACTCTACGATCATAAGGAATATAATGGTTGCCAGCATGTCTGTAGACCTTGTAGTGGGGTTTGTCTTTGATCATCATTGTCACATCACTTTTCAACTTTGAGAAGTTTTAAGCCACCAGTTATAGGCTTGGAATTTATGGAAGTACTTCTTGTGATTCATTCAAGACTTCCACTATTTTGTTAATCTTGGCTAGGGAGATGATAGAATAATTTGCTGGTTTTCTCAATTCCTATTTTTCAGAACCAGAGACTTTATTCAATTCTTCACTTCTTGAGCTTGAATCTTGTTGGCTCCTTTCTTCAGATTCATTAGTGAATTCTTCTTGCTGAATTTCATTTCCAGAACCTTCTTCAGAAATATCTTCCTTAGTTCATCTTCTTCATTGCTAGACCAATCTTCAGTATCTTCTCTCTGTGAGTATATTCATCATCACTTAATTCAATGACTGCATTAGAGTGACCACTTCTCCTTTTGGAGGCAAATTTAGCTATCAATCTGTGACTCCTCCTTCTTCTTGGAGGTTCAGTTATGGGAGAATCAGATACTTCTTCCTCTTCAGACTCTGAGGTCTTTGAGTCATCAGACGAGCTTTCTTCATTTTCAGCATTTATGGGGGCTTGTCCTTCTTCTTCAAAATCATTATCATTTACATCACCAGACAGTCTAGCTTGATGTTCAGTAATAGTATGGGCATGTTTTTCTTCCTGACTCTACATCTTTTGAGTTTGTTAGGCGTTTGTTATGTAAGATATTGTTATGTCAACTTGTAGCCTTTCTTTATCATGAGTGGATGCTCGAGACTTCTCTCCTTAGGGCTTGCACATTCCTTTCCTTCATCATCAACCTTGGCTCTTTCTTTCATGGATTCAATCTTTGAACTTTCAGTTCTTTTCTCATCTTGAGACTCTTCATGTTTTTCTTGGTTGGATGGACTTTCCGGGGAGTCAATGATTTCTTCATCATTTTGCTTTCTTCTTGGGTGGTTCTTGGAGTAGTCTCATTACTCCTTCTTTTTGGGTTTTCAAAGATTGATTCGGTTTTTCTTCCGCTCCTTGTTTCTTCTTGTCGATTGGAAACATGGCTTAACGAAACCTTTGCATTCTTCACATTCTTAGGCTTCTTCTTTGCGGATGTAAAAGCAACTAATGCAGAGTCATCAGACTCAGAGCTTTCCACCTCCTTTGCTTTTCTCTGCTTTGCAGAGTTCTTTCTGCTGCTTCCTGCTGTAGTTAACCTTCTATTCTCCTTTGGGTTTTTCTTCCAATTCACGAACAGTTGTGGAGACATTACTTTGTGAACATTCAAGGGTTCGCCCTCATCATCCTTGATCTTGCTTCCCAACCTTTTCTTCATCATAATACTCAACAGTCTTCCATGAAACACCTTTGTAAGTGGTTTTTCTGTAGACTTCTTCAAGTCAGCCTTTTCCACCCATTTTGAGATTTGATCGAACAGGATAGCTCCAAAGTTTATTCGTTTCTTAAGAACTATTGCAGACATAATCTTCAGTTGTTGATCAAGCACATTGTCATGTGCAGTATCCTTGCATAGTATAAATTTGCCTACTATTTCAGCAAGGAACTCGAATTCCACTAGAAACACCTTTTTCTTTATGTCCTTCAGACTAGGTCAGGAAAACCTAAGCATTGGTTGATATCGGATGATTTCAGCTTTAGAGACTGACCTTTAACCTTGGTTGAAAGAGTTTCGGCATTTACGGATGCATTTGAGTAGAATTCCTTAACCAGTTCAGTGTATACTCGAGTGCTTGCCTCAAGACATTTTGAGAATCCAGCTTTCTTCACGAGTTCAAGAATGTCTCTAAACTTCTTTTCAGATTTCTCAAATGACTTGGTTTCGAGTTGAATGCTAGTGAAGTGATTACTCGCCAATCTTCTATTTGAATGATTCGAGGAATATGGATATTGATTCGTGGAGATTTATAGAGTATGGTGATTGTGATTTGGACTCTAGAAATTTGAGTGGTTTCGCTTCAAGAGAATTCTAGGGTTTGAAAATGGGAGGAGAGAGGTTCAAGAGGTTACGATAACTGTTTGTAGATTTGAATATGTCTTTTATGGGCGTTCCTTACGACTCTGAGATGTTGTGATGTGTCACCCGGTCATTGGTCAGACGATGCCCAATAACTTGTCGGCTTAATTGCCTCTTTAGAAGAGTGGAAGTTTGATTGATGTGGATTGACCTTTAACCTCTTGAGTTTGTAGAGTAACATGATATGGCAGCTATTGACTCTACGTTTTCCTTTGTTGACTCAACGATCAACTCTTTAAAAGATGTTGTAGTGGATGGTTTTGACATTACTTCTCATTTTGAACCTCCACGGCTCATCCACTGCTGTGCTTTATGAAGCCTTGGACACTTCCCTTCAGAAGGACATCTTTTCAACTGGCATTCGAACTTATCTCCTCACAATCTGAATGGTTGGGCAATTGTCCAGTTCTTTCGAGCTCCTCATGAGCTAGAGTATCCTCTGGTAGGACTGCGATCGTCGAGTCTGCTTCTACGATCGCTGAGGTTGCACTGTGATCGTGGAGTTCTCTTCAACCTCTACTCTACGATCGTTGACTGACTTAGTCCTTGAGATGAACTTGATTAAGCAATTATTCTGGGTTAAGGTAGCTCAGGAAGGGCCAACCTCTTAGAGTGAGCTAAGGGTTAGGTTTGTCCCTGAGGCGCTTTCCAGATGAAATACTTTAGAAGTGATTTGCACTGATATCTCATTTGACCTTTTCTGGTGGTGAGGTCCTCTACCAACTTTAGACAATTGCATTTGCTGTAATTGTGGTGTCCTCCTGCTCTTACACTACGATCAGATGTTTGATTGTAGGCACTCCACAATTTTGAGTTGGGTGGATGATAGGTTATCAGTAGTACGTTTGAGACGTTCCTACTGACTATGGATCTTTATTTGTTTCATCAGCCACAAAGCTTATGGACTCTATAGCTGGTACATTGCTTCATAAAACATTTCAGTACTGTTGTTCCTTAACAGATCACTGCTCCCCAATGGTTGATGCTGTCTTTTCAGTGAGGTGTGATTCCTTTTTCCTTATGTACATAAGGAAGCATCCTCAAGATATCCCTTTCGATCAAGTCATTAAATCTTCTTATATCGTAGAAATGAGTATCTTCTGGGTTGATCATTCTATGATCCTTTGATAGCACTACGAACGTAGTCTTCCTTATCAGCTTGTGCTCGTGGAGTTCTGCTCCCGTACTAAGTTCCTAATGTTTGATGCTTGATAGTCCTCTGATGTGAGCTTCCTTAAAAACAAGTTTTGCATGCTTAAGCATCTAAGACCCTTTTTCATCTCTGGTTGAGTGACCTACTTTCATATAAAGATATACAGCCATTTGAGCTTCATTTAGATTAGCTCAGCAGGTCTTCAAGGACAGGCTTTGACATGTAGGAGTTTTGTCAGAATTATTTCTGAACAGTCCTAAGCCTTCTGCTGGTTGACTCTTCTTGACTGAAGTCTTTTGCTTTAACATTCCTTAGTGTAGTCAGATAGACTAAGTACCTGCAAGTTATACATTTCTATTTTTGGTACCCATGGTTAAATGGGTCCTGCTAGGTTAGTTTACTAAACCCCTGTTCCTCATACATTTGGATAATCATCATATTGACCACCATCAGTCGTATTCATGCATATACTTCATTTAGATAATATATTTTGAGATGCATGGAGGTGAGTGTGAGAGAAATCTATCATTTTAATAAAACACTCCTTTCCTTGATGGTTTCATCATTTGCTAAGTTATGATCACAGGATTTAAATGTTCTCAGAGTGAGAATCATCTCTACGATTTATTAGCATCTGGTTGATTCATGGAGGTGATCGGGCTTTATGAATCTTCAAGATTCTCTTGTAGATCCGATCATACGTGTTATTAAACACTTAGACCATAGGATGTACAAAGTACATTAACCCATCAAAGAAAGATTACTTCACATTCGAATGAATTTTGTGAGACTCCTAAAACCATTTTCAGTCTCTTTCAAGTTATCATCTTCAACCTAAAACTTGGATGGAGAGAAAGTTTATAGACATTTGAGTTTCCATCATCGATTGTACTTTATCTCTTCACCTCTTTAGATTAGATTATGAATACTCAAGGAAAAGCTGTTATAGTTCATAAGTAAGATGCAAATATGATGTTCATATCTATGTTAGCGAGGAACCGTACTTTTTGTCACGCTTCTTTCTTATGATCATTTATCTTAGATATATTGAGTTTAGGCATTGATGTGCATGTTTTTTTTTTATTTGCTTCGATACCGATTGCTTCAGCTTGATCTTTCAATAATCACCGTGGTCTTGAAGATACAAGCTAAGAGAGTGTCAGCATCTTTAAGTTCTTTAACATCCTTGAGTTTACAAGGCTTACATCCAGCTGCTGGTTGGCCAGATACATGTTTGAGAGGTTCTTCTTTCTTCTCTGAATAAAGCATTTCTTAACATGTATGGCCTTTTCATCTCTTCAGGCTGGTGGATGTTTGACTCTTTTCTGTTGATGTCATTTGAGCTTTCTAGCCTGGTCTTCAGATAACAAGATTGATTGCGAGCAAGGATTGGTCTTGTTGATATGGCAATCGAGAATATGAATCAATCTGAGCAGCTTCAGATGTATATGCACATTTACTTGTACACAATATTTCCAACGTGTGAGCTCATCTGCATATAACAAGTAACTTACTACTAAACTAAGTTTAGAACAATGTTTGTGCCTAGGATCAGACTCAAAGTGATTAGCTTTTGAATATAGCATGTGAACCTACTCTGATACCAATTGTTAGTTCCCAATAGGCACAATATAGATCTTGAAGGGGGGGTTGAATAGATCCTTTAATTTCAAATACCTTTTCTCGTTTATTTTGTATTGCTCATTAAGTAGCATATGACAAACATAAGAATCTTTTCAAGCACAGCGGAATAAGTAAAAGATCCCCTTCATTGATATATTCATAGTCATACATACATTGTTCGTAGAGTTAGTTCAGTGGTAAGAAGTTAAAACATACATAGAAGTTATAGCAGTTAATGTACATAATGTAAATGACATAAAGTAAAAGACACAAGGGGTTTTAAGTGGTTCAGAGACTCAAGCTCCTAATCCACTCTTCTGCTTTCAACTAGCATGATTTCCACTAAGGAAGGTAAAGACCTCAATCACTAAGATTCCTTCAAGGCCAAGCAGACCTTGGGACTTGGGACTTCCACTATGAACTCTTCAAGGCCAGCAGCCTTAGAACTTCTCTACTTCCCTAGGAACTCTTCAAGCCCAGCAGGCTTGGAACTTCATGTAGTCCCTCCGGACAAGGACCCCTCAGGCCCTGGCTTCTTGTTGTTGTAGTTGTTGTTGTTGTTGGTGCTGAGCTGCTTAGATGTCATTAAGCTCTGAACATCTTTTGTACTTAGCAGCTTGGTGTGGTCCTCTATGCATTCTGCTTCGAGTCTAGACCACATCTTCTTTGGTGCAGCTGATCTTCATTCTTTTCTGCTCATCTTCATCTGATATCAGCTTTGCACCATCACCATCTGGGTTTGCTAAGTCTCTGTGCTTTTAGTAGACTTTGTTTGGCACTTAGCAATCCCTGAACCCTTCTTGAATACTTTGCAGATATGGTTCTGCACTTGTTCAGTTTTAGCTTTTAGTTCATGGTGATTCGTAGAGTGGCTCTCTTGATCTTCTTTGTACTCAGCCACTTTTCTGAATGCTATCTTCTTGGCTCTCAGCTTGGCTGCCATCTTTAGTGGCATTCTCATCCTTGTTGAGTGAAGCTTTGATCTGTTTGAGTTCTTCTTCAAAGCTGCTTCACTTCCACCTTGGTAGTCTCACTGTCACTGAGACTTGTTCTGTTGATCTTTGGTGGAACTCGTAGAGTCACTGTAGCATTCACCAACTCAACGATTCTGCAACCTCATAATCATCAGCAACTCTTGATCTTTGAAGCTCTGTTGATTTATACTACTTCCCAATCTTCCCGTTGGAAAGTAGCCGTTGAAAGCTAATCAAATTGCCTCGCAGATCTCGAGTTATTTGGTGCAGACTGCAGATGTGACATGACATCTTTTTCTGACTTCCCGACATCGCAATCGCTATTTCACCTACCCCTCGCCGATATGTCACTTTGATATCTTGGGCAGGTCGACGAATTTATTTCACCCTTCTGATTTCTCGATCAGAGGTTGTCCTTGCATCGATGCCCTCAATAAGCATCTGTCCGAATGCCATTCTTCAGATTGAACTGTTGCCAATACTTCAATACTCAATTGTTCAAACTCTATGATTTCTGATGCACTTCTCCTTGGACCTGATCGTAGTGTCGTATTGACATGTAGAGTCAACACTACGATCTTAGAGAGTGTTCACTTGATCTTCAATGTAGAACACCTCTCTCTTCTTTTGTGCAGTGCTTCATCACTTCTGTTTGCCTCGACTATTCTCAGATACTAATGGCTTGATTCCTTGTTCTGGCCCCTTCTGAATAATAAGACAATTCAAATTTGTGGCGTGTCTAGCTCGCTTTCTCCTTGTGATCTCCCGTTCACTTATCATCAATGGACTGACCCAATGCTTAATCATTTTAACCTTTTTCTTCATAGGCTGACCAGTATCTAAGTGTGTACTCCATCAGTTCTTTCTTTGTTTGGCAAACACTACGATCCTGGTTACTTCCAAGATCATTGTCATTTTTCCACTTGACAGCTACTGCACAAGCTGACTTTCCTTTGTCAACTACTGAAGTCTTCTTATGATCTTCTTGTGGAAGACTTCATCTTGACTGGCTTCACAACTCTATCTGGATGCTGATTGGGTTAATGCTTAGATCTTCTAATAGCTTGCATGCCATTTGTTGAGTGCTTTCTGGCTTCCTTTAGGTGAGATGTATCTTTGTAGTATCAGCCAGAGGCTTCATTCCTTTGGATATTCAGGGAGTGCTCATTTGTTGAAAATCGTATTAGCTCTGCGATTTTGCCTTGGCGATGTAAGCACATTTGTTGAGGTCTTAGTTCTGCACTCTACGATTCAGCTTTGGCTGTGCAGACACTACGACTCTGTGATCAGATCTTGACACTACAATTTCTGTCGTTGTGCTTGTTGTCTTCATCTGATCTTGCTCGACTACATTTTCTGCCTTTGATACGATCAGTAGACTCTACGATTCTGAGTGTAGTCTCCGATCCTTTACTTGGCCGTTAGTAGACTCTACAACTCCGAGTGTAGTCTATGATTCTTGACTTGACTTTGGCAGATGCTCTCGGTCTACCATAGGCGTGTATATCTCACGATTTCGAACACGACTTCCTCAGCAGACTACGGCTCTGAGGAAGCTTTACTCGACACACTACGATCCTTCTTCATCTCTCCTGGAAGTCTACAAACTCCGAGATCTACTATCTTGCAGACTACGATTCTGCCTTGATAGCTCTCGAGTTATCCTTGACTCTCCTGGCATACTACGATTTCTGGTGCAGTGTTCGACGATCAGACAAGCCTATCTATTACATCATAAGATCAACCTAACATGTTTGATCCTTCTATGTTTATAGTCCTTTTACATCATTTTTTTAAGGACTTTATAGAGTTGTTTTGCTTATGTAGGATCAACCTAACATATTTGATCAATTCATTCTAAGTCCTTGTACATGTGTTTCTATTATCTATCAAAGGACTTTACAGCTTTACTTAATGCAAGCATACTTTCATATTCATTCATATATATCATAATCAAATCATATATAAATAGGAATATCATTCACATGTTTATTCTCGACAGTGGTCTACAAGGTCATAGTATTGCATTTAATATTCCCCGACAGTAAGAATATTCTATGGCCAAACGAATATTCCCCGACAACAATGAATATTTTATAACCACTTGCTTATTTGAAATATTTGTAAATTTTACCCATAACTAACCACATTAATCAAATCAACTCTTACTATTTCAAAATAATAAATAGAGGAAATTCAATTTCATTTATAATAAGTTGGGGTCTTACATTATTATTATTATATGTGTTAAAATACATTTTTGTGTCATTGAATATATCATAATTAAGGCCATAAAATGAGCAAACAATTCAGGCTCGATTCATACTCGTTTGATTAAAAATTCGATTCGAGCTCGACTCAAAATATAAACAATTTAAATATAAGTAAACTTTAAAGTTCAATAAATTACTTAAACATGCTTAAATTGCAATTTTCTATTAATACTCGAATTATATTTGTTCGGAAAGTTTAAACTGCTCGAACTCGATTCGAGATCGTGCTTGACTCGGTCTCTAAACGAGCATCAATCAAACCTTATTTTATATTGGATAAATTTTATGAACCAAATCTAAACAGCTCAATACTCGGCTTGAATAAATTCATTTATGTGAGACCCCAAATTTTATGAATAAAGATTTAAATTTCTCAAAATATTTTTTTTAATATTATGGTGTGGATTTGATATAATGTTATAGTTGTGGATAATATTTATAAATTTTGAAAAGTATGCAAGTTGTTGTATAATATTCGATTAGTCGGGGAATATTCTTTTTGTCGGGGAATATCCGTACGGCGGTACAATCATTGGTGGACCCCACAACGGAATTATTATCAAATTCAGAAAACGAAAAAAATATTTTTATGAAAATAACGGTGAAAATTTTACCGTTAACTGTTGAAACACCCGGTGTTAAAAGTACCGAAATACGCGTGATTGTATAGTAGCACACGGTATTGATTATTGATGCTTACGTGAGAAGTCACTCAGTTTTGTTCAATTATTGCTTTAGTAATTGTTGCATAGTATCTCACGTTATTTGATTCAATTATTGTCGATATTTTATATATTATTAAATCAATAATTGAGAAGACAGAGTTATTAATATTATTATTTGTAATATTAACGATGTCTGTAAGTTTCGCCAGGAGAGGTTTGGTCACCTAATTGCGCGTCAATAGGGAAGAATCCTTGTTGGAAAGCCCCCTCTTTCCTGGGAACGACCTGGTCAATTAATATTGTGAATTATAATAATAATGATAAATGTTGTTAAATATATTGAGATGTCTTTTTATGAAGTCACGGATATTTATATATATATATATATATATAAATTTTATTTTATTAGTATTATTAATGTAATATAATGAGAAAAGCTTTTTATATAAAATGTAATACTTTTATAAAATTATTTGTTTTATTAGACTATAAATAGAATATATTATATTCTATTATGCAGTTGTGTTGCATAGTAAAATCTTTTTTATATAAAAATGTAATACTTTTATAAAGTTATTTGTTTTATTAGACTATAAATAGAATATATTATATTCTATTATGCATAGTATTTTGTATAGTAAAATCTTTTTATATAAAATGTAATACTTTTATAAAGTTATTTATTTTATTAGACTATAAATAGAATATATTATATTTTATTATGCATAGTGTTGCATAGTGCCTGCATAGTAAAATCATTTTATATAAAGCAGAATACTTTTATAAAGTTATTTGTTTTATTAGATTTTAAATAAAATATATAAATATATAAATATATATATATATATTATTATTATATTTTATTGCATAGTATCCTTTTTATTTTTCTATAAATAGGATGCTTAGTTAGAATTGAAATCACACCAGAAGTTCAGAGAATTCTTCTTCTATAATCTTGAGCGTATTTCTTTAGAGTTTAAGAAAACTTTGAGCGTAGTGCAAGTTTTTTTCAAGAATATCCCCGCCCTACCCGTCGGATTACTCTTCTTTATAAGGTAAGGGGTATTATTTCTTTCGTATTCATGAAGAGAATTATTTTCTTTCAAATACTCATAAGAGCTGTTGTTCCATTTTTTATTATTATGTTGGAATAACTTGTCTATGCGAAGTTCCGCATACATGGTGAAATTCTTCTATTATTCCATTCTTTATTATTATGTTGGAATAACTTTGTCTACGCAAGATCGCATACATGGTGAAATTCTTCTATTATTCCATTCTTTATTATTCTCATTCGGAATATCACGCTTGGTTCGCTTTTATTTATTTGACCGATTTTATTATTTATTATTCTATTGGAATAACTCGTCTGTGTGGTCTATCGCATGCATGGTGAATTCGTTGTTATTCCATTCTTTATTATTCTCGTTTAATATCCCCGTCTCAATGCGCTTACGCATGACTTGGTTCCATTATTTATTATTCATTGGGAATAACTTTGTTTATGCGGCTCTATCGCATGCATGGTGAATTCTTCTGTTATTTCATTCTTTATTATTCGGTTGGAATAACATGTCTATGTGGATTACCACATGCATGGTGAATGATCCTTCGTATTCATTCCTTATTAAATTGTGGAAATGATTCATCTCACGTGGATTACCGCACGGGCAAAGTAAAAATCCATTTGCAGTTTCATATATTCTATTATACTCAGTTGGTTAAAGTTTTGGCTTCTATACTCCATCAAATTAGTGGAATATCCTTGATATTTGCGCTTCATCCAGTATCTTTTCATGGAAATATTCTTCTGAGCATTCTTGAATTTTACTCTACAAAGAAGTATCATGTTGACAATTTGGACGTTTTTGAGTTCAGATTAAATTAACTTATAAATCTTTAAATTTATTCTTGAACTTGTTTAATTGAATTATTATGTCATTGTCATCATCCTCGTGCTTATATTATGATTAAAGTCATCTTTGGCTTACGTGCATAGATGGACTTGGTATGATTATGACCATCGATTATTCGGTATAATGATGACCGTAATGTTACAAATGACGTGAAAAAAGTCCTCATTGGCCCGTAGTGCATTGATGGACAGTTTTTGGTATGATTATGGCTATGGATTCTCTTCGGCCAAGTGTAAGACCCCAACTTATTATAAATAAAATTGAATTTTTTCTCTATTTATTATTCTAAATTAATAAAGTGTTAATTTGATATAATATTTTGGTTATGGGTGAAATGTGCAAATTTTACAAAATAAACAAGTGGTTATAGAATATTCATTTTGTCTGGGAATATTCGTTTGGTGTGGTGGAATATTCTTGTTGTTGGGAATATTCAGATGTAAATATGACCACATTGGGCTCCATTACGGAAAACGTTTGGATGAAGGAAAATGACAAAGTATGAGTTTTTATAAATAACGGCGTAATTGTTACCGTTAACACTGTTGGGTTACCTGGTGGTTAAAAGACGGTAATACGCGTGGTTACACAAAAGATAGTACAGATTGCAGACAAAGATTATTGAATTATTGATTAAACGTAAAGAAGGCACTACTCAATAATTGTTACGTGAGTTCTCGTTCGGTATTTTATTTTATTGATTCAATAATTCTTTGCGTTGATAGTTTATATTATTGTTATTTCAATAATTGTCACTACTACGATTCCATTATCGGATCGATAATTCATATTATTTGAATAATATTATTAGATAGCATTATTGGCAATGTCTAGAAAGTTCACATCGAGGAGAGGTTTGCTCACCTAATAATTGCGCACTCAAGAAGGAGAAATCCTTATCGGAAAGCCCCTCTTTCTCAGAACCTCGCTGGTTGTCATTATTGTGATTCTGTAATATTATTTGTGAATAATTAATTATTGATTTATATGATACGAAAATATTTATTTGATGCGGATATAAATGATGGATTTATTATGTGGTTATAAATGAAGGAATTAATACTGAGGTATTTTATCAGTATTTTGTCAGAATGGAGGTATTAAAAATCATCCGTTTGTGGATTTTAGATATTTTTTGGTTTGGAATTTGGAAAAACTCAAAGCTACAAAGTTGTAGAGAATTCAATTTCGTGTGGAATGGACATAAAATTCGTATTTTTTTGATAAACGGGCTATTTTCTATGAATTATTGAAGTTACGAAAAATAAAATAATTTTTATTAATTTATGGGTGGGACCCACTTGTGTTTTAACACACGTGGGCTGCTAAATTGGTTCAAAGGTGGCTAGTTTGAAGTTTGTTCAAAGTTAGGCATGCGTAAGAAATTTGTAATAATAATATTATTTTATTAATTTAGTCTCCTATGGCGTTCTAACATTTTTCTATAAATAGAGGGCTAAGTTAGAATTAAAAAATCACACCAGAAACAAGTTTTCTCTCTTTCTCCCTCTATATTATCGAGCGTATTCTTGTGAGTATTTTTATACTTTGAGTGTTGCTATACGGTGCAAGTTTCACAAGACTATATCAAAATTCGATAAGAAGTACGGTTATTTTGAGGTAAGGGATGTTATTTTCTTCTTACATGATATTATTTCCTTCAATATCATTATGCCGAAATATTGGTTTGAACTTTTTAGTCAAATTTGAAACTTTTTGTGTCGGAGTTACTATTCACGTATACGGCACTATTTACGTATACGACACTATTCACGAATACGGCACTATTCATCGAAAAATAAAATTTTTCCTTTTTGTCCAAAATGTCTATTATGGTTACTATCTTTGATTGTATCCATGTTTTGATCTTTATTTTTGAATTCTGCTTCACAATTGGTTATTATGAAGTATTATTGATCTTGGATAAACTGTTATACGAATCTCTAATATTTGTCCTTCTGACTCACTGGATTCATTTTCTTTAAAATATTTTTCATAGTCCTCAGTCTTTAATGATAATATTATTGAATATCTTTGGTCCGTAGTGCAAAGATGAACAGGTGTTGAGATGAACATGACCGACTGGTGATATAAATGAATATCTTTGGCCTGTAGTGCAAAGATGAATGATTAACTGATGAATATCTTTGGCCTATAGTGCAAAGATGAATATTTGATTAAAGATGTATATTGATTGATGTTACAGGGATAAAATATTAATGATGGACTTTTAAATCTTAGAAGATAGTAGAATTCATTCTCTCACGTGACTCTTCTAATGGATTTCATTGCTTCATTGATTTGTTGATCTAAAATTATTGTCTAATATATTCTATCGATTTTTCCTCGTTAAAGACTAATGATAATTTGTTGTATATTATCTTAGTCATAATATTCTTTACTGGGCTAGTTGAGCTCACCCTTTTCCTTTTTGTTCCATTTTTCTTCTCAGGAGGTGAGAACATAGCAGGATCGAGTCGGGGTATGGAGTGATGGTTCTAGAAAGATGTTTTAGCAGTCCTCATTATTTCTATAAAATAGTGTATGAATAATTATAATGAGGACTTATTTGAGTGTTGATATTGTCTAGAAGACAATATTTGTATTTAAACTCACAGTATGTGTTGTCGTATTTTGCACGAGAATTGTATTATTGAAGTTGTAGTTTGCTTTCTGTACCATGTATTTGGCGACTCAGAATGGGTGTTGTATACCTATTTTGGGGGCTTCAAAGTTGGTATCAAAGCTTAGGGATATGGTCTCTGGCGGAGATCGGGGAATAGAACTAGGAGGGGAGAGATGAGTAAATCCTTAGCTAGTGTGTCCTATCTAAGCTTATTTGTTGGTTGGTCATAATATAGGGATATTATGTGATATGTTAATTTGTTTAATTAACCCTTATTTTATGGCAATATTTAAGAATGGCTGCTAAGAACGTTAACAATGGAGTATGTGAGACTTTGGAACAACCTTTAGTCACAAACTAGGAGAACGTGCAACAGGAAAGCAATATTCCTCCTGTAAACAACACTACCAAGCAAATGATGAACGATGGAATGTTTAGGAGTTTTTGTTGTTCATGTAAAATCAGACGAAGGAGACTCGTGTACAAAATACGGGTGGAAATGATGGCAACGCGCGGTCTGTCACAGCCAAGCAGTTCAAGGAATTGGGACCACCAGATTTCTGGGGAAAGCCCGATCTGATTAAGGCGGAAACATGGGTCAAGAAAATTACCAAGATATTCGATGTATTGGGATGCACGGAGGAACAGAAGGTTCCATTCGCCACCTTTATGTTCCGTGGTGAGTGATTCTTGGTGGGAATCGTGAAAGCGCATTTAGCCACCGCACTTAATATGTCTTGGGAAAGATTTCAGAATCGTTCAATGACAAGTACTTTCCGAAAGTATTCGTCATATGAAGGAGGTAGAGTTTATTAGACTGGAATAGAACAACATGACGGTGTCTCAGTACGAGGCGAAGTTCGCGGAGTTATCCAGGTTTGCACCTCATTTGGTAGAGAATGAGGAACATATGACGCGGATGTTTCTGATAGGTCTAAATCCCGAGATTCGTCAATAACTTATCTCTCATAAATTTTCTCTGTATTCAGATGTTGTCAATAGGGCTCAATTATTAGAACGAGATAATGAGTATACTCAACCGAGGGACCACAACCAGGGTCATACCGGTGATAGCAATCATCAGAGCGATGATAACCAGCGAGGAGGGAAAAATACGGACAAAGGCGGTAACCACTCGGGTGGTAATCGTGGCCATGATAATAGGAGAGGTGAGTCAAGTGGAAATTTCAGAAAGAGGAGATTCAACAATGACGGGAAGACATCAAGACCAAAGACCAAAGACCAAAGACCAACAACAAATTCTAGGGGAGGAGAACGACCACCAGTTAGATGTTACAAATGCGGGAAAGAGGGACATATCAGCCCAAACTGTCCACAACAATCCAAGGTATGTTATAACTGTGGAAAGGAAGGCCACATAGCTCGAGATTGTTCTGTAGCAAAACCAAGTTCAGCGGGGATGGTGACTCCAAGGGCTGTCCCGGATAAGTCGAAATCAACGGTTCCTGTAAGAGCGTTTGTCATGACTGGCCAAAACGTGAGGAACCCAAACGAGGTGATCACGGGTAAACTAATCTTGAATTCTTGCAAAGTTTATACCTTACTAGATACCGGTTCTACCCATTCTTTTATCTCTCCTGCTTGTGCTCAACGTTTAAACTTGACTCCGGAGAAATTGGACTTTAACTTATCTGTTGAAACTCTGTTGGGTGAAACCTTCGTTACATCTACAGTTTATAATTCTTGCTTAATCCAAGTTGGCACTATCACATTACCTGTTGATCTTATCTCTTTAAAGATACTTGCTTTTGATGTGATTTTAGGAATTGATTGGTTAACCACTCATCATGTCAAAATTGATTATTTTCTTAAGGCTGTTAGTTTTCATATTCCTAACCAACCTGTCATACGAATTCAAACAACTAAACCACTAAAATCAGTCACTGTTATATCAAGCCACAAAGCTATTCATTTATTAAAAAACGGATGTCAAGCTTTCTTAGCCCATGTTATGGATTTGAACAAAGACAAGTCAGATTTGGATAATATTTCTGTTGTTAGAGAATTTCCTGATGTATTTCCTGAATAACTTCCTGGTCTACCCCCAAAACGTGATGTTGAATTCATTATTGACCTTGAACCGGGTACAAAGCCCATTTCTAAAACCCCATATTGAATGGCTCCTATTGAACTTCAGGAGTTAAAAGTCCAACTACAGGAGTTATTAGACATCGGTTTCATTTGTCCTAGTACATCTCCTTGGGGTGCTCCTGTTTTATTCATAAAGAAGAAAGACGGGAGTATGCGACTTTGTATTGGCTATCGAGAATTGAACCATGTCACCATCAAGAATAAGTATCCGCTACCTCGCATTGATGACCTGTTTGACCAGTTACAAGGAGCATAATTCTTTTCAAAGATCGATCTTCGTTCTGGATATCATCAGCTGAAGATTAAAAGTGAGGATATTCCAAAGACTGCCTTCAGAACTCGGTACGGGCATTATGAATTCTTAGTCATGTCTTTTGGATTGACTAATGTTCCTGCCGCTTTCATGGATATGATGAACTGTGTATTAAAGGAATACTTGGATCAGTTCATTGTTGTCTTTATTGATGACATCCTCATTTATTCCAAAAGCCATGAAGATCATGAGCACCATTTGAAGCTGATACTTGAAAGGCTTCGTGAAAACAAGCTATATGCCAAGCTGAAGAAATGCGAGTTCGGCGGCGAGGAAGTAGCATTCCTTGGGCACGTGGTGTCAAAACATGGAGTATATCATTGACCCGGTGAAGATTGAAGCAATACAAAGTTGGGAGCAACCGAAGTTTGCGGATCAAGTACGTCGCTTTCGAGAACTGGTTGGTTATTATCGGAGATTCGTGGAAGGATTTTCTCAAATCGCTACTCAGATTAACTCGGTGACTCGGAAAGATACAAAATTCGTATGGAGCGAGGAATGCGAGAAGAGTTTCCAAGAGCTCAAGAGGAGACTCATTTGGCACTGCTGCCGCAATACCATCCTGGTTCGGATTGATTTGTTATCTACTGCCGATGCTTGGGCAAAGGATTAGGATGTGTTCTCATGCAACATGGGAAAGTCATAGCTTTATGCCTCACGATTAACTCAAAGAATATGAGAGGAATTATCCTACTCATGATCCGGAGTTAGCGTGATCGTTCGCGTTGAAAATCTGGAGACACTACTTGTATGGGGAGAAAGTGGAGATCTATACGAATCATAAAAGCCTCAAATACTTCTTCACCCAAAAAGAACTCAACATGCGGCAATGACGTTGGCTCGAGCTATTGAAAGATTACGAGCATACCATTCAATACCATCCTGGAAAAGAAAACGTAGTAGCTGACGCATTGAGTAGAAGATCATGATGCAATGCACGAGTGCGATGTTGTTAACACAAAGACCCATTTTCAGACGATTTACAAAGGATGGAGATTGAGTTAAAGACTCTGAGGACCCACGTGATGATGGCGAATATACGAGTAGAACCGACTTTAATCTATAAAGTTAAAGTTGCTCAAGCCACGGACCTGGGGCTGATGCGTATGAAGAAGAAAGTGCAAAAAGGAGCTATTCCAGAAGCAAGAATCGATGAAGAAGGAATATTTCGAGTCAACTCTAGACTTTCCATTCCTAACGACTCTGACTTGATGCATAGAATCATGATGGAGGCACACAACACACCGTTTGCAATCCATCTTGGAAGTACCAAAATGTATCATGATATTCGACACACATTTTGGTGGAATAATATGAAGAGAGAGATTGCGGAGTTTATCTCGAGGTGTTTAACTTGTCAACGTGTAAAGGCGGAGCATCAAGTTCCAAAGGGTCCATTGCAACCACTTGAGATTCCAGAATGGAAGTTGGAACACATTACTATGGATTTCGTTACAGGTCTTCCCAAAGTTTCTCAAGGCATCGATGCGATTTGGGTTATTGTTGATAGATTAACCAAGTCTGCTCATTTCTTACCTATACGAGAAACTTATTCCCTGGAACGTCTTGCTCGTATGTACGTGAATGAGATTGTGAGATTGCATGGCATGCCAGTATCCATAGTTTCGGATCGTGACCCAAGATTTACTTCACGATTTTGGGTAAGCTTGCAGAAAGCTATGGGCACGGATTTACGATTTAGTTGAAGATACCATCCTCAAACAGATTTTGACAATCAGAGAGGACTATTCAAACCCTTGAAGATCTATTAAGACTCTGTGTCCTAAATTTCAAAGGAAGTTGGGATAAGTACTTGCCACTAGTGGAATTCTCCTACAACAACAGTTATCAAGCAAGTATAGGCATGGCTCCATTTGAGGCGTTGTATGGACGAAAGTTTCGTTCTCCAATATGATGGGATGAGGTGGGTGAAGCAATGTTGTTGGGACCAGAATTAGTACGCATGACTACAGAAAAGATCCAAATGATTCGACAACGTATTCAAACCTCACAGGATCGACAAAAGAGTTATGCTGATCTTCATCGAAAGGACGTGAAATTTAATATTGGGGATCATGTATTGTTACGTATTGCTCCATGGAAGGGAGTTACAAGATTTGGGAAGAGAGGAAAGCTCAATCCAAGATTTGTTGGTCCATTTGAGATTCTTGACCGAATAGGAAATGTGGCCTATAGACTCGCGTTACCTCCAAATATGTCTCGTGTTCATAATATTTTTCAAATATCTATGCTTCGTAAATATGTGAAAGACCCGAACCACATTATTGCGTTAGAACCAGACGAGATAGCCGAAGATTTAACGTACGAGGAGGTACCTATTAAGATCTTGGATTGGAAAGAGTATGTTCTACGCACCAAGGTTATACCACAAGTTAAGGTTTTGTGGAGGAACCATGCTATTGAAGAAATAACCTGGAAGTTGAAATCGGAAATGAAAGCGAGGTACCCTCACCTGTTCGAAACACCAGGTACGTACGTCAATTTTGAGGACAAAATTTTATAAAGAGGGGAGGTTGTAAGCCCCAACTTATTATAAATAAAATTGAATTTTTTCTCTATTCATTATTCTAAATTAATAAAGTGTTAATTTGATATAATGCTTTGGTTATAGGTGAAATGTGCAAATTTTGCAAAATAAACAAGTGGTTATAGAATATTCATTTCTGTCAGGGAATATCCGTTTGGTCGTGGAATATTCTTGTTGTCGGGGAATATTAAATTGAATAGCGCCATGACCATTCAGTGGGCCCCATAACGGAAAATGGTTGGATGAAGGGAAAGCGACAAAGTATGAGTTTTTATAAATAATAACAGTAGTTGTTACTGAATTAACACTATTGGGTTACACGGTGGTTAAAATACAATAATACGCATGGTTACACAAAGAAGATACTCAGATTATATAGCGAAGATTATTGAATTATTGATTAAATACGTAAGAATGCACTACTCAATAATTGTTACGATGAATTATTATTCAAAGATTTTATTTTATTAATTCAATAATTCTTTGCGTTGATAGTTTATATTATTCTTTGTTTCAATAATTATCAACGCATGGTATTTTCCGATTATCGGATCGATAATTCATATTATTTGAATAATATTATTAGATAGCATTATTGGAAATGTCTAGAAAGTTCTGTCAAAGAGAGGTTTGGTCACCTAATTGCGCGCCAGTAAGGAGAAATCCTTATTGGAAAGCCTCATCTTTCCTAGGAACTGCCTGGTTGTCATTATTGTGATTCTATAATATTATTTGTGAATAATTAATTATTGATTTATATGATACGAAAATATTTATTTGATGCAGATATAAATGATGGATTTATTTATGTGGTCATAAATGAAGGAATTAATACTGAGGTGTTTTATCAGTATTTTGTCAGAATGGAGGTATTAAAAATCATCCGTTTGTGGATTTTAGATATTTTTTGATTTGGAATTTGGAAAAACTCAAAGCTACAAAGTTGTAGAGAATTCGATTTCGTGTGGAATGGACATAAAATTCGTATTTTTCTGATAAACAGACTATTTTTTATGAATTATTGAAGTTACGGAAAATAAAATGATTTTTATTAATTTATGGGTGGGATCCACTTGTGTTTTAACACATGTGGGCTGCTAAATTGGTTCAAAGGTGGATGGCCTGAAGTTTGTTCAAAGTTAGGCATGCGTAAGAAATTTGTAATTATAATATTATTTTATTATTTTAGTCTCCTATGGCGTTCTAACATTTTTCTATAAATAGAGGGCTAAGTTAGAATTGAAAATCACACCAGAAACAAGTTTTCTCTCTTTCTCCCTCTATATTATCGAGCGTATTCTTGTGAGTATTTTTATACTTTGAGTGTTGCTATACGGTGCAAGTTTCTGTCAGCACTATATCCGAAATTCAGTCAGAAGTACGGTTATTTTGAGGTAAGGGATGTTATTTTCTTCTTAAATGATATTATTTCCTTTAATATCATTATGCCGAAATATTGGTTTGAACATTTTAGTCAAATTTGGAATTTTTTGTTTTGGGGTTACTATTCACGTATACGGCACTATTTACGTATACGACACTATTCACGAATACGGCACTATTCACCAAAAAATGAAATTTTTCCTTTTTTGTCCAAGATGTCTATTATGGTTACTATCTTTGATTGTATCCATGTTTTGATCTTTATTTTTGAATTCTGCTTCACAATTGGTTATTATGAAGTATTATTGATCTTGGATAAACTGTTATACGAATCTCTAATATTTGTCTTACATCCCCTTTGGATTCGTTTTCTTTAAAATATTATTCATCATCCTCAGTCTTAAATGATGATATTATTGAATATCTTTGGCCCGTAGTGTAAAGATAAACAGGTGTTGAGATGAACATGACCGACTGGTGATATAAATGAATATCTTTGGCATGTAGTGCAAAGATAAATGATTAACTGATGAATATCTTTGGTCTGTAGTGCAAAGATGAATATTTGATTAAAGATGTATATTGATTGATGTTACAGGGATAAAATATTAATGATGGACTTTTAAATCTTAGAAGATAGTAGAATTCATTCTCTACGTGACTCTTCTAATGGATCAAGCTTCATTGCATTTGTTGATCTAAAAATTATTGTCTAATATATTCTATCAGATTTTTCCCTGTTAAAGACTAATGATAATTTGTTGTATATTATCTTAGTCATAATATTCTTTACTGGGCTAGTTGAGCTCACCCTTTTCCTTTTTGTTCCATTTTTCTTCTCAGGAGGTGAGAACATAGCAGGATCGAGTCGGGGTATGGAGTGATGGTTCTAGAAAGATGTTTTAGCAGTCCTCACTATTTCTGTAAAATAGTGTATGAATAATTGTAATGAGGACTTATTTGAGTGTTGATATTGTCTAGAAGACAATATTTGTATTTAAACTCACAATATGCGTTGTCGTATTTTGCACGACAATTGTATTATTGAAGTTGTAGTTTGCTTTCTGTACCATGTATTTGGCGACTCAGAATGGGTGTTGTATACCTATTTTAGGGGTGTCACACCAAGGGTGCAAAGATGAATTATTTTATGGCATGATCAGGACCGTTGATGAAAACACGATTATCCTTGGCCTGTAGTGCAGGGATGATGTGGATTATTTATTGAGCTGAGTCTCAGCGATAAAAGTGATGAAAAACCTTTTAAATCATAGAAGATAGTAGATTTTATTCTCTACTTGACTATTCTAATGGATTGCTTGTTTCGCTGCAGTTAAACTTGATGTTTGTTATATTTTATCAATTTAACACTGTTGAAGACTAATGATAAATTATTCTGTATTATCTTAGTCATAATATTTTTTACTGGGCTAGTTGAGCTCACCCTTTCGCTTTTATTGTTCTCTTCAGGAAATGAGAACGTAGCAGGGACTAGTCGGGGAACAGAGTGACGGTCCAGATGATAACATTATTTGTCCTCACTATTCTATGAAATAGTGTGATAATAAATGTATTGAGGACTTATTTTGAGTTTGAATACTGTCTAGAAGACAATATTTGTATTAAAACTCATAGCTCATATTGTATATTTAAGGTTGTATTTGAATTTTGTACCATGTATTTGGCGACTTAGAATAGGTGATGTATACCAATTTTGGGGGCGTCACAGTTGGTATCAAAGCTTAGGAATATGATCCCTGGCTAAGATGTGAGAAAATAACTAGGAGGGGAGATACGGGGAATTCCTTCGCTAGTATGACCTACCTAAGTTTATTTGGTATTTAATTGGTCGGTCAGAGTATAGGGATAATATGTGATATATCAATTAACCCTTGTTTTGTAACAGTGTTTAAAAATGGCATCTGAAAATGTTGAGATAAGCAATGAAGCAAAATAATATGACCGTATCGCAGTACGAGGCTAAGTTTGCGGAGTTATCCTGGTTTACATCCCATTTGGTCGATAATGAGGAGCGAATGACGCGAATGTTTCTAAGAGGTTTGAAACCCGATATACGTCAATACCTCATTTCTCACAAACTTTGTTTATATTCAGATGTTATGAATAGGGCTCAGTTATTGGAGCGCGATAATAAGTTAACACAACCAAAAGGTAACGAACAACACGATAATAATAATCGTCAAGGTGTATGACCATCGAACAATGATGACCATCGGGGAAATTATCATGCCAAGAATGGTAACCACTTGGTGGTAATCATGGCTAAGATAATAGAAGTGGAAATTTCAAGAAGAGAAGGTCGGTTAGCTCGATTTTTGTCGATAAAGTGAAGTCAAGTCCGGTGGGGACGGTGGCACCAAAGGCGGATCTGGACAAAACAAAGTCGGTGGTTTCGGGAAGAGCGTTTTTGTGACTTCTCAAAAGCGAGTAACCCGAACGAAGTTAGCACGGGTTAGTTAATTATAAATTCTTGCGAAGTCTATACCTTATTAGATACCGGTTCTACCCATTATTTTATCTCTCTTGCTTGCGTTCAACGTTTAAATTTGACCCCAGAGAAGTTAGACTTTGACTTATCGATTGAAACTTCGTTAGGAGAAACCTTCATTTCATGTGATCTCCAAGTCTTGGATGAGAATCATAGTTTTTAAATGATATTTCTATCGTTAATAAATTTCCTGACGTATTCTTGAAGACTTCTTAGCCTACCCCTAGAGCGTGAAAGCGAATTTTGTATTGACCCCAGCACAAAAACCCATTTCATATAACTTACAAATGATGAAGATAGAGTTAAAGACTCTAAGGACCCACGTGGTGATATCAAATATACGATTAGAATCGACTTTAATCCATAAAGTTAAAGCCGCTCAAGCTACATACTCAGAGCTGATGAATGTGAAGAAGAAGGTTCAAGAGGGCGTTATTCTAGAAGAAAGAATCGATGAAGAGAGGAAATTTCAACCCTCGATTTAATTGGCCCATTTGAAATCCTCGATTAAGTAGGAACTGTGGCCTATAGACTCATTTTACAACCAAAATAAATTGCGTGTTCATAACGTTTTTCACGTACCAATGTTACGTAAATATGTGGACGACCCGAACCACATTATTGATTTAGAACCGAACGAGATAGCGAAAGATTTAACGTATGAAGAAATATCTGTTAAAATCTTGGATAAGAAGGATCGTATTCAACACTCAAAGGTTATACCTCAAGAGTTAGAATCTGACGAAGTGTCCTCATTTATTCGGCATACCAGGTACGTACGTAAATTTTGAGGGCGAAATTTCATAAGGAGGGGAGATTGTGAGACCCCAAATTTTATGAATAAAGATTTAAATTTTTCGAAATATTTTTTTTAATATTATGGTGTGGATTTGATATAATGTTATAGTTGTGGGTAATATTTATAAATTTTGAAAAGTATGCAAGTTGTTGTATAATATTCGATTAGTCGGGGAATATTCTTTTTGTCGGAGAATATCCGTACGGCGGTACAATCATTGGTGGACCCCACAACGGAATTATTATCGAATTGAAAAAACGACAAAAATATTTTTTATGAAAATAACGGTGAAAGTTTTACCGTTATTTGTTGAAACACACGTGTGTTAAAGTACCAAAATCTGGCGTGGTTGCATAGTAGCATACACAGTATTGATTATTGATGCTTACGTGTGAAGTCACTCGGTTTTGTTCAATTATTGCTTTGAAGAATTGTTGCATAGTATCTCACGTTATTTGATTCAATTATTGTCGATATTTTATATATTATTAAATCAATAATTGAGATGACAGAGTTATTAATATTATTATTTGTAATATTAACGATGTCTAGAATTTCTGTCAAAGAGAGGTTTGGTCACCTACCTAATTGCGGCGCAATAGGAAAGAATTCTTATTGGAAAACCCCCTCTTTCACAGGAGCGACACAGTCGATTAATATTGTGAATTATAATAATGATGATAAATATTGTTAAATGTATTGAGGTGTCTTTTTATGAAGTTGCAGATGTTTATATATATATATATATTATATAAATATTATTTTATTAGTATTATTAATGTAATAAAACAGAAAAGCTTTTTATATAAAATGAATACTTTTATAAAATTATTTGTTTTATTAGACTATAAATAGAATATATTATATTCTATTATGCATAGTGTGTTGCATAGTAAAATCTTTTTATATAAAATAAAATACTTTTATAAAGTTATTTGTTTTATTAGACTATAAATAGAATATATTATATTCTATTATGCATAGTATTTTGCATAGTAAAATCTTTTTATATAAAACAAAATACTTTTATAAAGTTATTTGTTTTATTAGACTATAAATAGAATATATTATATTTTATTATGCATAGTGTTGCATAGTGCCTGAATAGTGTTTTGCATAGTAAAATCTTTTTATATAAAACAGAATACTTTTATAAAGTTATTTGTTTTATTAGATTTTAAATAAAATATATATATATATATATATATATTATTGCATAGTATCCTTTCTATTTTCCTATAAATAAGATGCTTAGTTAGAATTGAAATCACACCAGAAGTTCAGAGAATTCTTCTTCTATAATCTTGAGCGTATTTCTTTAGAGTTTAAGAAAGCTTTGAGCGTAGTGCAAGTTTTCTTTAAGAATATCCCCGCCCTACCCGTCGGAGTACTCTTCTTTATAAGATAAGGGGTATTATTTCTTTCGTATTCATGAAGAGAATTATTTTCTTTCAAATACTCATAAGAGCTGTTGTTCCATTCTTTATTATTATGTTGGAATAACTTTTATACATCGCCAAGTACCGCATATACATGGTGAAATTCTTCTGTTATTCCATTATTTATTATTATGTTGGAATAACCTGTCTATGTGAAGTATCGCATACATGGTGAAATTATTCTGTTATTCCATTCTTTATTATTATGTAGGAATAACCTGTCTATGCGAAGTATTGCATACATGGTGAAATTCTTCTATTATTCCATTCTTTATTATTCTCGTTTAATATCATCTCATAAATGCGTTACGCATGACCTGGTTCCATTATTTATTATTTTGTTGGAATAACCTGTCTATGCGGTTTATCGCATGCATGGTAAATTCTGTTGTTATTCCATTCTTTATTATTCTGTCGAAATATCCTGTCTGTGCATTTACGCATGACCTGGTTCCATTCTTTATTATTTTGTCGGAATATCCTGTCTGTGCGTTTACGCATGACCTGGTTCCATTATTTATTACTCTGTTGGAAATAACCTGTCTGTGCAGTCTATCGCATGCATGGTGAATTCTTCTGTTATTCCATTATTTATTATTCTGTTGGAATAACCTATCTATGTGGATTACCACATGCATGGTGAATGATCCTTCGTATTCATTCCTTATTAAATTGTGAAAATGATCTGTCTACGTGGATTACCGCATGGCATGTGAAAATCCATTTGCAGTTTTATATATTCTATTATACTCAGTTGGTTAAAATTTTTGTGACTCCCCCAAAATAGGTATACATCACCTATTCTGAGTCGCCAAATACATGGTACTGAATACAAATACAATCTTTAATATACAACAAGAGCTGTGAGTTTTAATACAAGTATTGTCTTCTAGACAATATCCACTCTCAGAATAAGTCCTCATTACATTTATTGTCACACTATTTAACAGAATAGTGAGGACTACTAATACTATCATCTGGACCGTTACTATCTGTTCCCCGACTAGTCCCGCCACGCGTTCTCATTTCAAGAGAGAACGGTGAAAGAAAGGTGAGCTCAACTAGCCCAGTAAGAAATATTATGACTAAGATAATGCAGAATAAATTATCATTAGTCTTCAACAATGTTAAACTGATAAAATATAATAGACATCAAGTTTAAGTGTAGCGGAACAAGCAATCCATTAAAAGAGTCAAGTAGAGAATAAAATCTACTATCTTTTATGATTTAAAAGGTTTTTCATCACTTTTATCGCTGGGACTCAGTTTAATAAATAATCCACATCATCCTCGCACTACTGACTAATGATATTCATTAGTATCACAACCACAAATTATCCATGCACTACGGGCCAAGGATATTCGTGTATTCATCAATGGTCATGATCATGCCAACAACTGTCCATCAATGCACTACGGGCCAATGAGGACTTTTACCACATCATTTGTAACATTATGGTCATGATTATACCGATTAATCTTTGGTCATAATCATACCAAGTCCATCTATGCACTACAGGGCACAGATGACTTTCAACATAATATAAACATGAGGATGATGATAATGATATAAGAATTCAATAAAACAAGTTCAAGAATTAATTTATCCAGGAACTAATAACGTCCAAATTATTAACATGATACTTCTTTGTAGAGTAAAATTCAAGAATGCTCAGAAGAATATTTCCATGAAAAGATACTGGATGAAGCACAAATATCAAGGATATTCCACTAATTTCATGGAGTATAAAAGTCAAAACTTTAACCAAACCAACTAGGTATAATAAAGAATGGAATAACAAAAGAAATCACCAGGCATGTGATAGACCGCACAGACAGGTTATTCCAATAGAATAATAAATAACGGAACTGTGTCGAAGTGAAATTAGACCAGAAAGGATGTTCCAACAGAATAATAAATAACGGAACCAGGTCATGCGTAAACGCACAGACAGGATGTTCCAACAGAATAATAAAGAATAGAATAACAGAAGAATTTCACCATGTATGCGGTACTTCGCATAGACAGGTTATTCCAACATAATAATAAAGAATGAAATAATAGAAGAATTTCACCAAGTATGGGGTAGCCCACGTATACAGGTTATTCCAACAGAATAATAAAGAATGGAATAACAGAAGTTCTCTTCATGAATACAAAAGAAATAATACCCCTTACGAGTACAACAAATAATATCCCTTACCGTAAAAGAAGAGTATTCCGACTGGTAGGGCGAGGATATTCTTGAAGAAAACTTATACTGTTTTCTACGCTCAAAGCTTCTGAAAACTCTAAAGAAATACGCTCAAGATTATAGAAGAGAATTATCTGAATTTCTGGTGTGATTTCAATTCTAACTAAGCATCCTATTTATAGGAGAATGAAAGGGGTACTATTTAAGAAATTCACGGACGAAATAGATTACAGATTCACGGACGCAAAAAATTTCTCAATCGTCCAAATTTTTCAAAATTTTTATAAAATATTCACTAAAAAACAAAACTTATATAATATATTTATAAAAAAAATGAGTGTAATATTCGTCGGTATATTACTATTTGAATGATATGGGCATCTTATTTTGGTGATCCCATTCTAATATTTTATTCGATGCCACGTGCTACAAAGCTAAAGATTAGCCAAATTGAATTTTTTTTCTTTAACTTATTTGAAGATTTTCAAATGTAATAGTATTAGCTCCCATCAATCTATATTAATATACATCCCCCAAAGCAAATCATTCAGTAACCTTTATAGATATATATTTATATATATACATCCTCCTTCCCACGGCATCACTATATATATATATATATATATATATATATATATATATATATATATATATATATAATTGAGATAACTTTCATCGATGATTTGAAAAATGGGTAAATGGGGGTCCATAAATACAACAAATACTTCATAAAAATTCTCTCAATATTTTTAACAATATTTATCATCATTATTATAATTCACAATATTAATCGACCACCAGTCGTTCCTGTGAAAGAGGCTTTTCAATAAGGATTTTCTCCTATGGCGGCGTAATTAGGTGACCAAACCTCTCCTTTGTGAACTTCTAGACATCGTTAATATTGTAAATAATAATATTAATAACTTTGTCGTCGTAATTATTGATTTAATAATATATAAAATATTGATAATAATTGAATCAAATAACGTGAGATACTATGCAACAATTCATTTGTAGCAATAATTGAACAAAAACCGAGTGACTTCTCACGTAAGCATCAATAATCAATCACCGATGCTACTATGCAACCACGCCGTATTCTTGTACTTTTAAATAACGGTGTTTCAACGATTAACGATAAAACTTCCGCCGTTATTTTCATAAATATTTTTGTCGTTTTCTCAATCAAATAATAATTCTATTCAGGATCCACCAATGATTGTGTCGTCGTACGAATATTCCTTGCTAAAACGAATATTCCCCAATCAATCGAATATTATATAACAACTTGCGTACTTTGCAAAATTTATAAATATTACCTACAACTATAATATTATATCAAATTCATTCCATAATATTTAAAAATGATATTTATAGAAAAAAAAATTATCTTTATTAAAAAAAAGTTGGGGTCTTACAGTTTTGGCTTCTATACTCCATGAAATTAGTGGAATATCTTTGATATTTGCGCTTCATCCAATATTTTTTCATAGAAATATTCTTCTGAGCATTCTTGAATTTTACTCTACAAAGAAGTATCATGTTGACAATTTGGACATTTTTGAGTTCAGGATAAATTAACTTATAAATCTTTAAAATTTATTCTTGAACTTGTTTTATTGAATTATTATGTCATTGTCATCATCCTCATGGTTATATTATGATTAAAGTCATCTTTGGCTTACGTACATAGATGGACTTGGTATGGTTATAACCAGGGATTATTCGGTATAACCATGACCGTAATGTTACAAATGATGTGGAAAAAGTCCTCATTGGCCCGTAGTGCATTGATGAACAGTTTTTGGTATGATTATTGCTAAGGATTCTCTTCGGCCAAGGGTGCAAAGATGAATTATTTTATGGCATGATCAGGACCGTTGATGAAAACACGATTATCCTTGCCTGTAGTACAGGGATGATGTGGATTATTTATTGAGCTGAGTCTCAGCGATAAAAGTGATGAAAAACCTTTTAAATCATAGAAGATAGTAGATTTTATTCTCTACTTGACTTTTCTAATGGATTGCTTGTTCCGCTGCAGTTAAACTTGATGTTTGTTATATTTTATCAGTTTAACACTGTTGAAAACTAATGATAAATTATTCTACATTATCTTAGTCATAATATTTTTTACTGGGCAAGTTGAGCTCACCCTTTCGCTTTCATTGTTTTCTTCAGAAAATGAGAACGTAGCAGGGACTAGTCGGGGAACAGAGTGACGGTCCAGATGATAGCAGTAATAGTCCTCATTATTCTATGAAATAGTGTGATAATAAATGTATTGAGGACTTATTTTGAGTTTAAATACTGTCTAGAAGACAATATTTGTATTAAAACTCACAGCTCATGTTGAATATTTAAGGTTGTATTTGAATTTTGTACCATGTATTTGGCGACTCAGAATAGGTGATGTATACCAATTTTGGGGGCGTCACAATTTATACCCTTAACCATAATATATCAATTATCATATGACTGCATAATTTGAGCCACATTTGCATTAATTTTTTTTATACCCCTAATAGTACCCCTATAGTAATTTTATGTTTCAACCCTTTGTTTCTGAGTTTTAAAATGGACAGAAAAAAAAAAAAATGGATGGAAAATTTAAGTTTTTTTTCTAATTTTTATGTTTCTGAGTTTTTTAATAAACTGAAAAGAAAAGAAATAGATGAAAAACTTGACCACTTTTCCTGCCAAAGTTTTTCGTCCAAAATTGGTCTGATTTGGACGGAAAAGAAATTGAAATAAATAATATTTTTATAATTCCCATATTATCCTCAATTTTTAATATAATAAATTTTAAATTACAACTCATGTCCTCAATTTTAAGTTTTCTATTCTTTCTTATTAAAAACTTAGAAACAACACAAAAGAAAACTTCAAGTTTTCTATTCTTTTCTTTTTTGTTATGATTTAAAGTTTTTATTTTTATTTTTTCTGTTAAAAACTGAGAAACAGAGCGTAAGAATTAAGTTGTTATAAAAAATTACTCTGAAATCAATAATAAAAGAATATAGAAATAAGATGCAAACAGATTATACATGTAGTATTTAGTTATTAGAGGTGGTGGGCGTTGTCATATAATTACAAAATTATTATATATATTCATTCTATTGGAATAGATTTTTATTTCATCTTCTCCGCATGGAATAACAAAACAAAAAAATAAAGTTAATTTTTATTATATTAGAATGATTTATCTTCCAAAATAATCATTAAATACATCAAATTGTAAAAGCCTTGTTCCTTTGGATCGGTCTGAATCAATATTATTACATAATAATCAATATATTGCTAAAACTACGGACATTATTTAATTCCACCTTGTCTGAGAAACCAATGCACCAAACCAATTAGTACTCCAGTTTAATTCAATTAAAATCATGCGCTACTTACTACTGCGCGCGGCGCCTTTGTTAATCGGTTCAACAACTTATGTACTTTATTCTTTTAGCAGTATTTAGTACTAGTAGTACATGGATCATATGTTTCGATGGATTATTTATGTTTCATGTTTTAATTGTAATAATAATAATAAATTTTAAATAATTAAAATTTTAAATAATAATTACAATTTTAAATAATAATAATTAAAATTTTAAATATTATTATATAATGAAAATCATTATTATTACAATTATTACACTTATTATTATTATAATTATTACTATTATTACAATTATTATTATCTCATCTTCACATGCATATAAACGATGCTAGGTGGTTTAAATATTAGTGTTACATAAGTTTTAGCATGATAGGTATTTGGTCCAGTGACTTTTGTTGAAATATATTCCCTCCGTTCCTAAAAGATTGTCGTTTTAGAAGAAAAAATTTGTTCCAAAAAGTTTATCGTTTATAACTTTCGAGGAGAATAAATTATTTACTTTCCTATATTACTCTTACATTCTCTCATTGTCCCAATAAATTCTCTTCCTTGTATTAATAATTTTTAACTTCTCATAAAGGGGTAGTTTTAAACAAATTTTACTTGGTAAATGATATTTTCTTAATCTATGTGCAAAAACCTTAAACGACAATCTTTTAGGAACGGAGGTAGTAAGATTTTTAGTTTGGGGAGGTCCAGAGTTCGACACTATTTTAAAAATAACGGGTCAATATACACAGTCAATATTTTTGTCAATTTTTTGGATAGAAATCGAACGAAATGATTATTTTATAATTTTTGAGAATACAATTATTCGATTGTAATAAAAAAAAATTCGATAATCACAATAAAAATCGAACCCTAGTACAGTACAATGACAAAAAACTGATTTATCCCAAACAGATTATATAGTATTTATTAGCAGGGGTACTTTCACATGACTCCCCCAGGCCCCACCAAAACAAATCACGAAACTTCAGTTCTTCTACCTGAACAGTCCAAATAAAGAATTGAAAAGAACAAAAAGAAAAGAAAAAGGACTGCTATCACTTATTGCCCCAAACTATGGTATCCTCTTTCTCTCCCAGTTCCTGAGACCCTTTTTTCATGCTTCTCTATGAGTTTGTTCATCTGTAAGTGTAACTCTGACATTCTGTTTTTTCCATTTTTATAGTTTTTTCTCTCGTTTAATTTAACTGTATATATATATATATATATATACATACACAAGTATGCATATCCATATATGTGAAAACCCCAGGGAAAATTTATAATTATGTGGTTTTCTTTTTCTAAATTGTAGTTGGGTTTGTCTGGAATTTATGTTGAGATCCTATTTTTTATCCTAGATGTGTTTCTGCCTAGTTTTTTCTATTATAAACAATCTCGAATTACAACTGTTAATAATGATGGGTATTGATGAATAGTTGATTTTATTCCGTAACAGATGAAATTTGACCCGGTTGTCTTGTGCTTCTTCTGCTATGCAAGATATATGGTTTTTGATTGTTTGCAATTATTTGGCATTTGCAGTTTGTATAATTCAATTTTGTTGAAAAAGATATTTAGGGTTTTGGATTTCTTAGTGGGCTTTTGGTTATTCTGTACATTGGGGCTTACATATTTGAATGTCGGGGAAGGAGGATGCAGCTGCTGGTGATGGTGGCGGTGTTTCTTCTGAGCCTTTCCCACCTCCAGGCCCCCGGAAAACCTATTGGCGGTCAGCTTCATGGTCCACTTCGCGAACCATGTTGCCTCCCCTTAACCCTGACACTGATAAAGATTGTTTAGATTCAAATGTGAATAATGGTGGGTATAGGAGGTTTCATGCCCCGTTAACCCCTAGATCTCAAGCAAATTCCAAGGCTAGATTGCTTTTGCCACCATTGCAGCCTCTGGCGATTTCTCGGAGAAGTTTAGATGAGTGGCCGAAAGCTGGGTCTGATGATGTTGGGGAGTGGCCACTTCCATGTACTCCTAGTGGGAGAGGCTTAAACAATGGTGGGGAGAGATTGAAGCTTGATTTGTCATCGATTCAGAGAAATCCGGATAAGAATTGTGGGCTTGTGAAAAGAGAAAAAATTGCATACTTTGATAAGGAGTGTTCAAAGGTTGCGGAGCACATTTATCTTGGTGGTGACGCAGTAGCGAGAGACAGGGACATACTCAAACAGCATGGGATTACTCATATTCTTAATTGTGTAGGTTTCGTCTGTCCTGAATATTTCAAGACAGATTTTGTATATCAAACCTTGTGGTTACAGGATAGCCCCTCCGAAGATATTACTAGCATATTGTATGATGTTTTTGACTACTTCGAATATGTGAGGGAACATCAGGGAAGAATTTTTGTTCATTGTTGTCAAGGGGTTTCTCGGTCAACGTCATTGGTGATTGCTTATCGTATGTGGAGAGAAGGGCAAAGTTTTGCTGATGCATTTCAGTACGTGAAGGCAGCTAGAGGTATTGCTGATCCAAATATGGGTTTTGCATGTCAGTTGTTACAGTGTCAGAAAAGGGTGCAAGCTTTTCCTTTGAGCCCCAGTTCATTACTGAGGATGTACAGAATTGCTCCTCACTCCCCATACGATCCATTACATCTTGTGCCAAAATTGTTAAATTCTCCCTCTCCTGCTGCTCTGGATTCTAGAGGTTCATTTATCATAAATATACCTTCTGCTATCTATGTTTGGATTGGAAAGAAATGTGAAACTATCATGGAAAGAGATGCAAGAGGAGCTGCTTGCCAAATCGTTCGGTATGAGAGATTGCAGGGGCCTATCATAGCAGTAAAGGAGGGAGAAGAACCTTCATACTTTTGGGATGTTTTTTCTGATCTCCTACCTTTGATGGATAAATCTAACAATGGAGTGGATGTTGTTAAGTCATCAATGAAGATTTGCCCAGGTGAGAGAGGAGTGCATTCATACAACGTTGACTTTGAGATATTACAAAAACAATTGCTGGGGTTTTGTGCCACCATTAGCATCTTCTGAGACTGAACATGAGACACACCTTCCTGCAAGAGAAAGCAGTTGGAGTGTACTAAGGCAGAATTTTACTTCTGGCAGCATGAAGGAGTTTGTCTTATCCTCAAAGTTGGCTCTCTCTAAAGTCTACCCAGATTCCATGTGGAAATTAGGTGCAGAAAATTCTACAACCAGGCCATTGCAGTCCAATGTGAATTTGTTATCTTCTTCGTCATCGTTATCTCCATCTTCAATATCCTCCTTGTCATCCTCGCCATCTCCTTATCTCTCACCAGATTCCATGTGTTCTGATTCAAGTATCAGCTCTAAGTACTTTGCAGATTCCCCTGTAGTGTCTCCTTCAATGTCCTCGTGTAGTCATTCAGTATCTTCGAATGTACCCTCGTTGTCTATTTTATCTCTTCAGTCCTGCAAACTTTCCCCTCAGTCCATATCTAAAAGTGCTGAATTTATTGATGTAAATTTTAATTCGCGGCGATGTTCCCAGTCAGTCTCCTTGCCATCCAAAACATCTCCATTGTCTATTGCAGAGTGCAGGGGTAGCATGGCGAAGTGTCTCAAGCTGCCATTGCTGACTGATGAACCTAGGGGAAAAGATGTCCGTCTAAGTGATGTTGCCAGTGAATATGATGGTGTCAGGATGAATAACAACAATTTTTCATCATATGTACATAATGCAGAAAAGTCTTTTGAGCCCAAAGGAGAGAGAGATTCAGTCCTACAACCTACGTCTCTGGGAACTTTAGGTAGAGTAAATATTATCGGTTCATACGAGGAAGCTGCGTTTGACAATATATCTGATAAACCATTGGCAAATGAGTTTTTGGAAGGGAGTTACTAGACTGACTTTACTGGAATTGTAGAGAGTGATTTAGCTTGTCCTAAGCTAAATCAACTGGTAGTATGTAGGTGGCCGAGTTTGGAGAAGATTGTAACATTTGGTGCAGATGATTTGGACTCCAATGGTATTTTCATTTTCATTGCACCAACTTCAGGTTTAGGTCAAATAGAGGAGAGGGTTCTATATTTTTGGGTAAGAAAACATATCAGTCACGGTAAAAGCAAGATGCTATTAGGGCAAAGGCAGGAGATAGGTGAGTTGGATGAGATTAACTGGAATCAAGTTAGTTCTGATGTTCTCTCTCAAATGGGCTTTCCTGAGGACACTGACATTGAGGTACGTATAATGATCCGACATCTTCTTTCTAATTATGTACTTTTGAAAAATTACTGTGGTATTATTGTTTCATGTTTAGCATGCTGTAACATCTCATAACTGGTGTGCTGATTTTTTACTGAGCTGCAATCTACAATGTCCTATATAACACTGTAGAACTTTTGGCTAACAATGTTTTTTTTACATAATGAACAATGTCAGCATTGTGTGAGTATTTATACATGAATATATAATATCATGCATGGTTAGAGACATTGTAATTAAGATGATGCTATTAAAGTGACTAGCTATTTTTGGAACAAAAACTCCGGTCTATATTGTAGTTTCTGTATGGGTATGCGAATATATGCTCCCCAAGCACCCATTATTTGTATGCAGAGATGATTAGCAATCCTCACCAACTGTAATCTACTTAGAAAGTCCAGAAGGTTCGATGAAACCGGGGTTGAGGCATGGTATAAGAGATGGGGGCGATTGACCCCCCTTATTAATCAGAACTTTTTGTGTTCTCGCAGTTTCTGATTTCAAGGGACTGAGGGTCTCCCTTCTTGTATTTTTCATTGATATTTTCTTCTGTTTTCCAATTATTATTCTGTATGGTTGACTATTTGTTACCCCTTTTTGTATCTTCTCTCTTCCTTCACTTAAATTTCTTTCTATCTAAACTAGAAGGTTTTTTTTTCTCATCTTCAATGTACAGATGAAATTTCAGGCTGGAGAAGGGAGCTAAAGCACCTTTAGTCTCCACTAGTGTCACCTGTTAGCTGCAATCTCTATGGTTGTATTCCAAAATATTTTTTCCGTAATTAAATCGCTTTCCCAGGCAATATATCTGGTGAATTCTTTCCCAGATATAGTAGAAGCGACTGAGAGTCTGATAAGAAGTGCTTGTGAATGTGTGACATGCAAGTGAATCTGTTAATAAGTTCCCATGATAATATTTGTAAAAAAATCAGTACCTGTATTACTTTGATGGTAAACCTTTAGTTTTGTTCAAATGCATAATAAATTAATTTTAGCTCGTCTCAGATTTCCGTTAGAATTTGTTTTTGATGTATTTTGTGTTTGCATTTGATTCATGTTGTGCATGATTTACTGATTCTTTGTTTCTTTCCCTTTATTATTGGAATTACGCCATTTTAATTGTATTGATGCCGTCTCTTATCTATTTTGGATGTACTAACTGTTCCTGTTCAATGATGGATGTGACCAGATTGTGAAGGAAGATGAAGAACCTGAAGAATTCCTTGCATTATTGGGCTCTTTGTAAACTGTAACCCTAGCGCAGTTAGGCGGATCCTGCAGTCTCAATAACTAACGTTTGCTCATTTGTTCAGCCTTGCATATTTTTGCAATTGCAACTTTGTTATGCATTTCAAGGAACTTCACCATACAAAATAATGAAGGTATTCAATTCTCTCTTTTTATTGGTATTATTAGTGTTGTTATCATGGTGGAAGCTATTACCCTTAGGGTTTGCAGTTTACACAGTATAAACCACAGGGTGCGTGCAATACCCAGCCACCACGCCAGGCAATCCCATTGCAATCTATGCATGAGTGCCTGTGGAGTATGAACCCAAGACCCTTGTAATTTAAGGCACCATCACTATGCTGACCACTAGACAACTCGTTGGGGTTGAATTATGTGTTAATTACTCGAGTAATGCCAGTTTATGGAGTTTAGCCCTATTATTTGCTATGTTGCGGGGCTCTTGGACAATGAATAACATAGGATTTTCTGTTATTTCTTTATGAGATGTACCTAAACCCTTTAGACATAAAAAATGTGTGTGGTTCTTGTGCCATGAGTGAATCAATTATGCTTTGCATTGCACCTTCAGCGACACATGATGTTCCTGTGTTAGATTTAAGACCGTATATCACAAACAATCACATAAAAAATTAAAGTAGAATGGCAAAAATAAATGACACACGATATACCTAGGTTTGCCAAATTATGGCTAGTCCCACTTGTCTAATGTATTCATTTGTGTCTCGCACACTGTACAATGATTCACACACAAAACAATATTTATATGGTAACAATGATTCACCCCCCACTATCCTGTTGTGGTGGCCATTTGATCGAACCCACTGTAGTGAGCCAACCCCAATATCATGTTTATCCAAGGAAATAGCTATGCTTATCCGTACTAATTTGAGCCAATTGGCAAGTTTAGTATGCCTTGTAGTTTTGGCATAACAGCCCTAAGCTGAAAAGTGACAACATTGAAAATAATCTTATATCACAAATAATGAAATAAAGAATAGTTGCCACCCACTTAAAAAGTTCCTGCCTCTTTCAGCTAAGAAAATTATTATCTAGAATCTCTACTCTGCAGTCCATGCAAATTGCAGCCCTACTAGTACAGAAGAATATGAGATTTTACCTTTCCACGAGCTAGGTCAACTTCTAGCCTAACTTGAGTCTTACTCGCAGCAAAACTAACTAATTCTTTTGTTATCCCTGAACAAACTGTTCTTAGCCTAATTAAAGTTCTGTTATTGATTCCTCCAGACCAATTTTTTTTATAGATTTGTGAGATATCGGAGACTGAAATGCCCTTACTTAGACTTCTTCTTTACATTCACATCTTTGTACGGTTTGCTTTCTGGTTTGGCATTTTTAGAATGTCAATTATGTGACGCAACCTTTATCTCTGGATTTAACCAGCTCCCTAGGTGATTTTTCCCCATGCTGTTGCAATTTATCTTAGTTTCTTGTCAGATTTTGAAATGGGAATCTGCGTCTGCCAGTCACCTGTAAATTAAGAAAAATAATGGGTTTGGTGATGGAAATTGGTTTATTTAGTTAATAAGCACGTAGATATAGTTACTTACCTCCCTCCCCCAACCCCAACCCCAACCCCAACCCCAACCCCCAAAAATAAACATCAATTTTACAATAATAAAATAAAATAAAACACCAATTTTCTGATCATTCCTACATGTTATGTTGCAGGAAAGCTGCTTTGGAAGTTCTCAATGGTGATTAACCTGGTTGGTGCACATCAATGGCACCCTCTTAACCAACCAGGATGCGCTTGTCCTGCTAATAACCTGGTTGGCATACCTCTTAACCAACCACGACGCTACTCTTGTCCTACTAACAGAATGTAATTGTACATTTTCCTACTACTAGAAACAGTTTGTTTGGTAGTGAATAGATAGATATAGTGGGAGTTTACCCCTTCATGCCACCCACGTTTTATTGTATATGACTAATGGATAGAAATCAATTACTCACAGCTAATTTTATACAAGTCTCATAAAGACAATTTGCAGGATATGAGGGTACTAGAGGGTTATTTCTATCTTGATCTTGGGAGAGATTTTGGGAATTAGGTTGGGGTAGGGGTAGGGGATGATTTTGTTTTGGGGAGAAATTCTGTTTTTACTGCATATATTGCTGGGCAATCCCAAATGCCCAAACTATTTCAGTTTTTGTATATAGATTATAGATGGCATAAAAGGTATTATAAAAGATTTGCTTATATTATTTCTAGAGGGTTATAATACAAATCGGTTTTGTTCATGTTTGGATGAAAATGTTTGGTAAGACCATATTAGAAAATTTTAAGAGTTCTTTACACTATTATACAACAATTAGAAAGTAATCACAAGATTAGTGCATTCACAAAATAATTATAAAAAAAGTATAACACAATAACCAAACATATTAAATTCTACACCTCTCATCTGCCCATTCTCTCACCGTTTTGTCTCTCCTCCCCTTCATCCTCTTCCTCTGCCGCCTCCTCTCTACTCCCCTTCGTCCTCTTCATACTTTGCCATAATCTGAGATTGAAGACCTTCCCATCTTTGCTCTACCTGGAGGAGAGCATGTTGAAACTACTGTAAGCAGATCTCCTAAATACCAACCAAGGTCTCATGTGAGGTTCCTTGTTCCACTTTTTGTCCTGTTTTCCACTGTATCTGTCCTTTTCTGCTTTGGTCATCTTGGGAAGTGGGGTAAGTCAAACCTTCAGGCTCAGGACCTCAAGGTGCAAGCTGTGATGTATAAAAAAAAGAAACCTCGGAAATCAAGCATCAATAAGAACAACATCAGTATTGACAGTGAAGAATATAGAAAGGAAATTTGAGTTAGCCTTTTATTTTGTTGATGATGTCGTAGATTGACGTAAGGTTGGTAAATTGTTTGTGTCAAATAAAGAAATAGCTAAAGGAAGCAATGGAACTGTTGTACTTTAAGGAATTCATGATGGTCGCCCAGTAGCTGTTAAACGCCTCATACAAACCCATCATGATGTGGCTTTGAAAGAAATTCAGCATCTGATTGCATCTGATCAGCATCCAAACATTGTTCGCTGGTATGGAGTGGAATTTGATCAAGATTTTGTTTACCTTTCTCTGTCGCCAAAGAGAACTCAAAACCGTTGTCCAAAACGCCAATAATGAGAAGAAGGAGAAGATTCGTCCCACAAGCAAAGAGAGCTCCGATAAGAGAAAGAAACGACGACAAACCATTGTGCAGGAAGACGAGATGACCTTCTAGCTTCAGTATCCTCTGGACAACTCTTCGCTCGACCGAGACTGAAATTTTTTATGACTATTTTGGTTATCCACAAAAACTTAAATGGTTACCTTTGCATGAAGGTTTGGCTACCAACTGCACTTTTTTATTGATGTAAGGTAACCGAGATTGTGTTACACAATATTGAATAATATTTTGCATTTTTTTTAATGTAAGAGGAAAATTACACGACTACTATCTGATTCCATCATGGTTTTAACAAGATAAAGAAAACAAATACATGTAACACTTGTAATTGTTTTGAAAATTTTTTTATGACTATTTAGTTACTCACAAAAACTAAAATGGTTACCTTTGTATGAAGGTTTGGCTATCAACTACATTTTTTTTGTTGATGTAAGGTAACCGAGATTGTGTTACACAATATTGAATAATATTTTACATTTTTTTCAGGAAAATCACGCGACCACTCTCTGATTTCATCATGGTTTAACAAGATAAAGAAAACAAATACATGTAACACTTGGTAACTATTCTGAATTTTTTTATGACTATTTGGTTACCCACATAAACTAAAATGGTTACTTTTGTATGAAGGCTTGGTTACCAACTGCACCATATACATAATGCACGACTACTCGGGTTTGGCATGCAATTCAAATTATCACAGCGGAGAGAAACAACCGGGAACAGTTACATAATTACAAAACTGATTTGCCACATCAAAAACCTATTAAAACACCCAACTAAATTAAAGGGATACCAAATGCACTAATTTTGTAAATAAAATATTAAAAATGTATTAATTTTGTAAATATTTTTTGGATGCACTTTTGTTGTAATTTTTTTAAAAAATGTACTAAAAAGTGTAATTAACCCAAATTTTAATATGATGTATGGTTCTTAGCTCAACAGTAACTCTTGCCTTTTGGTTCGATTCTTTCAATTATTGGGTGTGTGAGTGTGGTGTGGTGTATGGAAATTAGCAACAACAAAAAAGAAGTAGAAGAAGAAATTGTTAATATGGGTTTAACTGTAAGACCCCGACTTTTATGAAATAAAAGTCTAATTTAATTTATGATTATTATTCTAAATTTTTAAAATGTTAAATTGATAAATAGTCAAATGAACAATTAATCGAATAAATAAGCTAATAAAAGAGGAGAAATTTTAAGTGTGAATGGTGTGGGCCATGGGCGGCTGAGTGGTGAATTGTTATGGAGGGACAAGGGATGTGGGATACAAAGAAAAGAAAGAAAAAGAAGAAGAAAAGAAAGGGAGAGAAAAGGAAAAGAAAGGAAAAATACCATCATTTTTATTTTCAGCACACTTTCTCATTCTCTCATGCTCTCTCTAGTGGCCATGTTCAGAAGAAGAAAAGAGAGAAAAGAGAGAAGAGCTAGAAAGGAAAGAGAAAGAAAGAAAGAAAGAAAGGAAGAAAGAAGAAGATGAAACCATGGAAACACGAAGGAAGAATAAAAACTCAAAAGGTAAAACCAAAACTTTTTATCTCTTTAATTTTTCTAAGAGTTTGATTTGTTGAAAGTTGGGTTATAGGGGATCATGATGGATCCAAAGTAATAAGAAAGTATATGATAAAGATTTTATGTTTAATCCAGGTCATAATAAAATTTAAGATCAAAAGGTTAGGCATATGTTTGAGGACGAACAAAAGTTATGTTGAGGACTTAAATCAAACTTGTAAAAGTATTGATGGTTGATTTATGTGTAAATTCCGAGAAGGAGGATCTATAGATTAAGAAGTTATGGAAATATTCTAATTTGAACGGACTAAAAATGATTTAAATTGAAGTCATGGTGATAGTTTTTGTAAAACATGTTAAACGATGAAAAACTTAGTATTGGGAGACTTTTGAGCCAAATTTCGGACTAATTAATGAATCTGAAACTTTATGAAATAATGGGGGTTTTGTATAGCATGTTACAAGCTTTTCATAGCCTCAAAAACGGACTAATTCCGACTTAAAATGAAAAAGTTATGAAGATTTGAAGTATGTGCGTCAAAAGTTGCAAAATCTAGAAATCGGAGTTAAGTGTCAAGGGTCGAGCGCCTAGGCGCTTAAACTCTGTTCTTGGGCGCCTAGGCGCTTGCCCAATGCCAAATTTGGGCGCTTAGGCGCTGGTCAAGTGTTAAGCCAAAATCTGTCCGAACGTCCTTTAGAAAATAGGGAATAACTTTTTCATACGAACTCCGATTGAGGTGATTCAGGATGATTCGGAAAGATAACGAGTAGACCTAAAACTTTCATTCTTTATGTTTTGATATTTGAGATCGTGATCAAGGCATAAAATGATTATTTTCGGGACTGATGTGCATTCAGAGCCAATCGGAGGACGTGGGCATGCGTGTATGCAACGTGTCATGTTGGATGTTGTTCTAAGTTGTAAAACATGAACATTATTAAATATAATGATATTCAACATTAATCAATGATGAATTAGAAAAGTATGATATACAGATGTTTGTTTAATTATTATTTTTTACAAAAGTAAGTTTGGCAGGACTTGCCGACACTCTACTTTTTCTAAAGTAGTATGGACCACAACTCTATTATTGAGCAAATTTTGTTAAAACGTGTACCAGTTGATTTAATTTTCTCTGTAGGACCATAAATTTCACTACCATTATTTTATATACCTCATTTGGTTATTTTGTCAAAGTGAGTGTGCTAGTTGTTTACTAAATTTTCAGTATAAATAGGTTACCCGGTTGAGCAATTAAACACACACCATCACTTCATTAAAAATATAAAATTCTTTTACTAAAATATTTTGAGTATAATAATGTGAATATTTATGTTGAGTGTAAGGTTACTCCAAGTGTAGATAAGAAATGTAAGCATTATTTAAGTTGTTTTCACGGAAAGCAAAAGCAAATCACATGCTAAGGTAAGGGATGTCATTCTTATGGTAAGGGGGGGTATCATTTTTATGGTAAAAGGATGTCATTTTCTTTCATACTCCATATTATGGTAAGATATTATTATTCGTTTCTTCATCTTATCATTAAATGGTGAAAAGTCTTGAAATGATTAGAATATCCTTAATAGTTTGTGCTTCATCTAATATCATGTTGACAATTTTGACTCTGGATAATTAAGTTAAAAATCACTAAGATATATTTATCTTATTGTTTTGATTATTTATGTTCATTCATTATATATATCATTGTCATCATTCTCATGCTTAAATTGTGTTGAAAGTCATCTTTGGCCCGTAGTGCAAAGATGGACTATTGATTATTAGTTTTATAATTGCATATCTTTGGCCCGTAGTGCAAAGATGGACATGTGTATGACATGATCATGACCACTCGTGATACTAACAAATATCCTTTGCCCGTAGTGCATAGATAATTCGATGATGTGATTGGTAGGATCATGACCATTAGTTAACAGTTGAATGTCTTTGGTCGTAGTGCACTGACAGACAATTGATTGGTATGATCATGACCATTGATTTTATAGTTGAATATCTTTGGCTTGTAGTGCAAAGATAGACAACTGATTGGTATGATCATTGTTATTACATTTGAATATCTTTAGCCTTTGGGGTAAGGATATTGAGTAAACGTTCTATTAAGCCTTTGTGGCAAGGAGAAACTGTTGATTTACATGATTATAAATATGAATTGTGAATTTAACTATAATCTTTGGTGGTTCAGGTGAAGACAAGTGATTAAAACTCTCTTTGTCTTGGGTACAACAAAGAACTGTTGATGGGTATTACAGTAATGAAATATTAATGATGGACTTTTAATTTAGAGAAGATAGTAGACATTACGTTACGTTCTACTTGACTCTTCTAATGAATTGTTGATTCCGCTGCAATTATGGTTGAAAATTTTATCATCTACCATATATTCTAAATCTCTGATTTATTACTGATGAAGGTTATTGATAATTTAATTATCTTAAGTCATGAAATTATTTAGTGGGCTATTTGTGCTCACCCTTTTGTTTCACCACTCCTTTCGGAAAATAAAAGTGTAGTTGGAACTAGCAGAGAGAACATGGGTATAAAGTAGTGTTTCAAATTAGTCAAAATCCTAATCAAATTATGAAACAGTGTGACATAGTAATTGTATTGAGAACTTAAAATATGTGTGACATATTTTATACATAATTTAATATTTAATTTTGGTGAACAACAATAGGGTGAGGCGAACTCAAATTTGGAAGTGTCAAAAATGCACTCCATTAGAATGAGGAGGACAAAAATCTTCTCGTGTTCCTTTGGGGAATTGAAATATTTGTTGCTGTACTTTATATGACATTGTAATAATTTGAGTATGAATATTATCGTATTATATACGTAACAATATTTATATTAAAACTCACAGTATATGTGTCGTCGTATTTTGTACAACAGTTATATAAATGAAGTTATTAGTAGTGTGTATTTTCTGGCGATCCAAGATGGATTATGTATACCTATTTTGAGGGGCGTCACATTAACATTATATGTTGATAATTTACAATATTTATATTGACTAAAATTAAAAAAAATTATGATCTTATATTTTGATTATGTTTTTGAAATTGAATTTTTAAAAAAAACTTTTTGACCTCAAATTTGGTTCCTAAATGGGACGGGGGTTGCTTTTTAAGATGCTAGAATAAAGTGGGTGTTAGAACATATTCCCTCACATTTTTAAATCTTGTTAAAAAGAAGATAATTTAATTGTCATTAAATTTACTTTAAAAAATTAATAATTGTTTTATATTAAAATTATAATATAATAATAATAATTTACTTTAAAATTAAGATTGGTCCTATATTTACCTTTTTGGTACAAAAAATTAATTGAATAAATATTAAAATGAGACTCAATATTACACGTAAGTATTTTTTAGTTATGTGTCGTTGTCATGTCATCAATTTTCTGACGTGACACTATCAGTTAGACGTAATTATCAAAAATTAAAAGTTTAATCCCCTAAAAGAAAAAATTGAGAAGACGATCCCTAAGGTAGATAAAAAAATAAAAATTTAATCCATTAATTAAAAATTTTGAGAACATAATCCTCAAAGTGAAAAATAAAAATAAAAATTTAATCCCGAAAAAAATTAGAAGGCAACAAAAAAGAAAACTTGTATTTTTGTTTCTTTTCTATCTCATTTTAGGTTTCATATAAAATAAAATCTCAATTTAAGTTTTAGATTATTTTGTTTTTCCTCTCTGGGCCCAAACTAAACAAAATGTTTGTACCTGAGGCGGATGATTGGGTTTGTACAAATCTGGGCCAAAATGTGTATAATCAAAGACCCAGCCCGAGCCCGGTATACGCACTCATTATTTTCAGCCACATAGAATTAGGGTTTTAGTTTTATATCTATCCGTCCGTATCTCATTTGAAAACCCTAGCCGCACCAACAATCCGCGTCTCTATTATCTTCCCAGGTTCGTTCTCACTTCCATTCCCATAATAATTTGTGTAAAAAGGTTTCGAATCGATCTAATTGTTAGTGTGTTAGTGTATTAGTGAATTGTTTCACTTCTTTGCTTCAATTTGTGCATCCATTTGATTTCTTCAAACAAATTTTATAATTTGAAGTACTTGCAGTATTTTATTCACTATTCTGATTGTAATTTTTACTGTTTGATTTAGGTTGGGTTTGTTTTAGCTAGTAGCATCAATGTCTCCTGCTAAAGGTAATGCTTCATTTATATGTGTAGCGCACACTAATAATTATAGGTATTTTTTTAGCAATTCTTTTAACTATGAAAAATGTTGTAAAGGCATGTTTAACCGCCTATTAATTTCTGGTTTACTTGGTTGTGTTAGTATTGCGTATTTATGACGACTATGTGTGTTGAAAGTATGTATGACGACTATGTGTGTTGAGACTATGTATAAAACTGTGTGTTGGTTGATATATGGAACTGATGTGTTTTTGGTATGATTAGTTTTTATACAACTGTAACCATCTGTTGTGGTAAAATATATAAATTTAATCCTTGAGGATCTACATACTTGAACCCTTCTGTTTGAAGCAAGTTTATTGTTTGGTGTTGCTAGCTTATACAAATAGGCTATAATCAGATAATAGCTTAAAACATGCATAAGTAATGCGTTGCTCAGAACTTCTGATGGTTTTCTTGAGAGAAACACATTGTCTAGATGGGCAGCTGTTTAGCTAGTTTTTCTCTACTTTCAAGAATAATCTCTTTGCAACAATAATCTTTAGTTGCAATTAAGGGTCAAAATCATAAGACCGTGAAGGAGTAGTTCTATTAGCAGGACACATTTTAAAGTTCTTATTGAATCACATTGTTTCAATGTAGGACGGAGTCTCTGTAAAATGTCAATGCATTAACAAACTGCCAATGTATAACTTACCCTATTATTCAGGAATTTAAAATTTCTTTGTTTTCTCCGTGATGTGTTTATATGTCTACTACTTCCCCTTGCAACAACATTGGTAAGAAAGTAAGAGTATTTCGCAATCTTTTCTACTTTTTGAATAACACATTTGCAAGTTAGTTGGAGAATTTTGGGCATTCTTAGTGCTACTTTACCCATTTTCGTATTAAGAATGACTTTATGTTATTACCTTTGTTAATTTTCTGACTGCAAAATATTTTCTAATATCTTTGTTGGTGTGTTTGAATACGTTCTCTGCTAAATGGGATTTATTCTTTCTTTTGTTATATATATTTTAGAAAAATGCATGAGGAATAAATGTGATTCTTTTTCATTGTTTGTAAGTTACTATTTCCATCGTGATAGTTTTCTGGCATGAAATGTTGCACTGTTATCAGTGTTATACTAGTCATTGGTAGTCTACCATTGATCTACTGTTATTAATCTTGGTTTGTGTACGTTGGAGTGTTCTGTTGCATGTCAAGTTATTTCTTGCCCCTTATGATTGGATTTTCCCTTTTTATGTTATTTATTAAAAAATATTGAATTCCTCTTTTTCTCTTGCTTGTACTTGAATTTTTTTTACAGTTGACAATGCAAAAAAGGGCGATCCAAAGGCTCAGGCCTTGAAGGCTGCTAAGGCTGTCAAGGGTTCATCAACATTCAAGAAGAAAGCTAAGAAGATCAGAACATCTGTTACCTTTCACCGGCCGAAGACATTGAAGAAGGACAGGAACCCAAAGTATCCCCGTATCAGTGCGCCTCCAAGAAACAAATTGGACCATTATCAAATACTCAAATATCCACTGACCACAGAATCTGCTATGAAGAAGATCGAAGATAATAATACCCTTGTCTTCATTGTTGACATCCGTGCTGACAAGAAGAAGATAAAAGATGCAGTTAAAAAGATGTATGACATTCAAACCAAGAAAGTGAACACTTTGATCAGGTAATCATCATTTAGTACTTGCTTGACACCCCTTTGTCGTTCTTTTAAAATTAATCTTTTACTCGTTTAATCATTTTTATCAGGAAAAAATTGCTAGCAAGGCCATATTCGTTAAAGTTAGCTGGTCACATTCACTTCCAAACACTTGTTATACTTGATAAGTAAACATTATTGCCACAGCAACAATTGTCATTCAGAGCAATTGTTCAAACTATTTCACGACTTGCTTCAGCATAGAGCTGTACTTTGTTTTGATAATAACAAAAATTGACTGAAAATCATTTTCACATGTTATGTTTGAAACCTTTTTTTCTCTTGATATAGTGTGTAGATGGTAAAGCTTATTTATCTAGTAAATTTTTTTTCACGAAATCTTGTACCCTTGTCATGGTGATGGCTCTGTCTGTTTTAGAATTTATTGATCAATATCATTCAGTCACGCTATCCGACTGTAGTGTAGACAATTATTAATATGTTCCATTATTTTTGTCCCTACTAAATAATCCTACGGTGTTTGGTTTGTTTGGTTCTGAACCTAAATTGCATTTTTCTCCCCTTGTTCAGGCCTGATGGAACCAAGAAGGCTTATGTCCGCTTGACTCCTGATTACGATGCATTGGATGTGGCGAACAAGATTGGAATCATCTAAAGATAGATTTTATTTCTTCTCTTCCTAGGAAATTCATCCTTTGGTATAATGACAGTTTTGTTGATCTTTAGTAGTGTTTCAATTTTAATGTCCTACTTTGAACATGTTAAAGCTCTAGTAGGCTTTAAAATGCCTTCTTGATCATGTTGTGTATGACTATGTTATAATTTGATCTTTAATTTATTTTTCCATTTTTGGTTTCTTTTATGAGGATAATCCTTTGCATGACAGAGTAGGACTTTAGAATATATGCTGGAAATCATTTGTTTTACATTAGTAATCATAAACTGGAACCAAAGTATGTAGTCTTTTGGCAGTTTAGTAGTGTCCGCGGCCCGAACTGAAGTAGTCAATTTCATGAATCTATACCGGTTGAACCGGTATGTCGAACCGACGGTATCGGTTTTTATCGAAAATTAATATAATTATTATTTTTATTATTAATATTATTATTATCTTTATTATTATGATTATTATTATTATTAATTATTAATAATAATAAAAAATTAGAAAATCAGTATATACCGGTCCGATAAAACTGAACCATAAAAATGTTAGACCGAAATTGGTATTGAAAAATTGGTATATACCGATATTTTTGTATCGAATCGGATCGATTCTTTTTTATACCGAACTGACCGGTTCGGTCCGGTCCGAAAAACAAAAAAAAACGGTTGTTTTGAACACCCCTAGGGTCCATTGTGGCCGTTAGTAACTGATTTTGATGATATCTTATTTCACCATTTGCACTTTGGAATAATGTTTAGAAGTTTATTACATTGGAAATTCTTTGACCTTTTATTTTGTTGTCAAATTTTTAGGAGGCAAAATTTTTTTCAGCAACCGGGGATTGAAACCAGGTCCCTGGGGTTATTCCTCAAGGCCAAGGCCTCTGTTATTATATTTTCAACCCTAACTTTTGGATGGAAAATAAAATAAAGGAAAACTTGAATTAGAATAGAAAATTATCCTATAAAATTCATAGGTTTTCTTTGGTGTTATTGAGAAGATAGAGAACTTAATTTTATTCTTGTATTATCTTTGGGATTATAAAAATTATTTATATTAATTTGTTTTGTGTTTAAATTTGTTCATTTTTTGACGGAGATTTTTGGCAAGAAAAATATTTATTTTCGTTACGTTTGGGGTAACGAGTTGTTCTATTTTCACTTTCATTATTCCAATTGAAACTTAACATAAGAGTTTTGAAGAGAACACATGCAGAAGAATAAGAAGATCATGTCCCTTTTAGTCATGAAAGGAGTGTCAGTTGATATTTATGAATATTGGACTTTGCCTTTTTGTTCTCAATAATGATTTAGTGGTTGTTAATGGTGGGCACTTAAAAGTCTGCTTTCTTATGTGTGTGCATGTGCATGCAGGAATGCTTATTTGGCTAAATGCCAACTGCTTACCTTACTTTAACTGTGATGATATATACTTATTGATATTATTTGAGCTTTAAATAATTAAGGCTTGGCTATGATAGTAGTATTATATATTTTTGTTACTATATGTTTAACATCATAAGTATAACATTGTCATTAAATTGATGATATTGGGAACAGAGTCATGGTCAAATAGTAGTGGCTGAAGATTATTCCTTTATTAACTCTGATGACCCAAAACCTAAATGGTCCCAACTTTTCTGTGTTTTAGTCTTCTCTTTCTTTTCCCTTTTAAATATATATATATATATATATATATATATATATATATATTTGAAAAAAAAAAAATATGTACACATCTATTTGTAGTACACAGACACAGTCGACTATGATAAAAAAATTTTACTGAGTATATACATATAGCTCATTATATATATTTGTATTTAGTTTTATATAATAAAACTAATGTTGCACATGCAGTTTGAGTTCTACGAAGTCTTTCATTGTACACAAAAATTGAAAAGAAACATTTTTACCCTAAGTGTAGAAAGTGAAGTATCATATATTTTCAGTTCGACATAAAATGCATCCATTATTTCAAGAAAATGACCTACAATTAATATAAAAATTAAAAAACTAAGTAATAATTGAGTGGAGTTTATTCGAGATGGGTGTAAACGAGCCGGACTCAAATCTTACACAGGGCAAAAGAGTACGACTCGTTCAGTAAGCTCGAGTTAAGCTTACACCGGGAGCCGAGTGGAACTGGTTTCAATTAATTATTATTTTTTTCTTTTATTTTTTTGGTTTATGTTAACGCCTAATTTTGTAGACTTGATGAAATCATCAAAACAACAAGTCAAAACAACGCTAACACAAAAATTTACGTGAAAACTCAATTAAAAAAAAAACCACGGAGAGAGAAATTCACTTTAATAATATGGAAAGTACAAAATGTTTATTTGTATCATATATTATTGTCAATTGTGTTGTCCAAACCCTTACTTATTGTTATATTTATAAATGTATGTCCACCTGAATCTAATTAGGAGTAGGAATCCTATTTAGAATCACCTTATAACGCAATTAATGGTTGATCAATTCCTTCCCAAATTAGATTTTTCTTATCTCACCAAATAAGAAAACAAAACTTACTTTAATAAGAACTTTCCCACTGTCAATATATATATATATATTCAAATCACACTCAAAACACTATATTATGAAAAAATTCTAGTTCCATAAAATATTAAACTTTTTTTTAATAGTTGTTTTAAAAATAAAAATAAAAAAAAAGGTCCGGATTTTAGCTTCATTCAAGAGTCCGGACTGATCCTCATTATATATATATATATATATATATATGCGTGATTCTCAACGGATTGATGGTCCATTATCGGACAGATCTTTAGCGACGATCGTCTCGTCGCTAAAGCCCATAACATTGTTCATTATGAGCTTTAGCGATGGATGGACAATCTGTCGCTAAAGGTCGGTCCGCTAACAAACCAGATGCTCGTTTCGAATCAAACTTATATATATATATATATATATATATATGAGCCAACATCAAATCTGGTCAATTAAATAAATTGAGCTATACCTTGGTTAGACCTAAATAATCACATCCCAACAGTTTATAATAACAATTTATGACAAAAATGTGTGCTAGTAAACTAACTAGATACAAACCCGCGCTTTGCGGCGGGATTAATCATTTTATTAATAATAAATTTATACATGTAATTAATAAATTAAAATATAATAAGAAGATGGTAGATTGTTGTGCGATTATCAAATTTTAATAGCATATGTTATATAGTGTTGCATAAAAATTTTATGTGCAAATACATATCCAAGTATATAATTAATCTGATTACTAAATTCCAGAACATTACATAACAGTTGTGTGTGTGTGTATATATATTTATTAATGTCTTGATAAAAATGTTTATAATGTAACCAATATGGTTAAAAATGGGTAACTCCTTCATTATAAAACACTAATAAATATTTAGAAAGTGTCATGCACAATGCCATCGAATTGTTATATTGATATGATTGCTAGTGGTATATTTGAAGTCTGTTACACATTACACAAATCTCACCAAGCCTCAAATATCTGACACATGTACTTGATGCATTTTGAAGAGTCCATGTCTCAGATATCGCTTAATTACTTGCACCAGAATTCTAACATCCAAACGAAAGGGAAAACAACGAAAGAATGTCTCAGTTTCGGTCTTCAGACATGAAGGGAAAGCACATGTTATATGCGAAAACTGAAAAGCACGAGAATTAATAATTATGTTGGATCTTCATGTCAAACAAACACCATGTCCAAAAACATAACAGTATAGCACCGTGTCATACATAACACAATGTTATAGTTAAAGAACGAATAAATACCTCATTAGTTTTTTTTTTTATCAATTTTTGACAATTGTATAGGCACTCACAGTATTACCATAATACAAAAAAAAATATTAATGTTGATGAAATTGATTTACTAGATGCTAGTACTGAACAAATCATGCAAAGTCACAATCCATATAATAGAATGCAATAAATGAAGAAGCCATAAATATAAACACCGTGGGATATAGTCCACAAAATGAAGCTATATCCCCTCCAATTGAATGCACTGTCCCATAATCTAAAAGTCTTCATATAACTCCTTTGCACTTTCAATAGTATTTAGAATTGTAGGGCGCAAAAATTTGTTGTGCTAAGCAAAATGAAATCCATGATGCACCTGAAATAATGCAAGAAGCATGCCAACAAAAATTTAACTCTGCCAAGAACTGCATACACCAAATTCATTGTCACATTACCATTGAACCATAGGTACCAGGATTATCACATTTAAGCTTCTTCCAGTTTAGGTCTTCAATCCAGTTATATTTATTGAATGTGCAATATATTCACACAAACAAAAATTAGCACTTAAATGATCTTTTTAACAGTCGTTGCAATCTTATAAATATTTGCGACAGGAATATGAACAATAGTGAAATATAAGAATTTAGACATACTTAATAGTTGATTTCAACATTGCATAAACTATCAACCAAATAAATAATTATCTTTCCACAACTCTTTTATAGGAAATAGTATTGTCCGAGATAAAAAAAAGTCTCACACTTAGCTAAAAATTCATGTGTTTGTCAGATTGAAAATTAACAGAACATAAAGGAATTTAGCTCCTATATTAAATAAAAATGAAAAGAATTAGAGTAAAACACATATGAAATGGTCTTACATAGAATTTCAAATACTGTCATCCAAAAAGTAAAAGACAAACCTATTATACTCTTATTTAAAAGTTTTTCAATGGTTATACATGAATATATATACACAGACAAAAAAATGAATATACATAAAAATTAAACAATTTTGTTGGGGGTAGTGTTGAGATTTTGTCGGTTTATTTTTGTCTTTGCAACTGAAATTTGGCTCGATCGAGATAGCTTTATAAATGCAAATCATAGATTTACCTAAAAAGATTCAAATAGGTTATAGTAAAAATTTCATAAGATATAATAATAAAATAATCAGGGTTTACACTAATAATGAGCAACAAAAAGATAATAGCCAGAAACAGTCAAACCTTTATACATTAAATTGTGAAAAAATTTCTGGAAAACTACATTCTTTGTAGTATTGTATGTTTGTCCATCTTTGTCACAAATTAATATTTTTACTCCACTCTTGCTTGTAACTCTTGATTGATATCGCTACATACAATTGGTCATGGCTAAAGCGGGACGTGCAGATCTGATCAACATGAGAGAGAGATTGCCCCTGACTCTTATTAATTGTCATGAAAAAGTAAACAACCAAAGAAAATTGTCTTTGTTGAAATTTAAAAGGTAATCTAATGTTTGACGGTGTTAAGACCAAGCGAGGTATGAAAACTTTGTGTCCAAAATTGCCGACTGAAATTACTTTTGCTTCTATCAGATGTTTTTCCATTTGAGTTAATATTAATATCGTGACATTGTACAAACTAAATCACTGATCTATATTTTGGAGCAACATTACAGGAATCCCAATCTTCAACGTTATCTTGTGGTTTGACATTCCGAAGATGTAATATTAAAAAAAAATTATAGGTGTAAATGCCTTCATGTCATTTGTTTGAGTTTTCATCAACCTTACATGGGACATCTTAGATATGGTATTTCATAACCACCGCCATAAATACATCACATATTCATTCACCTTATTTATAAGATCAAGTGTAGGAGCAAGGATGGCTTGGTTTTGGAAATAAAAGTCATTGTCAAATTTTTCAATAAATTAGGATATGTGATATCAACAATTCTTTCGTAAGGGGATTGATCGGATATTTGATAAGAAAATTTTGATAAATAACGGAGAGTAATGATAATAGCTCAGTAATGATAATATCATAAAGTAGTGATTTTAGGAGATAATAATTAAATTAAAAAGTATAATATCAAAACAGTTTACATTACCAAAATAGTTTAAATTTGTAGTGATTTAGAGGGTTATACATTTAAAATATTAACTTGGGATTAAAAAAAATTGTGATTTTAGTAGATAATAATTAATTTAGTAATGATAATATTAGAACAGTTAACATTATTAGAACAGTTTAGATGTATAGTAATTGAGGGGATTATAAAATCAAAATAATAATGTAGGATTAAAAAGTAATGATTTTAGAAGATAATAATTACGTTATGATAATATAAAAATCGTTTAGATTGAAAAGTAGTGATTTAGTGGATTATAAAATCAACATAGTAACTTATGATTTATATTATTTGTTATTTTAATTTTGTTTTAAATATTTTAATTGTATAATATTATTTTGTAATATAATTATAAATGATATAATATTATGTTGTAATATAATTAAATTAGTAATGATAATATCTCGCACGTTTAGATAGGTAGTGATTTTATTATATACGTGTATTATAATATTATACCATATATGTATGATATAATGTATGGTATAATTATGAATGTTATAATATTAGAAAAGTAATTATTTTAGGATACAATAATTATGTTTTAACATAATTAAATTAGTAACAGTTTAGAAAAGTAGTGGATTTTAGGGGATTATAAAATAAAAATATTAATTTAAGATTAAAAAAAAATAGTAATTTTAGGATATAATAATTAAATTAAAAAGGATAATATTAGAACAGTTGACATTACTAAAATAATTTAGATTTGTAGTGATTTAGTGGATTATAAATTCAAAATAATAATTTGGGATTAAAAAAGTAGCGATTTTAGGAGATAATAATTAATTTAGTAATGCTAATATTAGAACAATTAACATTATCGTAACAATTTAGATTTGTAGTGATTTAGGAGATTATAAAATCAAAATATTAATTTGGGATTAAAAATAGTGTTTTTAGGAGATAATAATTAAATTAGAAATGATAATATCGTAATAACAGTTGACATTATCAAAACAATTTAGATTTGTAGTGATTTAGTGGATTATAAATTTAAAATATTATTTTGAAATTAAAAAAGTAGTGATTTTAAAATTTAATAATTAATTTAGTAATGATAATATTAGAGCAGATTAACATTATCGTAATAGTTTAGATTTTGTAGTGATTTAGGGATTATAAAATCAAAATAATAATAATAATAATATAAAAACCGTTTAGATTGAGAAAATAGTGATTTATGAGATTATAAAATAAACATATAGTAAGTTATGATTGATATTATTTGTTATTTTAATATTGTTTTAAATGTTTTAAATCAGATAATAATAGTATGTTGTAATATAATTATAAATGGTATAATATTATCTTTGTAATATAATTAAATTAGTTATGATAATATCCGCATACGATTTAGATAGGTAGTTATTTTGTTATATACGTGTATTATAATATTATATCATACATGTATGATATAATGTATGGTATAATTATGAATGGTATAATATTAGAAAATTAGTAATTTTAGGATATAATTGTTTTAAATGTTTTAAACAATATAATATTATATTGTAATATAATTATAAATGGTATAATATTATGTTGTAATATAATTAAATTAGTGTGAGATGCACATTAATTATATAGAACATGTGTTACAATGTGGGAAAACACATGTCATTCAATGGTCTTTATGTAGATAATGAGATAATAGATAATAAATAATAGATAGATTCCATTCAAAATCTTACCACATCAAGACAACCTCATATGAACTCACGTAAATTGTTCATTCCATTTTAATAAAATAATTAAACTAATTTCAAGTTTCATGACAAAATTAATTATACTTCCAAAGATCCCATATAAAAAAACCCAGTTTAGATTCTTTTACTAATCAATTAGTGAAAATTACAATTTCAATTCATGTAAATTAATTTGATAATGTAATAGTTGATTTCTTGAACTACTTTAAAAAATATCAGTTACTACAAAATTATTATTTTAAAGATAAAAATAAATATTCACATGAATTTTAAATTGATTTTGAGTTTTTCATAAATTGGTTAAGCAAATAAATTTTCATATCTTTAGAATCAATTAGCGTGGTTCAAATAATTGAAAGAATTTTTGGAAGCTAATAGATTGAAGTTTTAAAATGAATATGAAAATAATTTTTAATTGCATGGAACTATGAAAAGTAGGTAAAATAAATAAAAGTCTAATATTAAAGGAAATTTACTTTTCAAATAATTAAAACTAATTTTTCATAAAAAGCAAGTTGACCCTATCGTGTTTAAATTGATCCAATCTGGTTGTTGCCTAAGAGAGTTATCTAATTAATAGATCCTAAAATAACGTAGTTATTGATAATATCCATAAAATAAGATGATCAATATATATATCAAAGTAATTGTTAAGGGTATTTTTGTCAAGGGCAATAAGAAGTATTAATTATGATGAATATATGTCAATTTTATAGAATGACATATGTCAATTTATTGTGCCATATACCGTGATTTAGTATATATAATAGATTAATATCCTTATTTTTTTCGTTTATTTATTGTATAATATACGGGTACTTGAATGATATATGGTAACATCAACCTTTATTAAAAAAAGAGCAACTTGAAGGCAATGGTATCCTCCAGTGTTATTAAATTCGGACATGCTCAACCGGTAAAAATTAGAATTGGTCGGCTATTCGATCTGGTTCAGTCCGATTTTATTATTTGGTCAAAAATTAATTGACACGGTTAACCACGGGTTCAACTGGTTAATTGTTTTTAATTTTTTTGTATTAAAATTTTTTTAATATTAAAATTAATTATTTTTAGTAATATTGTAACTCAACTTTATTATATTTTAATTCATAAAAAAATAAGATTTTTTAAAATTTTATTAATTATTAATAATATAAAATTTTATATATTAATGACATTACTGAGTCAATAACAATTCAATATTTAGTTGGACAAGTCACCTATCCATCCGGATGTGTGTTTTTATATATTAATGACGTTAATAATTTTTGAACCTAGGTATCCTCGATCAAAAGCTAAAAGAGAGTCCTATTTTTTTATGCAGACAGAAATATTGGACAGGAGGTGTATTTAATTTTTATCTATTTATATTTTTATCTCTATTGAGGGTCAAAATATAAATAGATAATAATTAAATACACTCCTATCCAATATTTCTGTTCTATTTTCTTGTCTGCCTAGACTTTTTATTTTCAAATGTTTCCATGGCAGCACCATCATGATGATAAAAAACTAAAGGGCACACCCCAAAAAGCGAAAGTAGTAAGTAGCTTAACAGATCAAATGGACCGGAATACATACAATAATGCTCCAACTCCCACTATTTGTCTCCAAAAAAGTAAAATAAATATATAAATAAAAATTAAGTGATACTTTTTAATTTACGTAAAAAGTTATTTCTTTTTAGACAAAAGGAGTAAATTCTTAACCTTATCTATTTATTCCATTCTCTTATTTTTTTAAAATTTCCATATTCATGGATACTTCCTCCGTCCCTTAATATAAGTCATTTAAAAAAAATATTTTTATCACTTAATATAAGTCATTTGAGAATATTAAGTAATCATTAATTATTTAATTTCCAATATTAACCTAAGTATTAAATATAATTTTGATTCTCTCACTATTTTTTGTCCAATAAATAACACTCTTTTTTTAATACAAGGATAATATAGACAATTAATATTATATTTAATACTATATAATCATTTCCTTAATACTTGAACACAACTCTAAAACGACTTATATTAAGGGACGTGAGAATAATATATATTTTAATTTAGTGATCAAATCATTAATTGAATTCTTCAATTTCTGTGCATGCTCCACAAAAATAATTTTTTTTTAATAATTTTATATTAATATTTTTCTAAACTCGCACATTCTTTATTTGACATGTCAATTATCGAACTCCCGCTCTATAAAATATTTAGAAATATAATATTCCATTTGTAAAATATTTACATTTTTTTTGTAGCAAGATTCCAAATAAACTTACCTACAACCGAGGCAAAGTCAAATAACTCCAACTCCCCCACTCTCCACCCTCCACCTGTCATCTACCCCACCAAATTACCCAAACTAACCTCCACAGCATTCACAGCTGTACTCTCCGTTGGCCGATAAACGGTAACCAACCCACATTTCTCATGCTTTAACGCCGACCGGCCGCAAACAAAATTAAGAGAGAAAATAAATAGGAGTACTAAAAAGAAGGAATATCCAACCGTTAAAAATAACTACGAGAAGAAAGAACCTTCGTCTCCGAGTCAACTCTCTTTTCTGTCCGCCTTCTTTGACTGAGTCACTCTCTCTCTCTCGCTCGCTCGCTCGCTCGCGTCACCGAGTCGCCACGACGACGGCTCCTTTATGCTTCTCGTCGATACAAAAATTACAATCAACAGTTACTTTGAGAGGGATAAACAGTTGCCGATTTGTCTAAGTTCGGTTCCAATTATAGTGGATCTCTTTTACTTTTTTTGTTGATGATTTAGTGTTGGGGTTTTTTTGAAGTTTGAAGGACTGTGGTTTTTCTAGGGCTTTGTTGTGATTCAGGGAATGATGGTATCCAGGGGATTGTTCGGGTGGTCCCCGCCGCATATGCAGCCGCTGACGCCGGTGTCGGAGGTGTCGGAGCCGCCGGAGTCTCCGTCGCCGTACTTGGATAATAGTACGGATGCCGTGCCGGTTGAGCAGGAGGAAGAAATGGAGGACGTGGAGGAGATCGAGCCGCCGCCGGCTGCCGTGCCGTTCTCGCGGCTGTTTGCTTGTGCGGATGGGCTGGACTGGGTTTTGATGGTGGTTGGATCGGTGGCTGCGGCGGCTCACGGGACTGCGCTGGTTGTGTACTTGCATTACTTTGCGAAGATTATTCATTTGTTGGGGCATAAATCGGATGGACCTGATGAGTTGTTTGATAAGTTTACAGAGGTAGTCGCAAAACCCTAACTTTAAAATCCTTCTTTTAGAAGTTGAAGTTTTGCAGTTGATATGCTCTTGTTGACTATGTTATAGTGAGTACTGTTTTATTTAATTAATGTTAGGAAGATATGATTTTGATTAATATGGAAAAGTTTTAGCTGTTTCTGACATGATTGCAGAGGTTTCATGTTTTGTGGGTTTTTGGGATAAGTATACATGGATAGATACTTTAGAATTATGGATGATTAATTGAGTGTATATTGGCCCAATTCTCATTTTATTGGGTTTTCTGGTTACCAAAGGTTTATATCTCATGATATACATTGCAGAGAGTTGGGTCCCACTAATTTATTGAGATGGTAACATTAAGAGTATGAAGTTTGTGGGGATCAACATTCTTGATCAGTGTTCAATATTCAGACTTTTTAGTTTGCGCATATATCTCCAATGGAGGCAGACAGCATACATTGTTGCAGAGATAGGAGAGGGGTTTTGTTCTTCTGCGGGGCAACACAATTTTGATTTATACTTACAAAACGAGTGCATGGTCATTGTGTATATATTATTTAACACTTCTACTTTTGACTATGAGCTGAGTCTTAAAAAGTGCAGATGAAAACGGATTGGAAGTGAAGTTTCCCATTTATAAGGGAAGGGAACTAATAGGCTTTTGTGTTGCAGAGATTGTGTTTGAGTGATGTTGTTTTAGTCTTTTAGACGGGTATCCAATTAAAAATTGTAAGTATATTTTGGGGAGAGTGATGCATGGATTTAGGTTTAGCTTTGTTAGTTAAGTATACCTCTCATGTACATTATATTGTCCCCTTTTGACAGTTTCTACAATTTTTACTTATAAGTATAATTTATAAATGCATTATGATTTATCAGAGGATACTAAACGCTTAAATGGCATCAGATTACTAAATACTTCAAGGTAAGGCATCCTAGTGATTGACCCTTGTAAGGAGGTTATCTTTAGAGCATTTTTTTGTTGTTTCTTACCCCACAATAAAACTCAAAATTTGTTTGTGAAATTTCTTCTACTGATGAACTAGGGTTCAACCACAAGTTCTGGAATTTAAGTTGGTGAACTGCGGTTGAAAAATAATTCACAGATTCAAAATGACTTTAATTTAGCATTCCTTTAAGCTATCTGATGAGGATAGCTTGTCATGCGCAATGAATGTTGTATTGTATTTGTTATTTGGGAATTTTAGTATGTTAAATTTGGTAGAAATTACTGTAATTTGGATTTTTTTTGATATTTGGGGATTTTAGTCCGTTTAGGAGTTTTAAATAAGTCTTTAGGAAATTTTAGTCTTTGTTGCTTTTCTTGTTGTCCAAGTTTAATTTCTTTATATATGTCTTCCCCAAGTTCATAGATTAGACTATTGATTATTTATGTTAGCTATGATCTATTTTAGAAGAGGTTGAGAATTATTGAGGTTCTGAGCTTCATCTAGGTTAAAAGAACCTTGGGGTAGTGAGGTAGTTGTTCCTTTCATTTATTTTGATCCAAAAATCTTTTCCTGTATCACTATCTGATGTTAAATTATAGAGTAATACAAGAGGTACCAAATTTTGTGCCAAACTTGAGGTTCCAAATGAGTATTTTAATACACATTTATTACATGACCAATCTAGTGATGTGGCCAAGCAGCGTACTAATAAATGGTTCACTAATGTGCTACCTAGTTCGGGACTGGGACCTTTAATGCGATTATTGTAAATTACAATAAATTTCAAGTGAAGTTCTCGTGCAGAAATTCAAACCGTCTTCATTTGGTATTATTTTGAGTCACAAGATAAATATGTTATCATACATGTAGATTTGGAGAATTTCTCAACCTCCTAGTATTTGTACTTTCTCTATGATAATAATTCCAACCCCCCATCCCCAGCGAAAAGCATATATGTATTATTATATACATTTAATTGGCCCAGTTACTTATTTTCCCAAACACGTTTTACATGATCTTTTCTGTTTTAAGTCTAGAAATGTAAAGATACCCATACTGTTGTCCGTCATCGGAGAGCAATTTTGATTTACTTAGCAGAGAAAGAAAAGAAAAGGGGAACCTTTATCAAGACAAACATCCTTCTACGAACCATCATAGATAGGCTAAAGCTGGGCTATCACCAAGTTAGTTTGCATAAGAGTCTTGGTAATATCTTTAATTTCATGATTAATCAATATTGAAGAGTTCTTATGTTGATACCTTCTGAGGACTTGTTAATTATAGATGCATCTGTAAATGCCATCCCAAACTGTTGGACAAAGGGCAGGTGGTGGCTGAGGGTCACGTATCAACAATGTATGTTGAATGGGCTTAGAGGACCGAATCATTACCAAAGGGTGGAAGTTTCTTGTTTGAGCTGTTGAAGCTTTCTACAATCATTCTATAGTGTTTTGTATAAGAATGAATACCAAGTAGTAGATTTGAAGAATACTAAGTATAAGAAATAAAAAAGTCAGAGCAAGTGTAATTAATTACTAAATCGAAATGGTAAATTGTACAGGAGTCATAGCTTGTGCTGGTCAGTTACCCAAGTATAAATACCAGAGTTAACTCTTCTAGCACAAAAAGTCGAGGCAAACACAATTGATTACTAAATCAAAGTGGTATTTATAGAGTCGTAGTTGTGCAATGGCTTACCAAGTTTAAATACATAAGTTCCTTACTTGTTGTAGCTGTTTAAAGCTGTTGTAAACTGCTTAATGTCTGCCTTGAATAAAAAAAAGAGGCTCTATATTGTGTAGAATCAGTGGTGACATTTTTTCTTTATTATGTGATTTAAGGTGTCATAGAGAATCAGCACTCTAATGGTAAATCAAGCACTCAGTTGTACAGTGTTCTATTCCATTTTTAGTGACTAAGTCACAAGTTCATTTCTTGAAAATTGTTTTTGGATATAGTCTAGACCCGGAAGCTTTCAAGATATAGATTGCCAGTCTCTATATGAGGAGAAATGAGGTTTCCATGTTTACCTTTGTGTGTGCATCTTACATTTGGTGGAACGTGGAATGATTTATGCTTATTTTGGTGGACTTTGTCCTTCAGTTAGCTCATTTATGCAAGTGGTATTCGGTATCAGGGTATTTTTGATGATGAAGTAAACCTGATTTCAGTACGACAAGGAAATGGTACAATTTTTCCTAATCTGTTGATTACTGTAATTAGGTTCATTTTCCCTCATACTTCCCTTTATTTATCATTAACAATAATGTTAGATAGAGAAAGATTCACAATCTTTACCCTCGTTCTAGTAGAATATATTAATTTGAAGTTAATCTAACCTGTATCTGAGACATTTAAAACCAGTTTATTTTTTGTGTTTCTGGGTGCTTATGTTCCTTTGTTTTTTAAATTAAGAATGCTCATGTTTCCACTTGAAGCAGTTTCTAATTTGTGACACGATTGGGAGCACAAATTGATGGCTGACTAACTAAGTTCTATAACTTATGCAGCTCGCTTTATCCATTGTTTATATTGCTGGGGGCGTTTTCGCTGCTGGTTGGATTGGTAAAACCAAATGTATTTTAATAGATTATTGTCACTTTTTTCGTTGTAGCAGTGATGATTTTTGTTGCCACCAGTACTAAATAATTTGTGTTGTAGAGGTGTCATGTTGGATTCTCACCGGAGAACGTCAGACCGCTGTGATCAGGTCAAAATATGTTCAAGTGTTACTTAATCAAGACATGAGTTTTTTTGATACCTATGGGAATAATGGAGACATTGTAAGCCAAGTATTAAGTGATGTGTTGCTCATCCAGTCTGCTCTTAGTGAAAAAGTAAGTACAGCTTGATATGTTGATCCCTATTGGCTTTTACAAGAATTCATTGATCAACTCCTCCATAAATTTCTCTCGTTTGCTAATCAATCTTTGACACTACAGGTTGGAAATTATATTCATAACATGGCTACCTTCTTCAGTGGTCTTGTGATTGGATTTATCAACTGCTGGCAGATAGCCCTTATAACTTTTGCTGCCGCCCATTCATCGTCGCTGCAGGGGAATATCAAATATCTTTTGCATAGACTTGGAAAACATTCAAGATGCATATGCTGAAGCAGCAAGCGTTGCTGAACAGGTTAACCGTCTTTTCACTTAAATGTTACGAGAGTATCAACATTCATCAATATTTCTGGTGATTCAGCTTGGGGGTCTCACAGAATCATAACATGTAGTAATTGCTACTCATAGAGTTGTATTATGCAAAAAGTTCACATGATTTTTTTGCAACTTTTATTTTATTTAGATACTGGCTTGGAATGCATGTGTTGTAGTCATTTGGTTACTCCCTGTTGGATGATCTCGTAATATTTGGTTTAATAGCTGCTAATGTGATTGGGTAGTCTTTCCACAGAAGCTTCTGGATGATCCTTGCTTCAAAGTTCAAAATAAAGAATAATAAATGCCTCCTTTAGGGCTTTAGGAAACTTCTTTAAACCGGTGACAAATATCATCTTTGGTAATCCTGAATGTAATTGTGATCCATTGATGTTTGGTTTAATTGTTTGCTAATTTAATTGTGTAGTCTTCGACAAAAACTACCAGAACATATGTATCCTTAATTGGTGAATTATCATCTTTAGCAAATAAGAAAATTCTGTGGGAAAAAAAAATCCTCGTAGAAAGGTGGTTTGTATTGTTCGTAACTTCTTACGGACTTTACCCACTGGCGTGTCAACAGTTACTAAAGTTTCTTAGAGCTTAAAGTGATGCTCTTCTGAGTATGAGAGACTGACAGCAGCTATACTATTAAATTCTTTTGAGACTGTCCATGTTCAAGTGATTCAGCACTTAAGATTTCTTAATCTGCATCATTGTTTCTTCTATTTTTCCCCTTTCGTGGGAACTGCTTGCATGTGTATCTTCACGTGCTTACTGTATTAAATATACGCATGTAGATACAGAGCTACTTATAAAATGGCATACTATCAATTTTGGTAAATTTGTTATGATCAATAACAAAAGACTTACTTTTCCAAGTATCCGTATGACTGAGATATAAAATCATAATTTTGGTTGTCAAATTATTTAGTTTCTGGTTGTTAACATGGAATTCCTTCACTGCTAGTATTAATGATGCAAAATTTATTCCTTTTTATTTTGCAGGCTGTGTCATACATTAGAACCTTGTATGCATTTACAAATGAAACGTTAGCAAAATATTCTTATGCAACTTCACTACAAGCTACCTTGAGATATGGTATATTGATAAGTCTTGTTCAAGGGCTTGGACTAGGATTCACATATGGGCTTGCTATTTGTTCTTGTGCCTTGCAACTTTGGGTTGGAAGGTTTTTGATTACACATGGAAAAGCTCATGGTGGTGAAATTATAACAGCCCTATTTGCTGTAATTTTAAGTGGCCTGTAAGCATCTTCTTCTTGCATGTTTTCCTGCCTCTCTTCGACTTTTTTTCCTTCTTTCTGCTTATCTATGAATGCTCTTGTGTTTCCATAGTGGGCTGAATCAATGCGACAAACTTCTATTCATTTGAGCAAGGTAGAATTGCTGCTTATAGACTTTTGAGATGATCAGTCGCTCATCCTCCACAGTCAATCATGATGGAAATACCCTTGTCTCTGTACAAGGAAACATTGAGTTTCGTAATGTATATTTCAGCTATTTGTCCCGTCCTGAAATTCCTATATTGAGTGGGTTTTACCTCACCGTTCCTGCTAAAAAAACTGTCGCACTTGTTGGCAGAAATGGCTCTGGTAAAAGCAGTATTATACCACTCATGGAACGGTTTTATGATCCTACATTAGGTACTGACTTCCTTAGCTTTGGAGTATAGTGAGCTTGTATATTTCTTTAAGTTAGTATTAAATTATTATTGATTACTGTTTGCAGATTCTAACGATCTTTTCATTTTGTGGCACAGGAGAAGTCCTCTTGGATGGAGAAAATATTAAGAACCTGAAACTGGAATGGCTGAGAAGCCAGATTGGTTTAGTAACTCAGGAACCTGCCTTGCTTAGTTTGAGTATTAGAGACAACATTGCTTATGGGCGGGATGCTACCTTGGATCAGATTGAAGAAGCAGCTAAAATAGCGCATGCACATACGTTTATTAGTTCACTTGAGAAAGGATATGAGACACAGGTAAGATTTGAATAACAAGCTTCTAAATCTATACCTGTTGGTTGGTTCTCCCTGTTTCTCCTTTCTCTCTTTTTTGTGCTGGCTCTTCTCCACATCTAGGTGTTGTTTGTTTCAGGTGGGTAGGGCTGGTTTGGCATTGACAGAAGAGCAAAAAATAAAACTTTCTGTTGCTAGGGCCGTACTCTCAAATCCATCTATTCTTCTTCTTGATGAAGTTACTGGTGGACTTGATTTTGAAGCTGAAAGATCTGTTCAGGAGGCTTTAGATCTCCTCATGTTAGGCCGATCAACTATAATAATAGCTCGACGGCTTAGTCTGATAAAGAATGCTGATTTCATTGCTGTGATGGAGGAAGGTCAACTAGTTGAAATGGGAACCCACGATGAATTAATAGCCTTGGATGGCTTATATGCAGAGCTTTTGAAAGCTGAAGAAGCAGCAAAACTACCAAGGAGGTAATAATTTTTTTGGGTTAAATTCAGTTCATATTATCAAAGTTTTTCAGTTTAAATGAGCAGTACTTTAAGTAAATAATTTATTTTACATATTTGGTGTTTATATAATTACTTTTAGGATGCCAATGCGAAACTACAAGGAGACTGCAGCTTTCCAAATTGAAAAAGATTCTTCAGAAAGTCACAGCTTTCAAGAACCATCATCTCCCAAAATGGCTAAATCACCATCTCTTCAGAGAGTTTCTGCTATCCATGCATTTCGGCCCCCAGATGGTACCTTCAACTCATATGAATCACCAAGAACCCAGAGTCCTCCCCCAGAGCAAATAGTTGAAAATGGTGTGCCATTGGATGCCACAGATAAAGAACCATCAATTAGGAGACAGGATAGTTTTGAAATGAGGCTGCCGGAGTTGCCAAAAATTGATGTTCGTGCGGCACATCGACAAGCATCAAATGCTTCTGATCCTGAGTCCCCTGTTTCACCACTCTTGACATCTGATCCAAAAAATGAGCGTTCCCATTCACAAACTTTTAGTCGACCACTTAGTGAATTTGATGAAATGCCAATGAAAATGAATGAAGCAAAGGATCCGCAACATCGAGAAGCACCATCTTTTTGGAGGCTTGTAGAGCTTAGCTTTGCAGAATGGCTTTATGCTGTTTTAGGGAGTACTGGAGCCGCCATCTTTGGTTCTTTTAACCCTCTTCTTGCTTATGTTATTGCACTTATAGTGACGGCATATTATAGAAACGACAAACATAACTTACGGCACGAAGTAGACAAGTGGTGCTTAATCATTGCCTGCATGGGTATTGTAACAGTGGTTGCCAATTTTCTGCAGCACTTTTACTTTGGTATAATGGGTGAGAAAATGACTGAACGAGTTAGGAGAATGATGTTTTCAGGTACTTATTCCCTTCTAAAGTTATGTATTCTAACTTGGCATCTGTGTTCACCTTATTGTGACTGCATATGCTTCCTTCTTGTTATCTTACATGTTACAATGATGTGTATATTATGATGGTTACCTTGTTTAATCAAGTTCCTTTATTATTACAGCAATGCTTCGGAATGAAGTTGGATGGTTTGATGAAGAGGAGAATAGTGCTGATACCTTGTCCATGCGCCTGGCGAATGATGCTACATTTGTAAGAGCTGCTTTTAGCAACCGGCTTTCTATATTCATACAAGACAGTGCAGCCGTTCTTGTGGCTGTTATTATTGGGATGATACTTGAGTGGCGATTGGCACTTGTAGCTTTGGCTACACTGCCTATTCTTACTGTTTCGGCTGTTGCCCAGGTTTGCATGATATCTCAATATTTTCGATATGCCATAACTTCCTATTTTTTCTGAATGTTCTTGATTCCTCCAAATTGTTATCTTAATTCAGTATTGAACCTACTCAACCTACGGTACAACTACAAACCAATCTAGTTTATAGGGCTCACTCAAAATGTTGTGGACTTGTTCATACTTCTTTATTTTGATCCCATGCCCTAAATTGGCAGAATTGTGCCCCCCGACCCATGCCCCAAAATAGTTTTACAACTCAGTTCTTGGAACCTGTTTTATTCGAGTCCCTGTAATTTTTTGATCTCTTCAAAAAGAAATTCCAGATTTTTGCAGTGCTTATTTGTATAAAGAAGTTTTATAAAATATTTGGCAAATTTGTTCTATTATGAAGTTTTTAGTTGCTATCAATTATTTTACTCAGATCTGGATTTCAGTTTTAAACTTCGAAGAATTTTCTGATGTCTTGTTGATATCTGGAAACTTCTGTCATCATTGTATTTGAGTTTAACCATGCTTGCATACTTTCACTGGAAAGAAATGTGGAGTTCAAAGTTTTTAAGGCAAAGGTAGTAGGCAGACACAGCTAGGTGTAACTCGGTAGGCGTGATGTAAGTGGTCATTTGGTCATTTGGTTCGGCTAAAGCCGCTCTGTTAAATATATGTCTATATAAGGTTAAATTTATGGTTTTGAGAAGTTAAGATAGTTCATAGTTGATGAGTATTGATGTGATGTACCTGTTAGTTAACTATTCAGGATACCAATTAATATTGGTTAATTCCAAAAGTTCATGCAGTTTTCAGATCTTGCTGTATAATGCATTTGGAATTATACTGGTCCAAAATTACTCGTGTGTTTATAGTTTCAAGATTCATATACTGTTGTGGAATCACCTCCGCTCATTTATGTGGAAGTTCCACTTGTCACCACCCTTCAGACATTTATATGCATGGCCATTTAAGTCTTAACTAAAGGCCATCTTCCTGAGAAATTGTTCAGCAGTAGTGATGTCCATCCAGGGTTTGTATCCTCCTCGTTACAAAATGATTGGAAAATTAATTGTATAGCAAAATCTATATATATGATAAATAAGACTCGTTGTTCAACCCTAAAATGAGTGGCCCTTCAACCCTAAAATCTATATATATCTAAAATAAATAGTACAAAATGGTCCCTCAACCCTAAAATTTAGGAATGGTCATTCAACTCAAAATTTTAGGGAATACCCTAAAACCCTACCTATAAATAAATGATAAAATTCTATATCCTAATTTTTTTACGTCAATTATATATATATATATATATATATATATATTCTATGTTGCTTTTAGAAATAAAGCAAGTAAATCCCAAATTCCTTTGCTTCTGTGCAAAACTTTTACAGAACAGAAGGGACTTGTCTATTTTTCTTCTTTTAAAAAAAAAGAAGAAGAATTAAGGATCTCTTAAAAGAAACTCTTCCAACTCTCAAGGTACTAGCCTGAGAATTTTGAACTACTCTCATTCTCGTGGGTGGTGATCTTTCTTCAAAATGGTGGAGTGCATTAATGGATCTTGTTTATATAAAGAGCTTAAAATTTCAACAATATCCATATTTTCAACCCGGTCTCAAATCTCGAATGCTCGGCTCTCGGATCTCCAAGACTTCAACTCTCGGATTTAGTCTCAAATCTCGGATTCGGATTTTTTTAAGGGCCCTTTGCTTTTATATCTTTATATATATATCATTCTTTAATAATCATATCCATATTTTCAACTCGGATCGATTTAGTCCTCCAAACTTTACGCCATTTTACTATCTAGTGTCTACACAATACAATCAAATAAAAAATATAAGACAAATTGTATTAATGATTCAATATATATAAGACAAATTCCATCTCCTTTTGAAAATAAATTAGACAACATTTTTAATAACACAAATTCTGCAGTAATAATGCATTGGATGTACACTAAATTAGATGAAGTTACATTACTTATACATATATACAATATATATACTGAACCAGTACAACCGCGACATTTCTTCTATACATTTGGAAAAAAACCACCAGTGCACTGCACAATTATGAAACTTAAATAATATCCGGTGCATTGTATCTATATATTGAAAAAAAGCATCCACCATTTTATCTATACATTGAAAAAAAAAACAGTGCACTGTACATATATAAAACAAAAATATATATATAGAGGACGGATCTAAAGCACTCCTCTTAAATAACACTCTCTTTTAAATAACACTCCTTTATTAAAACTACGTCGTTTTGGAGATTCTTTTAAAAAATAAGTGGGGCCGCGAGTGGCATTTTGTAAATAAAAAGAAAGCAAGTAGGACCACTCTATTTTAATATTATTTTGTATTTTAAAAGAACCTCCAAAACGACGTAGTTTTAATAAAGGAGTGCTATTTAAGAGGAGTGCTTTAGATTCGTTCTGTATATATATAAATTTATATTTATATATATATATCTATTTATAATTGTGTAGGTGTCTGTCTATGTGACAAATTGTAGAGAGTGGACTGTGGAGACTGAAGTGTAAAAGAAGTAGGCAAGCAACATGATAAGATAAATATATAAGAAACGAAAAAAGAGAAGTAGAAAGAGAACCAAAAAAAAGAAGCTCGTCAATTCACTACTTCATTGTCGCAGACGCAGAGAAGAAGAAAGAAGAGAAAGGAGAATACTTGAGTAATCTTGCCGTTGTCGGAGCTGCGTCACCTCACCGAGTCGTCGGTTGGTTGGTACTAGCCACGGAAATCTCTCGATCGATCGCTTTCTCTCCCTCTTTGCCCCTTCTAATCTTCACTTCTGCAGTCTCCTCTATCGCGATTAGATTTAGGGCATGAGCCGCATGATAAAACGTCGTTTTTGTTATTTTGTTTTAACCTAGCAGACCCAACAAAGCAAGACGCTTGACATCTCGTCTACGTCGTTGTCCATGGCGACGATTATGTTTACTAGGCGCCCGCCTTTCAATCCTCCCTTAAGTCGTCCTATCACCTTGCTTGCATCGATCGACTGGACGCCAAGGCGTTGCCTAGGCGACACCTTAACAAATATGGTCACAATCTTGTCCTTCAACTTGGAGACATGATTAGTTTTATCTATAGCTAATGCTTGCTATATCTAGATCTCATTAGGGGCAAGGATCCAAAAGATACATTATAAGAGAATGTTGAAAACCTAAAATATAAAATATAGGATGTAAACAAAAAGCAAGACAACACAAGTAACAACAATTTAACATGGTCCAACTAATCTTCCCTACATTCACCGAGAAAATCAAATTCATTGAAGTTAAAGAACTTAATGTACCATGGTTCAAAGTTTTCACTTATCAGCCGATATTTGCGTATCGGAGCGGTTTCAGCTCTTGTTGTACTGGAACCTTGACACAAGTTAGAGAATCAGTGATTATTCATGTAAAGGAAATATTTTGGCGAAATTTCGGCCTATGAGCGTAGCATAATGGTTTCAGACCAAATAACGGAGAAATTTCGGCATAAAGGGGAGAAACGCCACATAAAAAAATGTATTAGTGCATTTTAATTAGTTCCTAAATTTGTATTAAAAAATAAATAAAATTAGTGTTCAAGTTAGCTACAACTTATAAATTAGCTTAAACTACTTAGCAAAACACTAATTATACATAATCTATGGTACCTAACTAGAACATAAAAAAAATTGTAGCCAATTTACTTTGAGATAAAAAATAAATGTTGTGTACTAAAAAATCTATATATATCTATATATATATATATATATATATATATATAGTACTTAGTTAAGTATAACTTGAAAATATGTTAATAATTTACTGTTCAATTTTTATGCAATGTAACATTAGACACGTCTGCGATGTCTGTTTTTTCACTAGACAATGCTAGATTGCTGTAGGTACTAGATAATGTTTTTTTAAGTTATTATTTAGAATTTTTTCATAATTTTTTTAGAATATTTTGAATCGTCTAACTAGCGTAAAAAGGTTCGAAACAATTGCCAAAAAAACAATACCAAATTACATGATAAAAGTCCTTATTAAAAATGACAAATTCCATTTTTTTTATTAGGCCACTATTCTAATTTGACTTTGAACCATGTCATGTACAAATCAATGGCTATGTCTTTGCGTTTGTCACCTAAATCCAATCTCAAAGTCCCACACATGGTTATGAGTAACCTTGATCGACTGGGTACGTGGAATGAAAGTGGGTACGAGAAACACTACCTATAGTAGAGTCCACAAGCATTCAAGTATTGTACTACGATTTGGAGCAATAGTACTCATTACGTGGAATGCGGGACAATAAGAGTAATAAGAGTTCTTTGATAACCCTGGACTACTAGCACGCCCTCTCTCAAGCCTTTCTAAAATCCTTGGCATCTATCTCAGTCACTAGGTTTTCCCCCCCTATCTATGCTTCTTTCTAAATGGTTTTCCTGTGTTCTCCAATAGAGACTCCAAGACCCCTATTTATAGAACCTACCATAATGGAATAGAAAACCCCATAATCTTAATGGATTAGGAAACCCAAATCTTTCATGGGAAAAGATTCAAGATATTAACTTCTTTTAAGTCGGTGTACTCATTTTGCAATGCTTCATTACGCATATGCAATGAACTTTATTCTTATTCTGTTTACACTATTACTGTGTGTGGGATTTTGGTCTCTGGCTCACTCTGTTATGAACATGATTATTCTGTTTTGGCATCTCTAATCAAGTTTTCTCCTGATTTAACACATTTCTGGCTGTCGAATATATTTTTCTTTTGTATGCTTATTTTTTTGTCTGCATTCTATTTCCTCGTACTGCTTCCTCAGATGACTTGAACTTTTATTATTTACTTGATTTTTTGGATCCTAAATCCTGATTACCTTCCAATCTAAATTTGCAGAAATTGTGGCTTGCTGGATTCTCAAAGGGCATACAAGAGATGCACAGAAAGGCATCGTTGGTCCTTGAAGATGCAGTTAGAAATATTTATACTGTTGTAGCATTCTGTGCTGGTAACAAGGTAATGGAGCTTTACCGGATGCAACTACAGAAAATATTTAAACAGAGCTTCCTTCATGGAATGGCTATTGGTTTTGCCTTTGGCTTTTCACAGTTTCTTCTTTTTGCTTGCAATGCTGCTCTTCTCTGGTACACTGCAGTCTCTGTTAAAAAGAAATACACGGATCTTCCAACGGCTCTCAAGGAGTACATGGTGTTCTCTTTTGCTACGTTTGCACTTGTGGAGCCTTTTGGTTTGGCTCCCTATATTCTGAAAAGAAGAAAGTCATTGATATCTGTATTTGAAATCATCGACCGTGTTCCGAAGATTGAGCCAGATGATACCTCAGCTATGAAGCCTCCAAATGTTTATGGAAGCCTCGAGTTAAAAAACGTTGATTTTTCTTATCCAACTCGGCCCGAAGTCTTGGTGTTGAGCAATTTTAGTCTCAAAGTCAATGGCGGGCAAACGGTTGCAGTAGTTGGAGTTTCAGGGTCTGGAAAGAGCACTATACTTTCTTTAATCGAGAGATTTTACGATCCAGTTGCTGGTCAGGTTTTTTTAGATGGCAGAGATTTAAAAATATACAACTTGAGATGGTTGAGGAACCACCTGGGTGTTGTTCAACAAGAACCAATTATCTTCTCAACGACTATTAGGGAAAATATCATATACGCGAGGCATAATGCAAGTGAAGCTGAGATGAAAGAAGCAGCAAGAATAGCAAATGCTCACCATTTCATCAGCAGCTTACCTTATGGTTATGATACTCATGTTGGAATGAGGGGTGTAGATCTGACCCCAGGGCAGAAACAAAGAATTGCAATTGCTCGTGTTGTGCTGAAGAATGCTCCCATTTTGTTATTAGATGAGGCAAGCTCATCTATCGAGTCTGAGTCAAGCCGAGTGGTTCAAGAGGCTCTTGATACATTAATCATGGGGAACAAAACAACCATTTTGATAGCCCATAGAGCAGCTATGATGAGACACGTCGACAACATTGTTGTACTCAATGGAGGACGAATTGTTGAGGAAGGGAGCCACGATACATTGATGTCAAAGAATGGGTTGTATGTCCGTTTAATGCAACCTCATTTTGGGAAGGGAGTACGCCAGCATAGACTTATCTAAGTGGACTTTGTGATTGTAAAATATATATATCTTTGGTCCATTGCCATTCCATCGATTGAATTGCTGAAAACGATGGCCCCTGCCAGTTCAGGAACGGTTTGTTGGGTCTTCCAGGACTGGTAACGTGAACGAGAATGACTTGAGTGTTGTTTTCTAACATTTAGAATTTGGTGGTGTTCATGTAAATTAAGACTGACATGGTGGTGACCGAGCAGCGCTTACAGCAGGGTTTGTAGAGTTAAGTGAGACTATGGGGGGTAGGCGTTCGAGTTGGATGCATATTCTTTTGGAGACGAACATGTAGATTAGAATTGTGGTTTGTCTCCATAATATATATTGATTTGTTAATTATATAGGTAAATGAGTTAGTTATAGTTTTCATATTTGGTGGTGGTTAATTTCTATTTTTGCAGCGTGTTTGCTTGTGTTCATTGAGCCCCCCCTTTTTTCCTCTTTGCTTCTCAGCCATCGTCACCAGTTTTCGTTTTGAATTTTACTGACAACTGATATTTTTACGTTTATTTTTATAAATGGGTTCCACCATTATATGAGAAGAAATTACGTGAAAATATCATAAATAAATATATCTAGAAATAGTGCTTCCTAATACTAATTATATTTGTTGTGCCTTTTGTATATAAAGAGACTAGACAGACTTGTCTGGCTGCTGTTTTCTATTTTCCCGTGCACGCCAGCTTTGTAAAATGTATCTGTTTTCTTTTTCCCACGCAAACTAGCTTAAAAATATATTTGAAATTATAGATTCAAGTGATTGTCATTTTCATTTACTTATTTTGTTCAAAAATTAAATATATATTTAAATTTTTTGTGAGAGATTAAAATTCAAAATTAATTAATTAGTAGTACTTTTTAGTTAGTTTATAACAATTGACCTACTTTTCTCTTTTGGGTTTAGCATGATTTATGTAAATGCGATATCATTACACAAATATTTTTTTGGCTTTTCCTAGTGTTATATTTTTTTATAAAATTATACTTAGATATGAATATTAATCTCAAGTTTTTGTTTATTTTTAAATTTAGATTATGACTATTAGTCTAGTGATTATAAAATAATTTAATAGTTTTGAGATTATAATTTATAATCCGTGATTAATAATTTTGAGATTATAATCATTGTAAACAAACGTAGCCTAAATTTTTTTAAAAAAACAAAGAAAAATATATTTATATTGATGGTGAACAAGATAATGTGTAGAATTATATAATATCCACATTTATGTAAACTCTGTGGGCAGGGCAGAGTCGATCTTGGATTTTTTAATGTTTAGGATAAATTTTTTAAGTAATATCCTTTGACAAATTTTAAAAATAAATAAATTAAATAAATAAATAAAATATAGAATTTACAAAAGATAAGGGAATACTTTGGATCCTCATTAAAACATTGTTTGGGAAAAACTCAATGGGACAAAACCCCAAACAAATGAAAAAAAGTACCCCGGATTGTAAATATTGCATTAATAAACGAAAAATACATATTTGAGTCTACATGCTTCCTCCCGAATTTCCATAAGTATTTCTTGATTTGATCAATTTTCTTTTCATCCTCCACAATTAATCGAAGCAAAGAATTATTACATATACCTACAAAATAAAAACAATAATAAAATTTGAACCACAAAACATCATTTAAAATGTCTTTCTATTGCACTTTTAGATGCAAAATCATCAATTAAACTATCATATTTAATGTTTTTTAATATATCCTTTTCAATGCATAATATCGCTAATCCATTTAGCTTATCTTGAGTCATGGTGGTCCGCAAGTAAAATTTAAATAATTTTATTTTAGAAAAACTTCTTCGAGCAGATGCCACAGTCACAAGTATAGTCAATAATATCCTATAAGCAACCATTACATTAGAAAACATATCCACACTCTTTACAAACTCAAGAATTTTAATGGATGTCCATGGTTTATTTGTTTCATATACTTCTTTTGGTAACATCACTTGCAACATCTGTAATTCTGAAAATAAGTCTCTTGCATCAACATCAGAAACATCACCATAATTTAAAGCATTTTCAAGATTCACACAAGAACTTTCAATTCATTATCATCAAATGAAGTCAACTTTGCAGCATCAAATGAAGTCAACTTTGTGACAACTTCTTTTGTTTTATTTTTTATTTTTTTATACACATATACACATAAACTTATAAATTTTTTTAGACCCCCTCAATTGTGGGCCTCGAGCTATATCCATGGTAACCCTGGCCCAAGGTCGGCTCTGGGACAGGGGAGGGACCTCCCAAGAATCTAATAAATATATTTTATAAGAGAGAAAAAGATTAAAACCTCTAAAAATTATATCAATTTGTCAGTTTCGTATATATGTAGATTGAAATCAAAATTAATACTCCCCCAGTTCCACAATATGACGTTTTAGGTGATTTTATTTTTTTTCAAATTATTTGGGGTTTTATATAATTTAGGAGAATTAATCATGATCTTCCCAAAACTACCCTCTATGGAAAAATATTAACTATGAGAGAGTATGAGATCATTATATGAATGGTATTATAGATAATTAATATTATATTTAATGGTATACAATCATTTCTTTAATTTTTATGTATAACTATAAAACGTCATATATTATGAGACGGATGGAGTAACTACTTATTTATAGGTAAAATTGTTAGGCATTACTATTGGCTGAGCAATAAGTCTCACTGAAAGTTCAAAATATTGTTTTAAAGTGTTGTTAAAACAAATATAAAAATGTCGTTAAATAGATATTTATTTTGACAGTATAAATATTGTTTTGACATTATCAACCGTCTAACTATTACTAAAAAAAAAAAAAAAAAAAAATGAATGTTCCTCAAATTGATGGATATACATGGACTAATTCTGGTAGTTGACAGGGTAAAAAAAATTAATTTATAAAAGTGATCATAGTACAATAATATCATTTAAAATGTATATTCCCAGTTTTTTAAAATATAAAATTATTATTAACTTTTTAAGATCAATATAAAATATTTTAAAATTAAAATTATCTATATCAATCAGTTTAAAATTGGTCTTTTATTGGTACAGAGAGTATAAAATAATATAAAAGGAAAATATAAATTAATTACAGAAATATTAGATTTTCTTTTAATTAAAAGTTTATGTTGCATATAATTAGGAATTAAATCCTTAATTAATTAGCCAGGGCCCAGGGTAACGCAGTCAATAACCGCCAAGTTAAGAGTTTGATACGTAACCCCCAAGTTTTGTTCCTCTAAAAATTTTAAAGATCTGAAACCCTAACCCTAATACTACCCACTCTTTCAGTCAGTATCCATTAAACCCTAATTTTCTCTCAATGGCACCACCAGCTTTACTCGGCCCACCGGAAATCTACAACGACGCCGTTGCTGGCGCTACCACCTCCACAGCCGTCGAACCCACAAAAGCTGTTCCACCATATGTCATGCCTCCAATGGGTTTGACTGAAAACCTATCTGCCACGTACTTATCCTCCGGACACCCCTGTCTGGACTTCTTCTTTCACGTCGTCCCCGATACGCCGGCCGATCAAGTAGTCAGCCGGGTGGAAGCGGCATGGAATCACGATTCCCTCACTACCCTGAAGTTAATTTGCAATCTGAGGGGCGTACGCGGCACCGGAAAATCGGACAAGGAAGGGTTTTACACAGCCGCTTTGTGGCTCCATGAACACCATCCTAAAACCCTAGCATGCAACATGAAGGCGATTTCAGATTTCGGGTATTTCAAGGATATGCTTGAGATCCTTTATCGTTTGCTCGAGGGATCCGGAATTCGAAAGACCCAGAAGCGAGAATGGTTGACGAAGAAGTATGAAATTCTGGGATCCGATCGGAAATCGGAACAACATAATCCCGATTTGAAATCAGCGAAATTGGAGAAGATGGTGACCAAGGCGAAAAAGGCCTTGGACAGGTATAATCGAGATCCCCAATTTCGGTTCTTGCATGATCAAATTTCGGGTCTTTTTGCAGAGCTATTAAAGGCAGATTTGGAGTTTTTAAATGAGGGTAAGCTTAGTAAAATCAGCTTAGCGTCAAAATGGTGCCCCTCTTTGGATTCCTCTTATGATAGAGCCACTTTAATGTGTGAATCAATTGCAAGAAAAGTGTTTCCTCGCGATGATTTTGTTGAATATCAAGACATTGAGGAATCCCATTATGCTTATAAAGTTAGGGATCGGCTGCGAAAAGAAGTACTTGTTCCTCTTCACCAGGCATTGCAGTTGCCAGAGGTGTTTATTTGTGCCAATAAATGGGATAAACTTCAATATAATCTAGTCCCCTCAGACGCCATGAAACTATAAAAAGTTGTTTTATAAGCACGACGAGCGATTCTTGGAGTACTTAGAGAAGGTGAAGAAGGGGGAGACTAGCATTGCAGCCGGGGCATTGCTTCCCCATGAGATTATTGCATCATTACAAGATTCGGAAGGGGCAGAAGTTGCCGAGCTTCAATGGAAGAGAATGGTGGATGATATGGCGAAAAAGGGCAAGTTGAAAAATTGTATGGCGATTTGTGATGTTTCTGGTAGCATGACGGGGACTCCAATGGAGGTTTCAGTGGCACTAGGGCTGTTAATTTCGGAGCTCAGTGAAGATCCATGGAAAGGCAAGCTCATCACATTTAGTGCTAATCCCCAATTCCAAAAGATAACAGGGGAGAGTCTCTTTTGCAAGACTTCATTCATTAGGTGTATGGAATGTGGGTGGAACACGGATTTTCAGAAAGTTTTTGATCGACTCTTGGATGTTGCTGTAAAGGGTAACCTTAAGGAGGAGGATATGATACAAAGGCTATTTGTATTTAGTGATATGGAATTTGACCAGGCTTCAGCGAATACATGCTATTCATACTATACTACATACATGACGGGACCAGGATACATGGGGTACATGGGGTATCCGATGGGTTATCAAGTAATGAATGCATCAAATACATGGGAGACGGATTATCAAGTGATACAGAGGAAGTTCAGGGAGAAGGGCTACCAAAAGGTGCCGGAAATTGTGTTTTGGAACCTCAGGAATTCGGTTGCTACTCCGGTGCCAAGCAATCGAGAGGGGGTGGCACTTGTTAGTGGGTTTTCCAAGAATCTTGTGACCTTGTTCTTGGAGGAAGGTGGCATTTTGTCACCAGAAGCTGTGATGATTAAAGCTATTGCTGGAGAAGAATATCAGAAGCTTCAAATCTTTGATTGATTTAGTAATCAATCAATGGCTGTTTTTTTTGTCAACATTTCAAATGTAATAGGGGACTAGTTATGCTCAGCAGATTATAAACATTTCTTCTCAAATGAAAATAAATATTTATTACCACTGAAATAATATCCTGATGGTTAAGATTGATGGCCTTAGAGTCGCATATTGTTCAATCTTACAAGTTGTATGAGTTTGTATTGTTTTTTTTTTTTCATTCCTCTTTATTATGATTTTTGTATTCTCAAATATGATGTTATAATTGATGTATGAACTTTATTTGTTTAGGGTTGGGTTTCAAAGAAAATAGTGGTTTTAAAAATGAACGAATATATATTGCTCTCTGGCATGTTAATAATAGAAATGCATCTTACAGCTCTCTAATTAGCTAACCTGATAGCTTGCTTAGTTAGCTAGCCTTTTGAAAAGAAGTATATTAATGTCACTAGGCAGTGATCAAGCAGTGATCAAGAAGTGCATGGTACCATAAGCAACATGATAATGATGATAATGAAGGTCTTGTTGCAACAGGGAGAGAGGAAATAAATACCATATGGCTTCATCAAACAGGGGTTTGTTATAATATTGTAAGATTTTCTCCCAAGTCAATTGTTATAAAATTAGATCAATGGTTTAGTCTATGATGTAATTAATTTTGTTGAATTTGTGTCCCTTTTTCTTTGCCTATAAAAGGCCACTCTTATCAAATGAAAGAACACTTTAGAAATTCTCTAAACTTCTATCTTCTAACTTTGTTATTTCTTTAGTTCAATAATACGTTATTCTTTAGTTCAATAATACGTTATCAGCACGAAACTCTAAACAACTGAGACGATAAACTTTAAATTCTTGCAATTAAGTTTTATACTACTGGCTTGGCTTTGTCGTCATTTATCTTCTTTTAATTGTCAAACTATATTCATGTTTTGTTGTCTATTTTTAAATTTTGTTATTTATAGTGGTACCATCTATCCTTGTTGATCTTACAAGACTTGATGGGAACCTTTTTACCAGTTATTAACTTGTAGGAATAACCTGACTACGTGGACTACTGTATGCTTGGTGAATAACCTTTCATATTAATTCCTTATTAGCAATTTATGGAAATAATCTGTCTACGCGAACTATCGCATACCGGGTGAAGATCCATTTACAATTTTGTACATGCATTTTTTTATGATGTGTATAATAATACTTGTATATACATTAGTGATTAAATACCTTTTGACTAAAAGGATATGCTAATAAAACAAACATTTATATATTTATATTGTTTATATATTTATCCTCACTTGAGGTGGTGGCTTAGTAGTGGGAAGCCGGACATAAATTCCCATAAATGTGGGTTTGAGTCCTGGTAAACCCCACTATGCTCAAGTGGTCTCACGTCCTAAATTTATTCGGGGAAAAGCCCGATGAAGACACCACTAAGGCCTCCAATATTTTTTTGGTTCTCATGCATTTATCTTCTCCCTATCATGTATGTAATTATTTATTACATACATTAATAACTAATAAAAATTATTATGTTTTAAATCAGCTGGCAAAAATAGAATTTTCAATTTTGAAAATGTCTTGAGACAACTATTTGGCTTGGGCACTTGATGCAGAATTATACCTTAGTGCAAATGGGTTAGAAAAGACCATTGAATCAGGAAACAAAGCAACTACAACACAAAATGCACAATCTATAATCTTTCTTTGTCATCACGTTGATAAAGCATCAAAAACTGAGTATTTAACAGTAAAAGATCCTTTGACCTTATGGACACAACTAAAGGAAAGATTTGACCACCAAAAATTGGTTGTTCTCCCTAGTGTCAAATTTGAGCGACTTAATTTAAGGCTACGAGATTATAAATCCATTACGGAATATAGTTCTAATGTCTATAGAATAACCTCTACTTTGGCCTTGTGTGGGGATTCCGTTTTCTGAAACCCAAATGTTAGAAAAAACGCTTTCAACTTTTCATCCCACCAATATGATTCTATCACAACAATATAGACAAAGTAAATTCACAAAATTTAGTGAATTATTATATATCATCCTTGTTGCAAAAAAGAATAATAAATTGTTAAAAAATCATCAAGTGCGGCCAACATATTTTACCCCATTGTCACACATTAACAAGACGTTATTCCAGCAGAATAAACGTGATAATAGATGGCAAAATAATAAGAAGTTTCGGGGACGAAAAAATAAACGAGACTGTAAGACTTAGTAAAGATGATTTTTCGATAAGTATCATTTTTGAATATTATGGAATGAATTTGATATAATGTTATAGTTGTGGGTAATATTTATAAATTTTGCTAAGTATGCAAGTTGTTATAAAATATTCGATTGGTGGGAATATTCTTTTTTGTCGGAATATTCGTATAACGACACAATCATTGGTGGACCCATAATGTAATTATCATCGGATCGAGAAAACGACAAAATATTTTATAAATAACTACGGAGGTGTTATTGTTAAAACCATTGAACTATCCTAAGTAGTAAAAGTACAAAGAATACATGTGGTTGCATAGTAAGACACCAGTATTGATTATTGATGCTTACGTGAGAAGTCACTCGCTTATACTCAATTATTGCAGCAAGTAATTGCAAAGATCATATCTCTCATATTATTTATTCGATTATTGTCACAAAGATCATTTGCATTATATGTTATATTATTAAATCAATAATTGAGACGACAAAGTTATTCATATTATTAAATTACAATATTTAGAATGTCTAGAAGTTCATCAAGGAGAGGTTTGGTCACCTAATCAAGGCGCCAATAGGAGAAATCCTTATTGGAAAGCCCCTCTTTCCGGGAACAACCTTTGGTTGCTAAATATTGTGAGTTATAATATTAATGATGAATAAGTTCGTGTTGATTAAAGATGAATTTGATAGTTTCATTGTGTTGGGATTATTTGTGTTAGTAGAAATCGACATCTATTCCGATGATAATTGATGTCTGGAGGTTATATTGTTCAATCGGGTATTCGGAGAACTTTTCGTGTCGGAGTACTATTCATGAGTAGTAATTCATGAGTTACTATTCACGAGTTACTATTCATGAGTTACTATTTATGAGTTACTATTCATGAGTTACTATTCACCTGGTTACTATTCACTCTAGTATTGTGCATTTGGGTATTTGGGTACAATATTATTCCATGAGGAGATGTGCTAATTTTTCAGACCGTTGGTTGAAGTTATATTAGTGAATCAATATGGACCGCTGGTGGAAAGTTATAATAGTGAATCAATATGGATTGCTGGTTTAAAGTTTTAATAGTAAATCAAGATAGACCGTTGCTTTAAGTTTTAATAGTAAATCAATATGAACCGGCCCATTTAAAAGTAAATCAACGGACCGTTCATGAATTAGTTACTTATTCAATCCATTCTTCTATAAATATAAGCTCATTCCTTCATTATTTCTTACTTAATTCATGAAACTCTCAGAGAGAGAAATTATATAGAGAAAGAAGAAGAGTATTCTGCTACTTCACTACTTCGATATCCAGTGTCTTTTACGGTAAGGGGTATTATTTCTTTTGTATTCATGAAGAGAACTTAGCCCGATTTTGTCGTGCACCGAAGACAAGTCCATCTGGGATGGAGGCATCAAAGGCCGTCCCAGACAAGACAAAACCGGTAGTTCAAGGGAGAGCGCTTGTCGTGACCTCCCAGAAAGTAAGGAACCCGAACGAGGTCATCACGGGTAACCTTATCATAAACTCTAGCAAAGTATATACCTTATTTGATACTGGTTCTACCCATTCTTTTATTTCTCCTACTTGCGCTCAACGTTTAAATTTGACTTCAGAGAAATTGGACTTTGACTTATCTGTTGAAACTCCGTTGGGAGAAACCTTCATTACATCCAATCGCTTATAAGTCTTGTTTGGTTCAAATCGGTACTTCACATTACCTCGGTCGATCTTATTTCATTGAAAATACTTGAATTTGACGTAATTCTAGGGATTGATTGGTTAACTACTCATCATGTAAAAATTGATTATTTTCGTAAGGTTATTAGCTTTCATATTCCTAACCAACATATTATGTGAATTCAAGCAACCAAACCATTAAAATCAATCACTGTCATCTCAAGCCATAACGTTATTCGTTTATTGAAAAATAGATGTCAAGCTTTCTTAGCTCATGTCACGGATCTAAACAAAAATACGTCAGTTTTGAATGATATTTCTATTGTTAATGAATTTCCTGACGTATTCCCTGAAGAACTTCCTGGCCTACCCCCTGAGCGTGAAATTGAATTTTGTATCGACCTTGAACCTGGTACAAAACCTATTTCCAAAGCCCCATATCGAATGGCTCCTATTGAACTTCAGGAGTTAAAGACCCAACTGCAGGAATTGTTAGACATCGGTTTCATTCATCCTAGTACGTCTCCTTGGGGTGCTCTTGTTCTATTCGTGAAAAAGAAAGATGGGAGTATGCGACTTTGTATTGATTATCGGGAGTTGAACCATGTCACCATCAAAAATAGATATTCGTTGCCACATATTAATGACCTGTTTGACCAGTTGTAAGGTGCCAAATTCTTTTCAAAGATTGATCTTCGTTCCGGATATCACCAATTGAAGATTAGAATCGATGACATTCCAAAAATGGCTTTCAGAACTCAGTACGGGCATTATGAATTCCTAGTCATGTCTTTTGGATTGACTAATGCTCCTGCTGCCTTCATGGATATGATGAACCGAGTATTCAAGGAATATTTGGATCACTTTGTGGTCGTCTTCATTGATGACATCCTTATTTATTCCAAAAGCCGTGAAGATCATGAGCAACACTTGAGGCTGATACTCCAACAGATTCGTGAATATAAGCTTTATGCCAAGTTGAAGAAATGCGAGTTTTGGCTTGAGGAAGTAGCATTCCTTGGGCACGTGGTATCAAGTCATGGAATATCCGTTGACCCAACAAAGATTGAAGCTATTCAAAAAGGGAGCAACCTAAATCGGTGGATCAAGCACGTAGCTTTCTCGGCTTAAATTGGTTATTATCTGAGATTCGTGGAAGGGTTTTTCTAATCGCTACTCCCTTAACCCAAATTGACTTTGAAAGATACAAAATTCGGTTGGAGTGAGGAATGCGAGAAGAGTTTTCAAGAACTTAAGAGGAGGCTCATTTCAAGACTGCTCGACAATACCATCCGCCTCGAGAGGATTTGTCATCTACAAAGTGATGCTTGAAGCAAAAGGGTTAGGATGTGTTCTCATACAACATGGGAAATTCATAGCCTATGCCTCTCGACAACTCGAAGAATATGAGATGAATTATCTTACTCATGATTTAGAGTTGGCAGTAGTCGTTTTTGCACTAAAGATTTAGAGGCATTACTTGTATAGGGAGAAAGTAGAGATCTTTACGGATCATAAAAGCCTCAAATATTTCTTTACTCAAAAGGAACTCAACATGCGACAACGACGTTGGCTTGACTGTTGAAAGATTATGATCATACCATCCAATATCATCTTGGAAAAACAAGCGTGGTAGCTGACGCATTGAGTAGAAGATCATATGTGGGTATGAGTGCGATATTAACAACGCAAAGGCCCATTTTGTGTGACTTGAAAAGGATGGAGATAGAGTTAAAGACTCCAGGGACCCATGTGATGATGGCGGATATACGAGTAGAACCGACTTTAATTGATAAAGTTAAAGCTGCTCAAGCTACAGACTTGGAGCTGATGCGTATAAGGAAGAAAGTGCAAGAAGGTGCTATGCTGGAAGCAAGAATTGATGAAAAAGGAATACTTTGAGTCAACTCCAAACTTTGTGTTCCTAACGACCCTAATTTAAAGTATAGAATCATGATGGAGGCGCACAACACACCGTTTGCAATCCATCATGGGAGTACCAAAATATATCGTGATCTTTGTCATACATTTTGATGGAGTAATATGAAGAGAGAGATAGCGCTGTTTATCTCAAGGTGTCTAACTTGTCAACGAGTCAAGGCGGAGCATCAAGTGCCAAAAGGTCCATTGCAACCACTTGAAATTCCAGAATGGAAGTGGGAGCACATTACCCTGGATTTTGTTACTGGTCTTCCCAAGGTTTCTCAAGGCATAAATGCGATTTGGGTCATTGTTGATAGATTGACCAAGTCTGCTCATTTCTTATCGATATGAGAAACTTATACACTTGAACGTCTTGCTAGTATGTATATAAACGAGATTGTAAGATTGCATGGTATGCCAGTATCCATAGTTTCTGATCGAGACCCAAGATTCACTTCAAGATTTTGGGTTAGTTTGCAAAAAGCTATGGGCACGGAGTTACAATTTAGTTCGGTATATCATCCTCAAACGGACGGACAATCAGAGAGGACTATTCAAACTCTTGAAGATTTATCAAGACTCTGTGTCCTTGACTTCAAGGGAAGTTGGGACAAGTTCTTACCATTGGTGGAGTTTTCTTACAACAACAGTTATCAAGTAAGTATTGGCATGACTCCATTTGAGGCGTCAGTATGGAAGAAAGTGTCGTTCTCCAAAGATCTTTGGGATGAGGTGGGTGAAGCAACGTTGTTGGGACCGGAGTTGGTACGTATGACTACGAAAAATATTCAAACGATCCGACAACGTATAAAAACCTCACAAGATCGACAAAAGAGTTATGCTGATCTTCATCGAAAGGACGTGGAATTCGATATTGGAGATCATGTGTTGTTACGTGTTGCTCCATGGAAAGGAGTTACGAGATTTGAAAAGAGAGGAAAGCTCTATCCTCGATTCATTGGCCCATTTTAATCCTCGAACGAGTAGGAACTATGGCCTATAGACTCGCTTTACCGCCAAGTATGTCTCGTGTTCATAATGTTTTTCACATATCTATGTTACGTAAATATGTGAAAGACCCGAATCACATTATTGAGTTAGAACCGGATGAAATAGCGGAAGATTTAATGTATGAGGAGGTTCTTGTTAAAATCTTAGATAAGAAGGAGCATATTCTACGCTCCAAGGTTATACCTCAAGTCAAAGTTTTGTGGAGGAACCACGATGTTGAGGAAATGACCTGGGAGTTAGAATCTGAAATGAAATCAAGGTATCCTTACCTCTTCGACATACCAGGCACGTACCCTAATTTCGAGGGCAAAATTTCATAAGAAGGGGAGGTTGTAAGACCCCAACTTTTTTTTAATAAAGATGATTTTTCTATAAATATCATTTTTGAATATTATGGAATGAATTTGATATAATGTTATAGTTGTGGGTAATATTTATAAATTTTGCTAAGTATGCAAGTTGTTATAAAATATTCGATTGGTCGGGGAATATTCTTTTTGTCGGGAATATTCGTACAATGGCACAATCATTGGTGGACCTCACAACGGAATTATTGTCGGATTGAAAAAACGACAAAAATATTTTATAAATAACGGCAGAGGTGTTATTGTTAAAACTGTTGAACTACCCGGTAGTAAAAGTACAGTAATACACGTGGTTGCATAGTAGCACACGATATTGATTATTGATGCTTACGTGAGAAGTCACTCAGTTATACTCAATTATTGCTACAGTAATTGTTGCATCATATCTCTCATATTATTGATTCGATTATTGTCACAGTATCATCTGCATTATATGTTATATTATTAAATCAATAATTGAGATGACAAAGTTATTCATATTATTAAATTACAATATTTACAATGTCTAGAAGTTCTGTCAAGGAGAGGTTTGGTCACCTAATTGCGCGCTAATAGGGAGAAATCCTTATTGGAAAGCCCCCTCTCTCTTGGGAACAACCTGGTTGCTAAATATTGTGAGTTATAATATTAATGATGAATAAGTTCGTGTTGATTAAAGATGAATTTGATAGTTTCATTGTGTTGGAATTATTTGTGTTAGTAGAAATCGACATCTATTCTGATGATAATTGATGTCTGGAGGTTGTATTGTTCAATCGGGTATTCGGGGAACTTTTCGTGTCGGAGTACAATTCACGAGTTACTATTCATGAGTTACTATTCACGAGTTACTATTCATGAGTTATTATTCATGAGTTACTATTCACGAGTTATTATTCATGAGTTACTATTCATGAGTTACTATTCATGAGTTACTATTCACGAGTTACTATTTACGAGTTACTATTCACCCGGTTACTATTCACTCTAGTATTGTGCATTTGGGTATTTGGGTACAATATTATTCCATGAGGAGATGTGCTAATTTTTTAGACCGTTGGTTGAAGTTATATTAGTGAATCAATATGGACCGCTGGTGAAAAGTTATAATAGTGAATCAATATGGATCGCTGGTTTAAAGTTTTAATAGTAAATCAGTATAGACCGTTGCTTTAAGTTTTAATAGTAAATCAATCTGAACCGTCCATTTAAAAGTAAATCAATCTGGACCGTTCATGAATTAGTTACTATTCAATCCATTCTTCTATAAAATAAGCTCATTCCTTCATTATTTCTTATTTAATTCAATCAAACTCTAGAGAGAAAAATTATAGAGAGAAAGAAGAAGAGTATTCTGCTACTTCACTACTTCGATATCCAGTGTCTTTTATGGTAAGGGGTATTATTTCTTTTGTATTCATGAAGAGAACTTTTGTTATTCTATTCTTCATTATTCTATTGGAATAACCTGTATACGCGGACTACCCTATACTTGGTGAAATTCTTCATTATTCCATTCTTTATTATTTCGTTGAATAACTTTGTTTATGCTGCAATCGCATACATGGTGAAATTCTTCTATTATTCCATTCTTTATTATTCTCGTTGGAATATCCTCGCTTTGCAATGTAATTTGACACGGTTTAAATTTTTATTATTATGTTGGAATATTCGTCTCGCAATGCTTTTACGTCGGACTGGTTCCATTATTTATTATTCCAGTATTTATTATTCTATCGGAATATCCATATGCTCTACATTTATTTGGACTGGTTCCATTATTTATTATTCGTATTTATTATTCTGTTAGAATATCCCATGCAAGGCGTTCTTTGTGGGACCGGGTTCCATTATTTATTATTCCGCACTTATTATTCTCGTTAGAATATCCAATGCAAGGCGCTTCTGTGCCGACACGGGTTCCATTATTTATTATTACATTGGAATAACTCGCCTCATGCAAAGTACCGCATGCATGGTGATTTCTTTTGTTATTCCATTCTTTATTATACTCAGTTGGTTAAAGTTTTGACTTCTATACTCCATGAAATTAGTGGAATATCCTTGATAATTGCGCTTCATCTAGTATCTTTTCATGGAAATATTCTTCTGAGCATTCTTGAATTTTACTTTACAAAGAAGTATCATGTTAACAATTTGGATGTTATTAGTTCCTGGATAAATTAATTCTTGAACTTGGTTTATTGAATTCTTATATAATTGTCATCATCTTCATGTTTATATTATGTTGAAAGTCATCTGTGGCCTGTATTGAATAGATGGACTTGGTATGATTATGACCAGGGATTATTCGGTATAATAATGACTGTAATATTACAAATGATGTGGAAAAAGTCTTTATTGGCCCGTAGTGCTTTGATGGACAGTTTTTGGTATGATTATGGCTATGGATTCTCTTCAGCTAAGGGTGCAAAGATGAATTGTTTTATGGCATGATCATGACCATTGATGAATACACGAATATCCTTGGCCCGTAGTGCATGGATAATTTGTGGTCATGATACTAATAAATATCCTTGGCCGTAGTCTGTGGATGATGTGGATTATTTATTGCTTCGAGTCTCAAATGATAAAAGTGATGAAAAACTTTTTAAATCATAAAAGATAGTAGATTTTATTCTCTACTTGACTCTTTTAATGGATTGCTTATTCACTGTGCAGCTTAAACTTGTTGTCCGTTGTATTTTATCGGTTTAACATTGTTGAAGGCTAATGATAATTTATCCCGCATTATCTTAGTCATAATATTTCATCGGGCTAGTTGAGCTCACCCTTTCTTTTCACCGTTTCTCTTGTGAAATGAGAACGTAGAGGGGACTAGTGGGGACGGAGTGATGGTCCAGATGATAGCATTAGTAGTCCCTCACTATTCTATGAAATAGTGTGATAATAATTGTAATGAGGACTTATTCTGAGAGTGGATATTGTCTAGAAGACAATATTTGTATTAAAACTTACAGCTTTTGTTGTATATTTAAGATTGTATTTGTATTCTGTACCATGTATCTGGCGACCCAAGATGGGTGATGTATACCTATTTTGGGGGCATCACAGAGACCATCACAACAACAAATTCCACAATCACAACAATTCAGGGCACCAAAAGTGGCAAAAGTCTGATAAAAATAAAGAAAATTCAGTACGAACAAAGAATAAACCAGATGTTTGTTTCAGGTGTGGGATGAAAGGGCATTGATCGCGCACCTGTCATACGCCAAGACATCTGGTTAATTTATACTAGGAGTCTTAAAAGAGTAAATAAAAGGTGGTAGAAATAAACTTTATTAACCACCAATTGAATATTGTTGATGCTCCAACAATGAGAAAAAATTTGGCGACATTGTTGGACCTTCTGAAAGCATCTTTTGGGATATCGAATAATTTCTTATTTTAATTAAGCACCCTTGCATGTATAATATTATTAATTTTCATTTTGTTCGCTACATGTATAATATTATGTGTTCCTTATGGATAATATTATGAATCAAATATATGTTTTAATATATTTTAATGTGTCAGACCAATTGTAATCAATATGGAGGATATATGTTTAGCAGACAGTGCAATAACTCATACAATCCTTCAAAGTGAGAAATATTTTTCACAACTAACCAAAGCTAAGGGAAACGTGGGAACTATCTCTGGCATATTAAAATTAATCGAGAGATTTAGAAAAGCTAGTTTCATGTTACCAAATGAGACACAATTCTTCATAAAAAATGCTCTATATTCTAGTAAATCAAGAAGAAATTTGATTAGTTTTAAAGATATTTGACTAAATGGTTTTCATATTTAAACTGTGACGCCCCCAAAATAGGTATACATCACCCATTTTGAGTCGCCAAATACATGGTACAGAATACAACTACAACTTAATTATACAACTGTTGTGCAGAATACGACAAAACATAAGCTGTGAGTTTTAATACAAATATTGTCTCCTAGACAATATTCAAACTCAAATTCAATCTTATTACAATTATTATCACACTATTTCACAAAATAGTGAGGACTACTATAGCCACCATCTGGACCGTCAATCCATTCTCCGACTAGTCCCAGCTATATTCTCATTTTCTGAAGAGAATAACGAAAGAAAATGGTGAGCTCAACTAGGCCAATAAGAAATATTATGACTAAGATAATGGAGAATAAATTATCGTTAGCTTTCAATAGTATAACAACTGATAAAATACAATAGACAACAAGTTTTAGATCAACAAATTCAACGGAATAAGCAATCCATTAGAAGAGTCAAATAGAGCATGATATCTACTATCTTCTATGATTTAAAAGTTTATCATCAATTTTATCGCTGAGACTCAACTTAATAAATAATCCACATCACTGAATTATCATGCACTACGGGCCAAGGATATTCGTGTTTTCACCAATGGTCATGATCATGCCAAACAACAATTCATCTTTGCACGCTTGGCCGAAGAGAACGCATGGTCATGATCATACCAACAACTGTCCACCAATGCACTACGGGTCAATGAGGACTTTTACCACATCATTAGTAACATTACAGGTCATGATTACACTGAATAATCCCTGGTCATAATCATACCAATCAACAGTCCATCTATGCACTACGGCCAAAGATGACTTTCATCACAATATAAACACGAGGATGATGACAATGATATAAGAATTCAATTAAATGAAAACAAATGATAAGTTTTTAAAGATTTATAGTTTAATTTATCCAGAATTCAATAATATCTAAATTGTCAACATGATACTGCTTTGTGGAGTAAAATTCAAGAATAATATTGTATCAAAAATGATTTGGACCGAAAAGAAATCAAATTTTGTCATAAATAGTACTCCGGGTGAATAGTACCTCATGAATAGTACTTTGGGAATAGTACTTTGTAAATAGTATCTCATGAATAGTACTTTATAAATAGTGCCGTATAAATGAATAGTATCCATGAATAGTACTCTGACATAAAAAACTTCAAATTTAACAAGAATCTTCAGAAAAATATCCTTGTGAAACGATACTAGATGAAACACAAATTTTAAGGATATTCTACTAATTTCACGGAGTATAGAAATAATACTTTAACAAAATGAGTATAGAATTCAGAATTTGAAATGAAATAATATTACTTACATACTACAGAGTATAGAAGAAAATATTATTTCTTATGAATATTGAACGAAGTAAAATTTCTTACGAATACGAAAAATAATATCATAAGCGAATATGAAATAAATAATACCCATTATGAATAAGAAATAAATAACATCCCTTACCTTAGTAGAAGGTTGGATACTACAATAGTGAAGTAGCAGAATACTCTTCTTCGTTCTCTCTATAGCTTCTCTCTCTATAATTGCTCTTGTGAGTCTTAGTGAATTAGTGAGAATGAAAGAAGAATGAGCTTCTATTTATAGAAAAATATAGTTTCGATAATTGCACGTTTTGGGGTTCGAATTATTACAGTATAATACCTTCATCTTTTTCTCTATTTTTAATTTAGTCTTACAAGTATTATCAATCTTGCACCACCTCCCCTAATAGTACATGCATGTGAATCAATAGTTATATGCATGTGTACTAATAACAATTAATTGCTCATTTATCCGATTAATTACCCGATTGGTCAATTTAAACTCTAGAAATCAATTATTATCGAAATAAATGTCGATTTTCACTAACACTAATAATTCTAACATAATGGAAATATCAATTTCATCTTTAATCAACACGAACTTATTCATCATTAATATTATAACTCACAATATTTAACAACCAGATCATTCCCAGGAAAGAGGGGGCTTTCCGATAAGTATTTCTCCCTATTGGCGAGCAATTAGGTGACCAAACCCCTTTCCTCGATAGAACTTTCTAGACATCGTCAATAATGCAAATAATAATATGAATAACTTTGTCATCTCAATTATTAATTTAATAATATAAAATATTATGCACATGATACTATGACAATAATTGAATCAATAATATGAGAGACATTATGCAGTAATTACTGTAGTAATAATTGAGTAAAACTGAGTGACTTCTCACGTAAGCATCAATAATCAATAAATGCCTCGCTATTATGCAACCACGCCAGACATCGCATTTCTTTTACCACCGGGTATTTCAACAGCTTTTAACGGTAAAATTTTCGCCATTATTTTCATAAAAAGATATTTCATGCGTTTTCTCATTTCGACAAGAAATTCGCTAGGGGTCCACCAATATTGTGTCGCCGCATTTAATATTCCCCGATAAAACTAATATTCTCCTAACCAATCGAATATTTTATGACAACTTGCATACTTTGCAAAATTTATAAATACTACCCGCAACTAATAACATTATATCAAATCCACACCTTAATATTAAAAAAATATTTCAAGAATTTAAGTCTATTCATAAAATTTGGGGTCTTACAGATTTTTCTTGCGCTGCATGTTCTCAAGGAAAATTAATTGTTCGACCATCACCAACAAAAGTTTATAAAGAAACCCCAAAATTCCTAGAGAGAATCCAAGGAGACATTTGTGGACCCATTCATCCATTGTTTGGCCCATTTCGATATTTCATTGTTTTAATAGATTATTCAACTAGATGGTTCTATGTTTGTCTCCTCTCCTCTCGAAATTTTGCCTTCTCTAAACTTCTTTCTCAAATAATCAAATTACGGGCTTAGTTCCCAGATCATCCAATCAAGTCAATTTGACTTGTTTATGCAGTTGAATTTTCATCAAATACCTTTAATTACTTTTATATGACTATTGAAATCTCCATTGAACATTCTGTTCCTCATGTACATACACAAAATGGTTTGACTGAATTTTTAATAAAAAGACTTCTAATAATTGCACATCCATTAATATTAAGGTCTAACTTACCAACCTCAGTTTGGGATTATGCAATTCTTCACGCTGCAACCATCATTCGAGTGAGGCCAACAACTTTTTATAAATATTCTTCTCTACAGTTAGTTCTTGGTCAGATATTCAACATCTCTATAGTTAGTTCCATCATCGACAGATGCATGTCGGCCGATAGTCATTACATTAAAGTCGTCACGAGATGCACATCAATGACACAATTAGTCTAATCGACATATCTCATGATCGATATGAGCTTAATCGAAATTACAAATCTAGTCGCTGTCGAGTCAAGATGGTCCAGGCCAAAGCCGGCGTGGTCCACGTAAGAAGCGATCGCAGATCGTTGATCGCATCGCGGTTGCCGATAACCTCAAATATTTTAGCCGTCGCTAATAACTATTAGTGACCATCATGCGACGCCGCCGATATGGAAAAAAAAACAATGATTTTTTTTTGTTTTGCAGTAATTCCAAAAACCTATAATTGCTTTTGTACCTATCTATCCCAACACACATACCCAACAACAAAGATATATACAACAATATAAACATCCATCGTCCACCACCAACACATACACCAAACTAGTATATAAACCTTTAAAACCAATATGATTTGAATAAATATAATAACATTTCAAAACTTGTTTAAGTAACATACAAATATCCAAAGAATGAATATACAAGTACAAGCTTATACTATAACTACAAAACTAATCTAACGCAGGTTCGTCAAGCATCAACGCCTCCTTGATCACCCTGTAATTAACAAAATAATAAAACAAGTTACAAATATATACTAACTATGTTAATATTGGTATATTACGACAATATATACAAAAAATTGATTTTATACCTCATCGCCATCCCCGTGTTGTGATGCTGCTACTGCCGCTATTGCTTCAGCTAACTCCTCAGCACTCAGAGCCCCCAGATTCCCGCCCAGTATCTTCAAAAGATTGCGATCTCGATATGAATAGCTGGATGACTTAATGATTGTGTAGACTGGGTAGAAGAGCAGCCTGAGCCACTGAAGGATGGGCGTCGTTGTTGTCCTTGACCTTTAATGTAGTTCTTCTTCACAACAGACGCCCTCTCCCACAACTCTTGATCAATAGTCGGATGTGGAGTGCCTTCAGGATAACGCTCATTCAATAAACGCTTATAAGTATCCTATCATCATGTTAACAATTAAATAGTTAAAAATAAATTAATTCTGTAAGCATTGATAAACAAGATCAAGTTGTTAAAATTTATTACCGCTATCTGGATAGCCTCAGGCAGACCATCACGGGTGGCAACGTACACATCCAGCCAATGGATAGGCTGACCTTGAGACTGAGACTCCTATACAAAAAATAGCATAATATTACTAAGTAAAAATGTGATATATTTTCTACAATTCATGATTATAAACATATTAAAACTTGTAAATACGTACCCTGGCAGTGATATGTTGCAACTGTGAAATACTACCACCTTGTATGTCCCTTTAGCCTTTTCACCATCGGGCACACCCGAGGATCTGTTGGTGGCAGTAGTCTTTCGTCTTTTCACCCAGCTCTCAGCTCTCCATTGGGCACACATCTCAGCCCATATGGACTGGGTGCACCACCAGGGGCTATGCTCGTGCATATAATCTTCTCCCTGGCCTGGATGGTCGATCTCGGCATTATGAAGGGCTTTTTGTCTTTCTTTGTTCAAATTGTCTTTCAGTGCATCAAGACTTCGCTGCAATAATGTCTCAGATTACCAAAGCCTCAAGGCCCTCCCCATCTATACCATTTTTGCAAATAAAACAACAATAATAACATTAATAAATAATTATCCTTTGAATATTATATTAATATTATATTAATATTATCTGTCATAATTAAAAAAAACATACTTAAAATTCTGCCCAAACAACATCCTTATGGGCGATAGGTGTGCTCGCCCACGTAATCACAGGTGTAGGCCAATTCTGTAAACATAGCTGTGATATGCACTTGACGATCTTATTATCTGAAAAATCACTATAATATACAACATCAATTAGCATATATTAAAACAATTTACATCTAAGTTATAATACTTATGAACATTTTTCAAACTTATACTTATAATACTTAAAAAAAATTCGCCAGAGTCTCCCCTACAATATAGACTAGCCACATGCACAATGGCATGCATATATGGACATTTCTAGGCACCCAAGACACAAACCAAGAGAAATATACAAATTTTCAATACAATAAGACCAAAACAATAACGATTGAATGCAAATTAAAGCAGTAAAAAATTCAGACCCATATACATTATCAATATAATATCAATCAAAACATTACTAATATACAATAAATGGAATCTTAAATGCTTATGTATAAATGATATATGTTGGACGTACGTGCTATTCGGAGGAGGGCGAATCTGAATAAGAATCCGATCATCCGGATTAGTAGGGGCCTTGGGCACATGATTAGGCCCCCTACCCAAGCCACACTTTTTCTGCGCTACTTCAGAAGCCATCTGTATATTACAAATTTCAAGATGTTATTATGAGTCATGTTTGATTACATGTATATATGACAATAAACATGACAGTAATATAAACATGTATATATATAAATATAAAATGACAATAAACAAAAGTTGCATTTAAATAGTTTAGTACATAAACATGACAAATGACATAAATATATATATATATATATATATATATATATATATATATATATATATATATATATATATATATATGAATATAAAATGACAATAAACAAAAGGTTCATTTAAATAGTTTAGTACATAAACATGTATATATATGAATATAAAATGACAACAAACAAAAATTGTATTTAAATTGTTTAGTACATAAACATGACAATGATATAAAAAATATGTAATGCTAAACATACATTTCATTTGTTTAAGTCTCTATGTCTGATTCAGAATCATCTTGTATACGTGTTGTAGATTCATAACATCATCTGCATCAGATTCAGTCAATAACTCTTCTTCCTCAGTATCAATGTCATCTGACACAAGTATTAACTCAGGATCTAATTCATGTGGTTCAGCTCCACAATCTAACTGGATTACTTCATTGTCTTCCTCCACATTTATTATAGTTTGACTATGAAGCATCTACTCTTGGTAAATCTCCCCATCAACTAATTCTATACGACTACGAGCGGGAGTATGAATTACAACTTGCCAATCTATAGGCGGTCTATCCCTTTTCCTAACAGGACTAGGAGTGTAGTATACTTGTACTGTTTGAGTTGGTAAAACAAGCAGTTCGTTGGAGTACGCAGAGACCTCATGGAGGTCAATATCGATGATTCCATGTCTCGCCAACACGTATCCCTTTTTCCGAATCAAACCAACGACACTTGAACAAGTGAATATGACCCCCGACGCGTGTCCTCTTATACGATAACTCTACGATTTCCTCCAACTCCCCATAAAAGGCACGACCAAGCTCATCAGAATAATCTCCTTGGACACACACTCCGAGTTCGTTGTTTTTTACCGCTACCTATATGCCTTTGTGTGAAATTCACAACCATTTATTTTGTAACTATCATACCGACTTGGTCCTATCCCGGTCCCATAGCTAGGACTTGTACATTAGCCGAAATCGTTGATCCCGCAGTCAAAGCCTACAAAAACTCCATCTTATTAAATGAAGTCATAGTTAACATGGAGTATATATATATATATGTCATGCTTAAGAAATTGAACTTACTTTGTCCTTTAGCCAAAGTGCAATTTTTTTATCACGATTGATTTGAATATCTTTATCAGTTATGCCGGGATGCTTCACTTTTAACTCGTCATCGTACAATCTATACCATGTTATAAACATTAACATATTGGAATAAATTTTTATCTTAAAAGATACATTATCAAGTTTACATGTGTACCTCACAAATTCGTCAATCTCCTCGCAATTGAGAAGAATGTAAGTATGTGCAGCATGTAATTCTTGCTCCGAGAGGAATATGCGCTTCCCTTTTCCATAATCGCGGCCCGATAGACCAAATACAGAGAGCCGACCATTTAGTTCAACATTTCCCCCATCATCATGTCTCGATACTCGATTGGCCTTTGTCAAGACTTCGTCCGGAAAATAGTCCGAGACAAACGTAGATATCTCATCAAAACTGTATGCCTCACATATCGACCCCTCGACATAAGCTCTATTCTTCACCTTCCTCTTAAGGTTTCCCATCACCCTCTCGAAAAGGTACATCCATCTATATTGAACTGGACCCCCAACACGAGCTTCATAGGGAAGATGGATTTGCAAATGCTCCATGGAGTCAAAAAAACCAGGTGGGAATATTTTTTCCAGTTTACACGTGATCTCTATGATGTTCTTCTCAAGTACAGACATGTCCTTCTCATTTAATGATTTGAACATAAGTCTTTGAAGAAACGACTAAGATCCGTCAAAGCATCCCATATTGGTTTATCAAGCAGATCCCAAAATGCTATAGGCATGAGTCTCTCCATGAACACATGACAGTCATGACTCTTCATCCCTTGCAAATCCAAGCCTCACATTTCTAGGTTCCAATGCAAATTAAGGATGTGCTAAGTTAAAATCTTTCCAAGCCTACCCATCTGCGGGATGATTTAGTTCTCCATCTTTAGCTGGAGATTTCGCATGCCAACTCATATGTTCAGCTGTTCTTGAAGACATGTACAATCTTTTTAGCCGATGTGTTATTAGAAAATACCTTAGAATCTTAAACGGTATACTTGGTTTTTTTGTAGTCACACCCTCTTTATTAGGCCTAAACCGATCATGACTGCAAAACGTGCACCTTGTCATCTGTTCATTTTCCTTATGCAATTGGTGGGACATGCATCGATCTTTTGGTATCCAAGACCCAACTTCTTCACCATTTTCTTACAAAAGTAATAGTTACCAGGTAGTTTCTCACCGTCAGGCAACATACTCTTAATAGCCTTCAAGAGCAACTTAAAACACTCATGGCTCATATTGTGATCAGCCTTGATGTTAAGTAATGTCGCCACTGCAGACAATGTAGTGTGTTTGGTGCAACCATGCCACAATGGCTCGCTACCCTCGTCTAACAACTTAAAGAAGTCTTTGGCATCAGAATTCATAGGTTGCACTCTGCCTTGTTCCCAATCAAAATCTGGCTCTGCAATATCATGAACCATTTCATTCATACGATGAGTACTACTGCCCGAATTGTGTACTTGTGTGATGCCACCATCTCTTCTCTGCCCATGTGCTCACCAACATTCTTCGTAATTTCTCATGAACCCGTAAACAAGTAAATGATAGTTTACCATGTCTCTCTCATCCATATAATTTACATTCTTACACTTCAAACATGGACATCGATTGCGATTTTACCATTTATACATTAGGGTGACTATCGATACTCTAAAAACACTTGGCAACCAAATTTAAATTCAAATTTCAGAAGATTTATCTGGGCACTTGACTTTCGTCGTGCCATCCAACTACTGATTCGAATAGAGGTCCATGATTCCACTAAGATCTACTACTGAGATAACATTATAAATGTTAACATATGACTTGAGCATACTTGTAACCATATGACTTGAGCATACTTGTAATCATGCATATGATTAACATTTAAGCATACTTCTAAGCATATGAATTAAGCATACTTGTAACCATATGACTTGAGCATACTTGTAAGCATATGATTAACATTTAAGCATACTTGTAAGCATATGACTTGAGAGCATATATACTTGTAACCATATGACTTGAGTATACTTGTAAGCATATGATTAACATTTAAGCATACTTGATGTTAACGAATGAATGCAAATTAAAGCAGTATGAGAAACTTTAAATGTTATTAAATTTAGTATGAGAAACTAAGTAAATGCTACTTAGTTTAATAGTTATATTATATCATGTTATTTTATTTTAATTTGTTTTTATTGTTTATCATAAGTGAATACGTAAGGTATTTCATTCATGCTAGCTTTATATCAGAGTTTTCTAACTCATTTATACAACTTTTGAGTATCTTGGAGATTCATTCATATCTACTAGTGTGTTAAACAACTTTTGGGATAGTCACAACTTGGTTGAGCAATTTATAGCTTCTATAACATTTTGTAGCTTTATTCTTGTATACATAAGTGTTAAATACCCTTGGTTTTCTGTTATAGCCAAAACAGTCTCTTTATTGACCAAGTGTGTCTAGTTACCTTCTCTCACATGAAAGAATAATACCCCTAGCACTGCCTATTTAGGCTTAACAGCCCCCTAACAACCAAGCTTGGCTTGGCCCCGTGAGGCTTGTCTAAGCTTGGCGTGACCTCGTGTGGCCTCGCGGCCCCTAGCCCAGCCCATTAGCTCCAACATCCCCTTAATAGGCTCTAGTGGATCACCAATAGGCTCGTTAATAGTATAAATGTTCACAACTACCCGACCAATAAAATTTTTTTGCCAGAGTCTCCCCTGTAATATGGACTAGCCACATGCATGCATTTATTTACATGTATATAAGGTCATTTCTAGGCACCCAAGATATAAACCAAGTGTCCACATAGACGATCTTGCATAAGTATAAGTAATGTGAAGAAAAGCCTAACTATTACCCATAGACGATCTTGCATAAGTATAGTTCTCATATAGGCATAGATTTGACTATAATTTCATAAGCAAATTCATATATAGGCAAAAAAACCTTTAGGCATTCAAATAACTTTAAAATCATGATAATAAAAGGTACTTTAGGCATGATTAAGTACTAAATTATACTAACAGTTCATACAAGGTACTTTAGGCATGATTAAGTACTAAATTATACTAACAGTCTCCAAGCCTTCCATTATAAATAATCTATATCAAATAATTGCTATATACTTTGTATTCATGGTTTTCATGATTTATTACTCAAATATATCAAATAATTGCTATATACTTTGGTGGTAAAGGTAAACTAATATATAAAATTAATCAATACCTATAATATGATGGCTATACAAACTTACTGGCGTAGAGTCTCAGTAATAAATTGCTGTGTCGAGGATACACTTTTTTGAAAGCCCCTTTTCCTAGAACCTCTTTATACTGCAGGCCATGAGAAATTAAGAAATAATAGTTTGTGAAATGCTATAATAATTAAAAATGAAAAAGGAATAAAATAACTTTGGGTGACTATAGTTCTATTTGATATGTTAAGTTTTCTAGGCATGATTAAATTAGTCTAGAACACACTTATACATAAATTTTTTATTATTTTGGTTATACCCTTTTAAAAGAATAAATTAAAAATTAAAATTTGTTAGCATGCACTAGAAACTTTTTAATTTGAATAAATAAATAAATAAACAAATACACAAGTCTTACAAACCAAAATGTGTTCGGATGGAGAGAGTATTTTATGTTTGTGATGAACATTAAGCTGCAAATAAGGACTAAACACCATTCCTTGGTTTATTGAATAACAAAAATTAACAAATTAAGGTTTGTCTAAACCACATTCAATTAATAACAAAAAAAAGGTTAGGGTTTGTCTAAACCACATTCAATTAACAAATTAACAACATATTCAAGGTTTCTAATGGATTTCAAGTGAGTTACCCTTGTAGAGGCGATGGCAGGTGGGTGGCAGGTGGGCGGCGCAAACTTCTTCTCCTTCTTTTCTTCTCCCCCCTTTCTCCTCTTTTCTCTATTTCCGTGAGCTCCCTCTTTTTTTTCTTTTCCGTGTTCGTCGAAATAATGCCTGTAATCGATTTCATTTAGGTTGATCGGTGATCCAGGTATCGATGAATCTTCATGGTCACGATTTTTAATGACATGGACTTATCAGCGACCGCAAAGAAACTACGCGCCAACATTTCCTGCCAAATTTGGGGGAAATTTTTCTAATGACCGATCAATGATCATGATCGGTCATCGATATCACTTAATGAATCGGATTATTAATTGGTCGCTGATATCGATCGCTATTAAGAATATTAGCGATCGAAGATGCGGTCACTGATATAATTGGTTGCTGATAGCCCTTTTTCTTGTAGTGGTATATGTTCCAATTACACCTCCATAAAGGACTAAAATGGGAGCCCAACGAAGAATTGAAATTTATGTTGGTTTTGATACTTCTTCTATTATTAGATATCTGGAGCCTTTAACTGTAGATGTTTTTACTTCATGTTATGCAGATTGTCACTTTGATGAATTTGTATTTTCACCGTTATGAGGGATTTTTTTTAAATAAGTAACCCTCAGAAATATCATGGAAAGCATCAGAATTAAATTCACTTGATCCTCACACATGACAATGTAAAATTGATGTTCAAAGAATTATTTATTTACAAAATACTGCAAATCAAATGCCAGATGCATTTAATGATGCTAGAAAAGTGATAAAATCATATACACCTGCAGTGAATACTCCATCAAAGATAGAAATACCTATCGAAAAGTTAATTCTTAAAGAATTGACAAATAAGGCAACAAAAGAATCTAAACCACGCCAGAAGTGTGGAAGACCAGTAGGTGCAAAAAATACTGCACCACGAAAACAAAAGGCAAATAAGGGAGTTTCAGAAGTAGCACTTATTCTAAAAGTTGGAATACCCCCATAAGAGGTATAAGATCTCACCGAAGGAATAAGAGATGAATACCAAGAGATCTCAATAAATTATGTACATGATGAGAAAATATGGGATCGAAACAAAGTCACGATTGATGCAATATTTTCTTTCTCTATAACATCAGATATTACTATGATTTCTGACCACAAAAGGTGGAAGAATGTCGAAAAAAAAAGATTGACCAAAATGGAAAGATGCTATTCAAACTGAGCTATACAATCATTATTGAAAAGAGAAGTATTTGGACCAGTAGTCCAAACACTGCTGGGAGTAATCCCGGTTGGAAACAAATGAGTATTTGTATGAAAGCGAAATGAGAAAAATGAAATTGTGAGATACAAAAACCGACTTGTAGCTCAAGGTTTTTCACAAAGATATGATATTGATTATCATGATACATACTCTCTGGTAATGGATGAAGTCACTTTTCTCTTTTTACTAGGTATGAAAACCATGGAAGGTTTGAAAACACGTCTGATGGATGTTGTAACAACATACCTATATGGCTCACTTGATAATGAGATCTACATGAGAATTCTGGAAGGATTAAAAATGGCGGAATCACAAAAGTCTCGCCATATATATTCAATCAAGTTGCAACGTACATTATATGGGTTGAAACAGTCTGGCCGTATGTGGTATAACCGACTTAGTGATTATTTAACAAAAAATGGGTATACAAATAATCAAGGTCCCATGAGTTTTTATTAAGAAAACACAAAGTGGATTTGCCACTATTAGTGTATATGTGGATGATTTGAATCTTGTAGGTACTCTTGAAGAACTCACAAGAATTGCTACTTATTTAAAGGATGATTTTGAAATGAAAGACCTCAGAAATACAAAATTCTGTTTGGGAATACAAGTGGATCATTTAGCATATGATATTTTTGTTCATCAATCAACATATACTGAAAAGATTCTTTGTCATTTTCATATAGATAAAGCTCACTCTTTGACTACCCCGATGGTTATTCGATCTCTAGAAGTTGATAAAGATCCATTTCGACCTTTAGAAAGTGGGGAAGAAGTTCTTAGACATGAATTTCCATACCTAAGTGCAATAAGTGCTCTTATGTATCTTGCAAACTGTACACGACCTGATATTACTTTTGATGTCAACCTGTTGGCAAGATACGGGTCTTCTCTGACTACGAGACATTGGGATGGGATCAAACACATTTTGAGATACCTCCGTGGAAGTATATATCTTGAATTATTTTATCCAAGAGATTTAACATCGTGATTAGTTGGATATGCTGATGCTTGATATTTATTAGATCCACATAATGGGAGATCACAAAAAGGTTAATTGTGATACATCTATATCCTGGAAATTCATAAAGCAAACCATGACACCTACATCTATAAATCACTTAGAGATTCTCGCAATACATGAAGCAAGTAGAGAGTGTGTTTGGTTGTGGTCAATTATTCAACATATCCAAGAGTCATGTGAGTTACCATTAATCAAAGATAACCCTACAATTATGTATGAGGATAATGCTGCATACATTGCTCAACTTAGAGGAGGGTACATCAAGGGAGATAGAATAAAACACATTTCACCTAAATTCTTCTACACACATGAGTTACAAAAGAAGGGTGATATATAGATATGCATCAAATTCAATCATGTGATAATCTAGTCGACTTATTTATAAAGTCACTACCAAATGAAACGTTTACAAAATTTTAGAATAAGATCAGAATGCGTCGACTAAAAGACTTATCACAACATTTCATCAAAGAATAATGAATTCCTTTTGAGGGGGAGATATGTACTCTTTTTCCCTTCGCTAAGTTTTTCCCACTAAGTTTTCTTAGCAAGGTTTTTAATGAGACATAATCTTCTATCTTAGGAAATCAAGGGGGAATATTATAATATTGTATGATTTCCTCCCAAGTCAATTGCTATAAAACTAGACCAATGGTCTAGTCTATGATGTAATTAATTTTGTTGGATTTGTGTCCCCTTTTCTTTGCCTATAAAAGACCACTCTTATCAAATAAAAGAACACACTAAGAAGAAGAAATTCTCTAACTTCTATCTTCTAACTTTGTTATTTATTTAATTCTATAACATGACTTAATTTTTTATTTTATTTTTCAGAGATTTTATGTGGACTAAGAAACTATAAAATCAAAATTAAAAATTATTGGTTTTTAGTGATTCTCTGAATGAACTTTTAACTGAGCAAAGATATGGGTCCGTTTATTTTTATTTTTTTGATATTAGTAAATATTATTTTTTGATAGGGGTGGGGTGGCGTGGCGTGGGGTGGGGTGGCGTGGGGTGGGCGGGGTGTAAGATTAATGATTAAATAGTTCAGGCTCGATTCGTACTCGCTCGACTAAAAGTTTGATTCGAGCTCCACTCGAAATATAAATGAGTTAAATATGAGAAAATTTTAAAGTTCGATAAATATCTCGAACCTCCTCAAATTATAATTTTCTATTGATACTCAGATTATATTTGTTCGAAATATTCAAACTGTTTGGACTCGATTCAGAATCGCGCTCGACTCGATAGCTAAATGAGCCTCAATTAAACCTTATTTTATACTCGATAAATTTTCTGAACCAAATTTGAGCAACTCAATACTCGGTTCGACTTGGTTCGTGTACACACCTTAATGGGGGGTGGGAGGGCAGGGTGGAGTGAGGGTTAAGGGTGGGTGTGGGGGGTAGGGATAGGGATAGGGATAGAGGTGGGGTGGGTGGGGGGTCGTGGGGAGTATGGGTAGGGGGTGGTGGGGGTAGGGTTGGGGTGGGGTGGGGGAGTGGGATGGAGGTGTGGTGGACTGGGTGGGGTAACATAATCAGAATATTATTTTTTTGAGGGGGGGGGGATGGGGATGAGGAGGGGTTAGGGTTGGGGTTGGGGTTGGGTGTGGGCGGGGTGGGGGTAGATACATAATCAGTAAATATTATTTTTGAGAGGGGTGGTGGATGGAGTGGGAGTGGGAGTGGGGGTGGGGGTGTATACATAATCACTGAATATTATTTTTTTTAATCAATTTTTTTTTTTAAATTTGGAGTGAAAACAACTTTTGATTTTAATTTGAAATGAAATATGGGTCAAAAAATAGTTAACCAGTTTGGATCTATATTTCTTTTAAAAAATATAGTTCCAAACCTTAACCAACTTAAATAAATAAAATAGTTAACCAACCCATTTGGTTCTAGTTAATATGAATTGACTCAATAGTTAATCAACTATATTACTAGGTTTGGAGAATTACGCGTTAATTATGTACTGAGTGAGTCAATTAAATACTCCATTATTATAGTTGGAACTCGATGGTGGTGGGATGAAGAATTATTATTCCATTTTGATTCAAACCACGTTGGGTTGTTGTCAAGTTAGCATCTCTTTGTAAACAAACAGATAGAATAAACTTTTAAAATACTATTTTTGTCTGTGAAAATATTTTGTTTCTTTATTGTACGTTTTCTGCCTTTTTCCCTTCCCCATTCTCCTCTCCTCCTTTTCTTTTGTACTCCATTCTATTCTCATTCTTAAAATAATTTCTTCAGGGTTGGCTTGTCATTTCCAACTTAAAACATTCAGTATATGTAAATTAATAAATCAAAGCACATTGAGCTGCCAGTCTTATCAAACACACCAAGATCAACATTAGCAGCTTTTGCATGTAGCCATGCAAGTTTCAGGCCCAAGTTTAGAAGGATCGCTCCCGCCCCGACTTTAGCAAGGAAGCCAACAGTTCACAGAATAAGTCAACTTAAAATGCCTTAACAATTTTGGATTTTTTATATGCATGGCGTACGTGAATAGTTAAACTAATCAGAAAAAGAAGAACAAGAACAAGCATGGTAGACTAGAGATCCATGTATTTGAAAGTTGTTAGCATGAAGTTTCTTTTTTAGGTAAGTTGGTCAATTGACCAATAGAGTGCTGACACGCAGGCGAGACTCTATGTGTGTCAGCATTCTATTAGCCAATTGACCAACTTACCCAAAAATAAATTTCATGCTAACCGGATCCCATGTATTTATAATTCACACAGTGTGTTTGTGCCACTTGTTCAACACTTGGGATGCATGCAACTCTCAATTCGGCCGACCAAATCGAATGAAGTAAATCGATCAATAAATCGAATCGAATCGAATCAAATCCAATCAAATAAATGACCAAAACTAGTAGTAGATTACTGCCTTATTCCTATTCCTCAAAATATTCCCATTCCTATTTCTGTACCAATTTTGTAAAACAAATTCTCTTTTATAAATTTTAAAATATTAAAAATCTATTTTTATTTTCATAAATAACAAATTACTAATTTCATAATTAGATATAATAAAAAATTATACTAACAAATTTAAAATCATTGAGCTTCGTATTTGTTGTCTTTACCCTTTTCATTATAACAGAGAGAGGGTATATAGATTCATAGAATAGTTTATTGATTGATTTTTCAAGTTAAATCGGACCTCTTTGTTTTTTACCATTTAATACTAAAATAAATTAATATATATGAACTTTTTAAAAAGTTAAAATTTTATTTTTCTTGCTCTTTTAGATGTAAAATTATTGATCAAACTTGGATTATTGTACTTGTAGCTATTGATTTGCTTGGGGAAAAAACTTGGACTTTTTTAATGGGCTTTAATATATATGGATTATTAAAATTTTGGGGTCTTCTCAATTTTGGGGCCTCAAGTCATTGCTTAAATGGCTTAACTATCAAACCGAACAGTGGCGAATTTGTATTGGGGGCAGCATAGACAACTGTCCTTGTTGAATTTTTTTAAATATAAGTATAGGGGTAGGGCAGATGTGACGCCCCCAAAATAGGTCTACACAACCTATTCAGAATCGCCAAATATATGGTATAAAATCTAAATACAAACTTCCTATAAACAACTATTAATTGTCGCGTAAAATACGACAAAAAATAAACTGTGAGTTTTAATACAATTATTATCTCGTAGACAATATCCAAACTCAAATAAAGTCCTCATTACAATTATTGTCACACTATTTTATAGAGTAGTGAGGGCTACTATAATAACCAACTTGGACCATCACTCCATTTCCCGACTAGTCCCAGCTATATTCTCATTTCTTGAAGAGAACAATGAAAGAAAAGGGCGAGCTCAACTAATCTAGTAAAAAATATTATGACTAAGATAATGTAGAAAAAATTATCCTTAGTCCTCAACAGGGAAAAATCTGATAGAATACAATAGACAACAAATTTTAGATCAATAACTATAGCGAAAATAACAAACCATTAGAAAAGTCAAGTAGAGCATGATGTCTACTATCTTCTATGATTTAAAAGTCCATCATCAATATTTTATCCCTGTAACACCAATCAATAATTATTTCTAATCAACGAGTTATCTATGCACTATGGGCCAAAGATAATCGTTTGTATCATCAGTGGTCATGATCATGCGAAACACCTGTCCATCTATGCACTACGAGCCAGAGAGGACTTTCACCAAAAACCTTTATGTATAATATTAAAGGTCATGATTATACAAATACACAATTTCTGGTCATAATCATACTAATTAACAGTCCATCTTTGCACTATGGGCCAAATATGACTTTCAGCATAATATAAGCATGATGGCGATGACAATGATAATGATATAAAGAATCAATCAAGTGAGATCAAAGATTAATATTAGAGATTTATAATTTAATTTATCCAGAGTTCAAGAATGTCCAAGTTGTCAACATGATAACTAATTGTGGAGTAAAATTGAACAATCAGTGGAAAAAATTGACATATAAACCCAAATCATATATACTAGAACAAATAAGGGTATTACATTTAAACCCAAATCAACGAACAATCATGTACCAAATCTGAGTCAAAACTTAAACCCAAATCGACATATAAACCCAAATCAAAGAACAATCAGTGGAAGAAAAAAACTAATGTGCATATTTACAGAAGTTATTCTAAGCACGTACCATGAAAAGTCCATAAAAACACATATAAGGGTGTTACATTTAAACCCAAATCGACATATAAACCCAAATTAAAAACCAATCAGTGGAACAAAAACCTAGTTTAGATATTTGCAGGAGATATTCTAAGGGTATTACATTTAAACACAAATCGAACAATAATCAGTGGAAAAATACTCTAACTCAGATATTTGTAGAAGAATCTCGACAAAAGAAAAAAAATTTAAACACAAACCCATACATACTTTCGACTTGGCTAGAGATTTCCATTAAAAACCCTAGCAGATCAAATCGTGCCTTCATCTTCGTCGCTCTCTCTCTCTATGAATTTTGACTCTATTGGAACCCTAATTTATAGCAATCGTCTCACTCGCTCTCTGAACTTAGATTCAGGTATTGCTTTGTTTGGTTTGGTTTGTTTAACAATAGTTTTCTTTTACCGCGTAATCCACCTTGGATTGGGCCATCAAAGTTGAGTCATTTTTCTTTTTTGTTAAAAAGCCACGTAGGAAAAAACTAACGTTCAATTTAATAGAATTGAGCTTCAGTTAACAGACTGATCAAATTGTAAAATTTTAATTAGTTTAATGGGGTAATTTAAAAAATTAAAAGTTTGGTTGGGAAATAAGTAAAACTTGTCAACTATAGTGGCTAAATCCTTAGTTTTGCCATTATAATTTTCTATTGATACTCAGATTATATTCGTTCAAAAAGTTCAAATTGCTCGGACTCAATTCGGAATCGTACTTAACTCGATAGCTAAATGAGCCTCAATCAAACCTTATTTTACACTCGATAAATTTTCTAAACCAAATCTGAGCAACTCAATACTCGGTTCGATTCAGTTTGTTTACACCCTTAGCAGGGTGGGGGGTGGGGTGGAGTGGGGGTTAGGGGTGGGAGTGGGGGTAGGGGTGGGAGTGGGGGTAGGGGTGGGTGGGGTCAAAGTGAGAGTGGGCCGGGTGGTGTTGGGGGGGGGGGGTAGATGTGACGCCCCCAAAATAGGTATACATTACCCATTCTAAGTCGCCAAATACATGGTACATAAATCAAATACAACTTAATTATACAACTGTCGTGTAACATACGACAAAACATAAGTTGAGAGTTTTAAAATGAATATTGTCCTCTAGACAATATCCACACTCAATGGAGTTCTCATTACAATTATTATCACACTATTTCACAGAATAGTGAGGACTACTAATGCACCATCTCGGACCATCACTCTATTCCCCGACTAGTCCCAGCTATATTCTCATTTCCTGAAGAGAACAATGAAAGAAAAGGGTGAGCTCAACTAGCCCAGTAAGAAATATTATGACTAAGATAATGCAGAATAAATTATCCTTAGCCTTCAACAATATAACAACTGATAGAATACAATAGAAAACAAGTTTTAGATCAACAACTGCAGCGGAATAAGCAATCCATTAGAAGAGTCAAGTAGAACATGATATCTATGATTTAAGAAGTTTTTCATCAACTTTATCGCTGAGACTTAGCTTAATAAATAAAGCACATCATCGAATCATCCCTGCACTACGGGCCAAGGATATTCATGTAATTATCAATGGTCATGATTATACCGAATAATCCCTGCTTATAATCATACCAATAACTGTCCATCAATGCACTACGGGCCAATGATGACTTTTACCACATCATTTATAATATTACGGGTCATGATTATACCGAATGATCCCTGGTCATAATCATACCAATCAACAGTCCATCTATGCACGTAAGCCAAAGATGACTTTCATCACAATATAAGCATGAGGATGATGACAATGATATAAGCATTAATCAAACGAAATCAAAGATAAATATTAAAGACTTTAAATTTATCCAGAGTTTAAAAATATCCCAATTGTCAACATGATACTACTTTATGGAGTAAAATTCAAGAATGATATTGTATAAAAAATAATTTGGACCGAAAAGAAATCAATTTTTGTCATGAATAGTACTCCGGGTGAATAGTACCCTGTAAATAGTACTTCGGGAATAGTACCCCATGAATAGTACCTTATGAATAGTACTCGTGAATAGTACTTTATAAATAGTACTTTGTGAATAGTACCCGTATTCGTAAATAGTACCGTATACGTTAATAGTGCCGTATACGTGAATAGTACCCATGAAAGGAAAATATAAAAGAAAATGATATTCCATGACGAGTACAAAAGAAAAAATATCTCATACGAGTATAATAGAATATAAGAAACTCGCAAATGGATTTTTATCTCGCAATGCGGTAATCCACGAGACAAATCATTTCCACAATTTAATAAAGAATGAATATGAAGGGTCATTCACCATGCATGCAGAGTCAGCGAGACAAAGTTATTCCAACAAAGATAATAAAGAATGGAATAATGGAAGAATTTCACCATGCATGTGGTAGTCCGTAGTGAAAGTTATTCCAATGTAATAATAAAGAATGGAATAACAATCCTTACAGTATTGAAAGAAATAACTCTCTCAAGAATAAAAAAATAATACCCCTTACTTATTTGTGAAGCGAAAATAATATTACTAAGAATATTGAACGAAGATGATATTCTTACGAATATCGAATCTAAAATAATATTCATAACGAATCTAAAAATAATATCTCTTGAATATGAAATAAATAATACCCCTTACATTGTTGAAGCGAAAATAATATTCCTATTTAATATTGAATCTAATATGATATTCCTTACTTAATATCGAATGAAAATAATATTCATACGAATATGAAAAATAATATCTCTTCGAATATGAAATAAATAATACCCCTACGATTGTTGAAGCGAAAATAATATTCCTACGAATATTGAAGCGAAGATGATATTCCTTATTTAATATCGAATCAGTGAAATAATATTCATATGAATACGAAAAATAATATCTCTTGAATATGAAATAAATAATACCCCTTACCTTAGAAGAAGATCGGATCTTTGGAATAGTGAAGTAGCGAGACTTTCTTCTTCTTTTCTATATATCTCTCTCTCTATAGCTTTCTCTCTATAATTGCTCTTGTGAGTCTTAGTGAATTGGTGGAGAATGAAGGAAGAATGAGCTTCTATTTATAGGAAAATATAGTTTCGACAATTGCACGTTTTGGGGCTCGAAATATTACAGTATAATACCTTCATCTTTTCCTTCAATTTTAATTTAGTCCTGCAAGTATTATCAAACTTGAACCACCTCCCCTAATAGTATATAATGTGAATCAATAGTACAATCATGTGACTCAATAGTTCTATACATGTGAAAAAAATAATTACAATATAGTACCTTTATCTATACCTCCATTTTTAATTTAGTCATGCAAGTATTATCAATCTTGCACCACTTCCCCTAATAGTACATGCATGTGAATCAATAGTACACACATGTGAACAAATAGTTATAAGCATGTGAATTAATAGAAATTAATTGCTCATTTATCCAATTAATTATCCAATTGGTCAATATAACCTCCAGACATCAATTATTATCAGAATAGATGTCGATTTCCACTAACAGTAATAATCCCAACACAATGGAAATATCAATTTCATCTTTAATCAACATGAACTTATTCATTATTAATATTATAACTCATAATATTTAACAATCAGATTATTCCCAGAAAAGAGGGGGCATTTCGATAAGGATTTCTCCCTATTAGCGCATGATTAGGTGACGAACCTCTCCTCGATGAACTTTCTAGACATCGTCAATATTGCAAATAGTAATATGAATAACTTTGTCGTCTCAATTATTGATTTAATAATAATAAATATTATGCAGATGATACTGTGACAATAATTGAATCAATAATATAAGAGATATGATATAGCAATTACTGTAGCAATAATTGAGTATAACTGAGTGACTTCTCACGTAAGCATCAATAATCAATAACGTGTGCTACTATGCAACCACGCGTATTATTGTACTTTTACCACCGGGTAGTTTAACAGTTTAACGGTAAAACTTTTGTCGTTATTTTTATAAAGAGATAATTCTGTCGTTTTCTAACTACGACAATACTTCCGTTGTGGGGTCCACCAATGATTGTGTCATCGTACGAATATTCCCTATTAAAACGAATATTCTCCGACCAATCAAATATTCTTCGACATAACGAATATTTTATATCAACTTTGTGAGACCCCAAAATTTTATGAATAAAAATTTAAATTTCTCGAAATATTTTTTTGAATATTATGGTGTGGATTTGATATAATGTTATAGTTGTGGGTAATATTTATAAATTTTACAAAGTAAGCAAGTTGTTATATAATATTTGATTGGTCGGGGAATATTCGTTTTAACAGGGAATATTCGTACGACGACACAATCATTAGTAGACCCCACAACGGAAGTATTGTCGTAGTTAAAAAATGACAGAATTATAATAACGGTGAAAGTGTTACCGTTAAAACTGTTGAACTACTCGGTAGTAAAAATACGATGAATACGCGTGGTTGCATAAAGTAGATTACCAGATTGATTATTGATGCTTACGTGAGAAGTCACTTAGTTATACTCAATTATTGCTACAGTAATTGCTGCATCATATCTCTCATATTATTGATTCAGTTATTGTCACAATATCATCTGCATAATATAATATATTATTAAATCAATAATTGAGACGACAAAGTTATTCATATTATTATTTGCAATATTGACAATGTCTAAAAATTTTGTCAAGGAGAGGTTTGGTCACCTAATTGCGCGCCAATAAAGAGAAATCCTTATCGGAAAGCCCCCTCTTTCTTGGGAACGACCTGGTTGTTAAACATTGAGAGTTATAATATTAATGATGAATAAGTTCGTGTTGATTAAAGATGAAATTAATAGTTCCATTATGTTGGAATTATTAGTGTTAGTGAAAATAGACATTTATTAATGTCTGGAGGTTATATTGATCAATCGGGTAATTAACCGGATAAATGAGCAATTAATTGCTATTAATTCACATGCTTATATAACTATTTGTTCACATGTGTGTATATTGAATCACAAGATAGATGGAGGTACTATAACGTAAATTATATTTTCACATGTCTTAGAACTATTGATTCACATGATTTACTATTAGGGGAGATGGTGCAAGTTTGATAATACTTGTAGGACTAAATTCAAAATGAAGGAAAAGAGGAAAGTATTATACTGTAATATTTCGAGCCCCAAAACGTGCAATTATCAAAAATATATTTTTCTATAAATAGAAGCTCATTCCTTCATTATTTTTCACCAATTCACTAAAGCTATAGAGCAATTATTATAGAGAGAAATTATAGAGAGAAAGAAGAAGAGAAGTCTGCTACCTCACTATTCCAGTATCCAGTCTTCTTTTGAGGTAAGGGGTATTATTTCTTTCGTATTCATGAAGAGAACTATTGTTATTCCATTCCTTAATATTCTATTGGAATAACTTGTATACGAGGACTACCGTATATATGGTGAAATTCTTCTGTTATTCCATTCTTTATTATTATGTTGGAATAACCTGTCTATGCGAAGTACCACACACGTGGTGAAATTCTTCTATTATTCCATTCTTTATTATTCTGTCGGAATATACTGTCTGTGCGTTTACACATGACCTAGTTCCATTATTTATTATTCTGTCGGAATATCCTGTCTGTGCGTTTATGCATGACCTGGTTCCATTATTTATTATTCTATTAGAATATCCTGTCGGTGCATTTATGCATGACATGGTTCCATTATTTGTTATTTTGTTGGAATAACCTGTCTGTACGGTCTATCGCATGCCTGGTGAATTCTTCTGTTATTCCATTATTTATTATTCTGTTGGAATAACTTGTCTGTGCGGTCTATCGCATGCCTGGTGAATTCTTCTGTTATTCCATTCCTTATTGTTCTGTTGGAATAACCTGTCTATATGGATTACCACAAGCATGGTGAATGACCTTTCGTATTCATTGTTTATTAAATTATGGAAATGATCTGTTTACGTGGATTACCGCATGGTGGATGAAAATCCATTTGCAGTTTCGTATATTCTATTATACTCATGTGAGATATCATTTCTTTTGTACTTGTCATGAAATATCATTTTATTTGGTATTTTCTGTTATGAGTTACTATTCACGGGTTACTATTCACCCGATTACTATTCACTCTAGTATTATTCACTCGGGTATTTGGGGCACTTCTCATGCTGGAATACTATTCACGAATTACTATTCACGGGTTACTATTCACCCAAATTACTATTCACCCGAATATTATTCACTCGGGTATTTGGAGTACTTTTCATGTCGGGGTACTATTCACGAGGTACTATTCCCGAAATACTATTCACGGGGTACTATTCACGACGAAAAATTGATTCTTTTCTGTCCAAATTATTTTTGGTGCATGAATATTATTCTTGAATTTTACTCTACAAAGAAGTATCATGTTGACAATTTGGACGTTATTGATTTTAGGATAAATTGACTTATAAATCTTTAAAATTTATTCTTGAACTTGTTTTATTGAATTATTATGTCATTGTCATCATCCTCATGCTTATATTGTGATGAAAGTCATCTTTGGCTTAAGTGCATAGATGGACTTGGTATCATTATGACCAGGGATCATTCGGTATAATCATGACCTGTAATGTTATAAATGATGTGGTAAAAGTCCTCAGTGGCCTGTAGTGCATTGATGGACAGTTTTTGGTATGATTATGACCATGGATTATTCGGTATAGTCATGACCATTGATGATTTAATGAATATCCTTGGCCCGTAGTGCAGGAATGATTCGATGATGTGGTTTATTTATTAAGCTGAGTCTAAGCGATAAAAATTGATGAAAACCTTTTAAATTATAGAAGATAATAGATATCATGCTTTACTTGACTCTTCTAATGGATTGCTTATTCCGCTGCAGTTAAACTTGATGTTTATTGTATTTTATCAGTTTAACACTGTTGAAGACTAATGATAATTTATTTTGGATTATCTTAGTCATAATATTTCTTACTGGGTTAGTTAAGCTCACCCTTTTCTTTCATTGTTCTCTTCAGGAAATGAGAATATAGCTGGGACGAGTCGGGGAATGGAGTGATGGTCCAGGATAAGTGGTTTTAGTAGTCCTCACTATTTTTATTAAATAGTGTGATAATAAGTGTAATGAGGACTGAATTTGAGTTTGTATACTGTCTAGATGACATTATTCTTGTTTAAACTCTCAGTTATGTTTTGTTGTATTTTACACGACTGTTGTATAATTAAGTTGTATTTGAATTTTGTACCATGTATTTGGCGACTCAAGATGGGTGATGTATACTTGTTTTTGGGGCGTCATAAACTTGCTTACTTTGCAAAATTTTCAAATGTTACCCACAACTATAACATTATATCAAATCCACACCATAATATTCAAAAATATATTTCGTGAAAAAAATTAATCTTTATTCATAAAAGTTGGGGTCTTATAGTAGAGGTAGGGGTGGGGTAGGGGTAACATAATCAGTAAATATTATTTTTTTGAGGGGGGGAAGGGGGATGGAGATTAGGAGGGGTTTGGGTTGGGGTGGGGGTGGGGGTGGGTGGTGTTGGGGGTAGATACATAATCAGTAAATAGTATTTTTTTGAGAGGGGTGGTGGATAGAGTAGAAATGGGGGTGGGAGTGAGGGTGTATACATAATCACTGCATATTATTTTTTTGAATCAAATTTTTTTAAATTTGGAGTGGAAAGAACTTTTAATTTTAATTTGAAATGAATATGGGTCAAAAAATAGTTAACCGGTTTGGACCTATATTTCTTTTAAAAATTATGGTTTCAAACCTTAACCAACTTAAATAAATAAAATAGTTAACTAACCTATTTGGTTCTAGTTAATATGAATTGACTCAATAGTTAATCAACTATATTACTAAGTTTGGAGAATTACGCGTTAATTATGTACTGAGTGAGTCAATTAAATACTCCATTATTATAGTTGGAACTCGATGGTGGTGGGATGAAGAATTATTATTCCATTTTGATTCAAACCACGTTGGGTTGTTGTCAAGTTAGCATCTCTTTGTAAACAAACAGATAGAATAAACTTTTAAAATACTATACTTGTCTGTGAAAATATTCTATTTCTTTACTGTATGTTTCCGCCTTTTTCCCTTCCCCTCTCTCCTCTCCTCCTTTTCTTTTGTACTCCATTCTATTCTCATTCCTAAAATAATTTCTTCAGGGTTGGCTTGTCATTTCCAACTTAAAACATTAAGTATATGTAAATTAATAAATCAAAGTACATTGAGCTACCACTCTTATCAAACACACCAAGCTCAACATTAGCGACTTTTTGTATGCGACCATGCAAGTAGACTTGCAAGCAGTAGGGTTGGCCTAAAATAAATTTGAAGCCATAATGGTAAGGCCAAAATGCCCGAGGTTTGGCAATTTGAAATTAATGGAGTCTGTGGCATGTGGTCATTTGGCCTTTACCGGCTCACCATGGCCTTTTCATATATATTTTTTTTATTGAAAAACCTGTACATCACAAATTCACAATAATATTTAAATTTTAGTCAATCATTCTCTCTTGTCTGACTGTCTCCACTTTCTTTCTAGGGAAAGTTCAGTTGCTGTAATAGTGTAACATATTACAATTTACATACAATGATTGATAAATGATAAAGTACACAAATTCAAACCAAGACATGAATACATCAAGACTATTCATTTCATTTGACATGTCACCAATCAACATCAACAGAAATAAGTTCCAAATGCATACTTGTAATCCCATCTCCATCTGCTAGTGAAAGAATGGCTTGACAGTTGACATCCTGTGCAAAAAGATTCATAAATGTGTCATAATCAATTGCAAAACAGATCCTGTAAATGCAAAATGCAAAATGAAAACAAATCCTGCAAATGCAAAATGAAAAATGAAAAATGAAATCAAATGCAAGTAACTATTAAAAGAAAGATATTATTATTATATACAAAAATTTTGGTCAGATTGCTCAACGTAATCATACGGCTGAAATAAGCAAGTTCAATGCAGGTAGTCGGTACAAGAAGGATTTAGATTAAAAACATGGTAAATTCATAAGCTCATTAGTCTGAACTCTCGTGCAAGTGTACTTAATTTATTAGGGCCTTTTATATATTAACTTATTGCATATTCAGCATCTTCAAAATGTCAAAAATAAAAAAACTCCAATTTAAAGTAAGATGCCAGTCACATAGTAACAATAAAGAAAATTTGTATTATCTTACTGCAAGATCATATTGAAATCAAATATGATGGTAATTACCCTATATTTCTAATTATTTAACTTTTTAGTTTTATCATTACATGTTCATTTGACTTTAGAAGATGCTAACCGTATAACTACAACAATGATTAGATGAATTATATAACAATGAATATGCTTATCATATCAAACACCTATTAAACCATTTGATAAATGTTTCACAGATCCTGCAAAATCAAAACAGATCCTACAAATGCAAATGAAAACAGGCCTAAAAAAATAGTACAAGCATGACAAACTTCAATAATCCAATAATCCAATAATCCAATTCAAACTTCAATAATCCAATAATCCAATTCAAATGCAAATGAAAACAGGCCTAATCAAAACTTTGTTTGGTAAAAATTCAAATGAAAACAGGCCTAATCATACTTCAATAATCCAATTCAAATGTAAATCACAAATTCAGAATGCTATTTAACAAAGCATTCAATTCTAGTATTCTACATTTTCTTAGTACTTAAAAAATCAAAGAAATAGTCCATAAAAAATGAAGTACTTACTAGTGAGTAATGTCTAGTCACTCCTTGTAATTTTCCCCATGTTAGAACCCTTTGACTCTTGATTTGCAACTAGCGGTACCAGAAGTACTTACTTTTGTGCATGTTTTACAATATGCTCTTAACTTTTTGGTTGAAGGATCTACCTTTTTCTCATATTGATTCCAAATTCCACTTTCTTCCCTTCGTTTTCTCTTCGAATTGTCAATTGGTTGTGTCAAATTGTCCGAGCTTTCAACTCCCCCATCAATCATGTAAGACCCCAACTTTTATGAATAAAGATTAATTTCTCTCGAAATATATTTTTGAATATTATGGTGTGGGTATAATATAATGTTATAGTTGTGGGTAATATTTATAAATTTTGCAAAGTAAGCAAGTGGTTATATAATATTCGATTGGTCGGGGAATATTCGTTTTAACAGGGAATATTTGTATGATGGCACAATCATTGGTGGACCCCACAACGGAAGTATTGTCGTAGTTAGAAAATAACATAATTATCTTTTTATAAAAATAACGGCAAAAGTTTTACCGTTAAACTGTTGAACTACCCGGTAGTAAAAGTACAATAATACGCGTGGCTGCATAGTAGCACACGGTATTGATTATTGATGCTTACGTGAGAAGTCACTCAGTTATACTCAATTATTTCTACAGTAATTGCTGCATCATATCTCCCATATTATTGATTCAGTTATTGTCATAGTATCATCTTTATAATATGATATATTATTAAATCAATAATTGAGACGGCAAAGTTATTCATATTATTATTTGCAATATTGACAATGTCTAGAAGTTACATCAAGGAGAGGTTTGGTCACCTAATTACGGCATAATAAGGAGAAATCCTTATCGGAAAGCCCCCTCTTTCCTGGGAACGACCTGGTTGTTAAATATTGTGAGTTATAATATTAATGATGAATAAGTTCATGTTAATTAAAGATGAAATTAATAGTTCCATTGTGTGAGAATTATTAGTGTTAGTGGAAATCGTCATTTATTTTGATAATAATTGATGTTTGGAAGTTATCGGGTAATTAATCGGATAAATAAGAAATTAATTGCTATTAATTCACATGCATATAACTATTTGTTCACATGTGTATACTATTAATTCACATTCATGTACTATTAGGGGAGTTGGTGCAAGATTGATAATACTTGCATGACTAAATTAAAGATGGAGGTATAGTTGAAGGTACTATACTGTAAATAATTTTTTCACATGTTTAGAACTATTGAGTCACATGATTTACTATTAATTCACATGATTTACTATTAGGGGAGGTGGTGGAAGTTTGATAATACTTGCAGGACTAAATTAAAATGAAAGAAAAGTTGAAGGTATTGTACTGTAATATTTTGAGCCCCAAAACGTGCAATTATCGAAACTATATTTTCCTATAAATAGAAGCTCATTCTTCCTTCATTTCTCACCAATTCACTAAAGCTTTAGAGCAATTATTATAGAGAGAAATTATAGAAAGAAAGAAGAAGAGAAGTCTACTACCTCACTATTCCAATATCTAGTTTCTTCTAAGGTAAGGGGTATTATTCTTTCGTATTCATGAAGAAAGTTATTTTCTTTCAATACTTGTAAGGATTGTTATTCCATTTTTTATTATTATGTTGGAATAACCTGTCTATGCGAAGTACCGCATACATGGTGAAATTCTTCTGTTATTCCATTCTTTATTATTCTGTTGGAATAAACATGCATCTGCGGTCTATCGCTTACTGGTGAAGTCTATTGTTATTCCATTCTTTATTATTACATTGGAATATCCTTTTTTGTGCGGATTACATGATGACCGGTTCCATTCTTTATTATTTCTGTTGGAATATTACATGCATGCGGATTACACATGACCTGGTTCCATTCTTTATTATTCGATTGGGAATAACCTGTCTGTGCGGTCTATTGCATGCCTGGTGAATTCTTTTGTTATTCCATTCTTTATTATTCTGTTGGAATAACCTATCTATGTGGATTACCACATGCATGGTGAATGATCCTTTATATTCATTCCTTATTAAATTTTGGAAATGATCTGTCTACGTGGATTACCTCATGGCGGGCGAAAATTCATTTACAGTTTCATATATTCTATTATACTCAGTTGGTTAAAGTTTTGACTTCTATACTCCATGAAATTAGTAGAATATCCTGGATATTTGCGCTTCATCTATTACCTTTTCATGGAAATATTCTTCTGAGCATTATTGAATTTTACTCTACAAAGCAGTATCATGTTGACAATTTGGACGTTATTGATTTCAGGATAAATTAACTTATAAATCTTTAAAATTTATTCTTGAACTTGTTTTATTGAATTGTTATGTCATTGTCATCATCCTCATGCTTATATTGTGATGAAAGTCATCTTTGGCTTACGTGCATAGATGGACTCGGTATGATTATGAACATGGATCATTCGGTATAATCATGACCTGTAATGTTATAAATGATGTGGTAAAAGTCCTCAGTGTCCTGTAGTGCATTGATGGACAGTTTTTAGTATGATTATGACCAGGGATTATTCGGTATAGTCATGACCATTGATGATTTAATGAATATCCTTGGCCCATAGTGCAGGGATGATTCGATGATGTGGTTTATTTATTAAGCTGAGTCTTAGTGATAAAAATTGATGAAAATTTTTTAAATCATAGAAGATAGTAGATAGTAGATATCATGCTCTACTTAACTCTTCTAATGGATTGCTTATTCTGCTGTAGTTAAACTTGATGTCTATTATATTTTATCAGTTTAACATTGTTGAAGACTAATGATAATTTATTCTTCATTATCTTAGTCATAATATTTCTTACTGGGCTAGTTGAGTTCATCCTTTTGCTTTCATTGTTCTCTTTAGGAAATGAGAACGTAGTCGGGACTAGTCGGGGAACGGAGTGATGGTCCGAGATGGTGTATTAGTAGTCCTCACTATTCTATAAAATAGTGTGACAATTAATGTAATGATGACTCTATTTGAGAGTGGATATTGTCTAGAAGGCAATATTCCTATTTAAACTCTCAGCTATGTTTTGTCGTATATTACACGACGGTTGTATAATTAAGTGTGTATTTGTATTCTGTACCATGTATTTAGCGACTCAAGATGGGTGATGTATACCTATTTTGGGGGCGTCATATTTGGTATGAATGCTTAGGGATATGATTCCTGGCTGAGATGTGAGACAAGAACTAGGAGGGGAGAGATGGGGAATTCCTTCGCTAGTATGACCTACCTAAGTTTATTTGGTATTTAATTGGTCGGTTAGAGTATAGGGATAATATGTGATATGTTAATTAACCCTTGTTTTGTGACAGTATTTGAAAATGGCATCCGAAAATGTTGAGATAAGAAATGAAGCAAATGAGACCGTTGAGTCACAAACTATCAATACCTAGGGTAATGTTTAACAGGAAGACAATAATCCTCATGTAAACAATAACACTGATGAAATGGTGAATGATGGGATGTTCATAGGCTTTATGCAATTCATACAACATCAGGCGAGAGCGGCTCCTATCCAAAATACAGATGGAAACACTGACAACTCTCGGACGGTCACCGCTAAGCAATACAAGGAGCTGAGACCACCAGAGTTTTTTGGAGAGCCAAAACCACTTAAGGCGGAGACGTGGATAAAGCAGATTAACAAGATATTTGATTTCTTGGGATGCTCTGAGGAGAAAAAGGTTCCCTTTTCCACCTTCATGTTGCGAGCAGAGGCAGATTACTGGTGGGAATTTGTAAAGCGTACTTAACTTGCCGCACTCAAAATGTCTTGGGAAAAGTTCCAAGAGCTTTTCAACGACAAGTACTTTCCTGAAAGTATTCGTCACATGAAGGAGGTAGAGTTCATCAAGCTTGAGCAAAACAATATGACCGTGGCGCACTACGAAACTAAGTTTGCCAAGTTATCTCGGTTTGCGTCCCATTTGGTTGATAATGACGCGAATGTTTCTAAGAGGTTTAAAACTCGAGATACGTCAATACCTTATCTCTCATAAACTGTGTTTGTATCCAGATGTTGTGAATATGGTTCAGTTATTGGAGCGCGATAATGAGTTAACCCAATTAAGAGAGAGCAGTCGGCAAGTTGATAAGTGGATTTTATATACACTTATCCGGTATCTTTTACTTGAATTAGTTGCTTATATTCATGTGTCTTAGTTACTTTTCATGCATTTTGTGTTCATTTTGTAGGTTACACATTTGGGAGCGGTGTGAGCGATTATTGGTAAGGAAAAGCAAAGAAAATGCAAAGAAAAACAATCCGGACATCATTTGGGCTTTCATGTTTACTTCATATTCTTGGTTTGGAACTTAGCTTACATTGTAGAGCATCGTCTTAGCTTTTCGAAATATCTTGAATCATTCCAATCGGAGTTCGGATGCAAGAAATATAATCTTTGTACCAACGGACGACGAACTTCGCTGTTTTGGTTAGCCATTTTCGTAGCAGTCACTTCCAGCCCAATTTAAACCTTCATCCGGCCTGAATTTCTCAATCCTCAAAGAATGAAAGTTGTAGAGCTCGTCGATATCTTCGATTTGATAGGTGGCAGGCCTCGTAACTCCTCCCGGATCAAATGTTATGGCCGTTTTACCAGAGGATGCTGTGACAGAAAAATGATGCCCGCCGGGGTGGGCTTTTCTTTAGTAAAACTTTCCCCGTATGCGGGGTACCAACTGCAAAACAAGTACTATAGCCCGGTGCAACCGGGACCCTTGACAAGCCTAGACCCCATTTGAGGCGGGGTTTCTTGTAAAAGAAGTGGTTTTTGGCCAAATTTGAGTTAAGGAAGGATTGTTTTCGATCCAATTGACTCAAGGACTTCCAAGAGGACTTAAAGATATGTAAAAAGGCTTATAAAAGGAGGAGAATAATAAGGATTAGGGGAGATTGGAGAGATTGGGAGAGAGCATTCCATTAGATTAGATTAGAGTAAATTAGATCAAAACACTAGTTCTAAATAGTTTTGGAGATTGAAAGCAACTTGAAGACCATTGAAGATCAAGAGCGGGAGCTTGAGGAAGATGGAGATTTTGCGACAAATGATTCAATTCTTTACTCTACTCTTATTTTTATCTTTTAATGTTATTTCAAGTGTGGATTCTTAGTTTTAATTCAATAATCATGAACTAATTCTTTGTTTGAGATTACAATGGATCTTATTATGTAGTTTATTTTAATATTCTTCGCTATCAATTATTATGTTCTATCGTGAGAATTGTCTATTGTGGTTTGGACTTAATTGTTTAATTGACTGGCCATCAATTACCGTGATAATCTATATGAACTCGAGAGTTGAAGTATAGATTTAGATCTGATCATGATAGCATGTGTTCAGGATTTTGTTAGTAGCTTAAACTTGATGAGTGTTAAGGTAGAGATATGCTTGACACCGCATGTAATCGGATAGAGAACTTGTTCTTAAACCTTCTTCAATTAAAATTCACATAGAGATATAGTGGGTTAGTTGATTAAGGTGTTTAACGAATTTCTATCTTAATTGTGGATTGACGTTAATACGGTATTAGTGCATCGAGAGGTGGTTAATACTACTTTAGTGTTCTTGATTAACAATTCGGGATAGAGAATAATTGATGAAAAGTGTGTTAACTTAAATGAAGCAATAAGTGAAGTTGTGATCTTAAATCTCCATAGTCTTAATTTAATTAGTGGAATTTAATAGTAGTTTAATTTATATAATTTGAAATTCATTCGTTTAAATAAGATTGAGTTGGTTACGGGTTAATACTTAGTGATTTTTATTAACTAATTCTCTGTGGGAGCGATACTCAAATTATCACTTTATTACTTGTTGACCACGTATATTTGCGTGTTATGCGTAATTTGATTTTACCCAACACAAGTCGATAATACCAGTGGTAGCAGTCATCGAAGCGGTGACAACAAATGTGGAGGGAATCAACATGCCAAAAATGGTAATCACTTTGGTGGTAATCATGGCCATGATAATAAGAGTGGACATTTCAAGAAGAGGAGATTCAATAATGATGGAAAGACGTCAGCACCAACACCTGTTGTTAAGGAAGGAGAACGACCACCGGTCGTATGTTACAAATGTGGAGGGGAAGGACACATAAGTCCAAACTGCACGATGCAGTCCAAAGCATGTTACAATTGTGGAAAAGAAGGTCACCTAGCCCAATTTTGTCGTGCACCAAAGTCAAGTCCAGCTGGGATGGAGGCATCAAAGGGTGTCTCAGACAAGACAAAACCGGTAGTTCAAGGGAGCGCGTTTGTCGTAACCTCCCAAAAAGAGAGGAATCCGAATGAGGTGATCACGAATAAGCTAATCATAAACTCTAGCAATGTTTATACTTTATTTGATACCGGCTCTATCCATTCCTTTATTTCTCCTACTTGCGCTCAACGTTTAAATTTGACTCCGGAGAAATTAGACTTTGACTTATCTGTTGAAACTCTGTTGGGAGAAACCTTCATTACATCCACGGTTTATATGTCTTGTTTGATTCAAATCGGTAACCACACGTTACCTGTCGATCTTATTTCTTTGAAAATACTTGCATTTGATGTGATTTTAGGGATTAATTGGTTAACTACTCATCATGCTAAAATTAATTATTTTCGTAAGGTTGTTAGCTTTTATATTCCTAACCAACCTATTATGCGAATTCAAGCAACCAAACCACTAAAATCAATCACTGTCATATCAAGCCATAAAACTATTCGTTTATTGAAAAACGGATGTCAAGCTTTCTTAGCCCATGTCACGGATTTAAATAAAAATACGTCAGATTTGAATGATATTTCTATTGTTAATAAATTTCCGACGTATTCCCTAGAAGAACTTCTCGGCCTACCCCAGGCGTGAAATTGAATTTTGTATCGACCTTGAATGCGGTACAAAACCCATTTCCAAAGCCCCATATCGAATGGCTCCTATTGAACTTCAGGAGTTAAAAACCCAATTACAGGAATTGTTAGACATCGATTTCATTCGTCCTAGTAGGTCTCCTTGGGGTGCTCCTGTTCAATTCGTGAAGAAGGAAGATGGAAGTATGGGACTTTGTATTGATTATCGAGAGTTGAATCATGTCACCATAAAAAATAGGTACCCATTGCCTCGCATTGATGACCTGTTTGACCATTTGCAAGGAGCCAAATTCTTTTCAAAGATTGATCTTCGCTCCGGATATCATTAATTAAAGATTAAAACTGATGACATTCCAAAGACTGCTTTTAGAACTAGGTACGGGCATTATGAATTCTTAGTCTTGTCTTTTGGATTGACTAATGCTCTTGCTGCCTTCATGGACATGATGAACCAAGTATTCAAGGAATATTTGGATCACTTTGTGGTCGTCTTTATTGATGACATCCTCATATACTCCAAAAGCCGTGAAGACCATGAACAACACTTGAGGCTGATACTTCAAAAGCTTTGTGAAAACAAGCTTTATGCCAAGTTGAAGAAATGTGAGTTCTGGCTTAAGGAAGTTGCATTCCTTGGGCACGTGATATCAAATCATGGAATATCTGTTGACCCAGCGAAGATTGAAGCAATTCAAAGCTGGGAGCAACCTAAGTCAATGACCGAAGTACGTAGCTTTCTCGGCTTAGCTAGTTATTATCGGAGTTTTGTAGAAGGGTTTTCTCGAATCGCTACTCCATTAACGTAGCTGACTCGAAAAGATACAAAGTTTGGTTAGAGCGAGGAATATGAGAAGAGTTTTTAAGAACTCAAGAGAAGACTTATTTCAGCACCTGTTCTGACAATACCATCTGGTTCGGAGGAATTTGTCATATACAGCGATGCTTCAGGTAAAGGTTTAGGATGTGTTCTCATGCAACATGGGAAAGTCATTGCCTATGCCTCTTGACAACTCAAAGAATATGAAAGGAATTATCCCACTCATGATCTAGAGTTGACAGCTGTCATTTTTGTGCTTAAGATTTGGAGGCATTACCTTTATGGAGAGAAGGTGGAGATTTATACGGATTAAAACAGCCTCAAATATTTCTTCACTAAAAAGGAACTCAACATGCGGCAACGACGATGGCTTGAGCTGTTGAAAGATTATGATCATACCATCCAATACCATCCTGGAAAAGTGAATGTAGTAGCTGACGCATTGAGTAGAAGATCTTATGCGGGTATGAGTGCAATATTGTCAATGCAAAGACCCATTTTATATGACTTACGAAGGATTGAGATAGAGTTAAAGACTCTAAGGACCCATGTGATGATGGCGAATATACGAGTAGAACCAACTTTAATTGATAAAGTTAAAGCTGCTCAAGCTACAGACTTGGAGCTGATGCGTATGAGGAAGAAAGTGCAAGAAGGTGCTATTCCGGAAGCAAGAATCGATGAAGAAGGAATACTTCATCCTGTATCATGATCATGATGGAGGCGCACAACACACCGTTTGTAATCCATCCTGGGAGTACCAAAATGTATCATGATCTCTAACATACATTTTGGTGGAGGAATATGAAGAGAGAGATAGCGAGGTTTATCTCAAGGTGTCTAACTTGTCAATGAGTCAAGACGGAGCATCAAGTGCCAAAAGGTCCATTACAACCACTTGAAATTCCAGAATGGAAGTGGGAGCACATTACCATGGATTTCGTTACTGGTCTTCCCAAGGTTTCTCAAGGCATATATGCAATTTGAGTTATTGTTGATAGATTGACCAAGTCTGCTCATTTCTTACCGATACGAGAAACTTATACACTTGAATGTCTTGCTAGTATGTATATAAACGAGATTGTAAGATTGCATGGTATGCCAGTATCCATAGTTTCTGATCGAGACCCAATATTCATTTTTAAGATTTTGGGTTAGTTTGCAAAAAGCTATGGGCACGGATTTAAGATTTAGTTTGGCATATCATCCTCAAATGGATGTGTGAGACCCCAAATTTTATGAATAAAGATTTAAATTTCTCAAAAACTTTTTTTGAATATTATGGTGTGGATTTGATATAATGTTATAGTTGTGGGTAATATTTATAAATTTTGCAAAGTAAACAAGTTATTACATAATATTCGATTGGTCGGGGAATATTCTTTTTGTTGGGGAATATTCGTACGATGGCACAATCATTGGTGGACCCCACAACGGAAGTATTGTCGTAGTTAGAAAAAACGCACGAATTATCATTTTATAAAATAACGACGAAAGTGTTAATTAAAACCGTTGAACTACCCGGTAGTAAAAGTACGATGTCTGGCGTGTGGTTCTATAGTAGCATACGGTATTGATTATTGATGCTTACGTAAGAAGTCACTTAGTTATACTCAATTATTGCTAAAGTAATCACGCACGCATCATATCTCTCATATTATTGATTCAATTATTGTCACAAGATTATCATCCGCATAATATGATATATTATTAAATCAATAATTGAGACGACAAAAGTTATTCATATTATTATTTGCAATATTGACAATGTCTAGAAGTTTACATTAAGGAGAGGTTTGGTCACTTAATTGCGGCTATGATAAGGAGAAATCTTACCTAAAGCCCCTCTTTCCAGGAGCGACACGGTTGTTAAATATTGTGAATTATAATATTAATGATGAATAAGTTCATGTTGATTAAAGATGAAATTGATAGTTTCATTGTGTTGGAATTATTAGTGTTAGTGAAAATCGACATTTATTTCGATAATAATTGATGTTTGGAGGTTATATTGACCAATCGGGTAATTAACCGGATAAATGAGCAATTAATTGCTATTGATTCACATGATTATAACTATTTGTTCACATGTGTGTACTATTGATTCACATTCATTTAATATTAGGGGAGTTGGTGCAAGATTGATAATACTTGCATGACTAAGTTAAAAATGGAGGTATAGATGGAGGTAATATATTGTAATTTGTATTTTCACATGTCTAGAACTATTGATTCACATGATTTACTATTAAGGGTGGTGGTGCAAGTTTGATAATACTTGCAGTACTAAATTAAAAATGAAGGAAAAGAGGAAGGTAACATATTGTAATAATTTGAGCCCCAAAACGTGCAATTATCGAAAAATATATTTTTCTATAAATAGAAGCTCATTCTTCCTTCATTTCTCACCAATTTACTAAAGCTATAGAGCAATTATTATAGAAAGAAATTATAGAGAAAAAGAAGAAGAGAAGTCTGCTACCTCACTATTCCAGTATCCGATTTTCTTTTGAGGTAAGGGGTATTATTCTTTCGTATTCATGAAGAGAATTATTTTCTTTCAATACTTATAAGGGTTGTTATTCCATTATTTATTATTATATTGGAATAACCTGTCTATGCAAAGTACCGCACACATGGTGAAATTCTTTTGTTATTCCATTCTTTATTATTCTGTTGGGATAACCTGTCTGTGTGGTTAATCGCATGGCTGGTGAATTTTGTTGTTATTCCATTCTTTATTATTACATTTGGAATATCCATGCATGCATGGATTATGCATGACCCGGGTTCCATTCTTTATTATTTTGTTGGAATAACTTTGCCCATGCGATTACTATCGCATGCCTGGTGAATTTTGTCGTTATTCCATTCTTTATTATTCTGTTAGAATATCCAGTCTGTGCGGATTACACATGACCTGGTTCTATTCTTTATTATTTTGTTGGAATATCTTGTCTATACGAATTACGCATGACCTGGTTCCATTCTTTATTATTCTGTTAGGAATAACTTTATCTCATGCGATGATCTATCGCATCATGGTGAATTCTTTTGTTATTCCATTCTTTATTATTCTGTTGGAATAACCTATCTATGTGGATTACCGCATGCATGGTGAATGATCCTTCGTATTCATTCTTTATTAAATTATGGAAATGATCTATTTATGTGGATTACCGCATGGCGGGTGAAAATCCATTTGCATTTTCATATATTCTATTATACTCATCTGGGATATCATTTCTTTTGTACTCGTCATGATATATTATTTTTTTGGTATTTTTTGTAACGAGTTACTATTCATGGGTTACTATTCACCCGGTTACTATTCACTCTAGTATTATTCACTAGGGTATTCGGGGTACTTTTCGTGTCAGAGTACTATTCACGAGTTACTATTCATGGGTTAATATTCACCCGATTACTATTCACTCTAGTATCATTCACTCGGGTATTCGGGACACTTTTTAGGTTTGGAAGTACTATTCACAGGTACTATTCTCAAGTACTATTCACGGGTACTATTCACCTTAAAAATATATTTCTTTTTTGTCCAAATTATTTTTGGTACATGAATATTATTCTTGAATTTTACTCTACAAAGCAATATCATGTTGACAATTGGGACGTTATTGATTCTTGGATAAATTAAATTATAAATCTTTAAAATTTATCCTTGAACTTGTTTTATTGAATTATTATGTCATTGTCATCATCCTCATGCTTATATTGTGATTAAAGTCATCTTTGGCTTACGTGCATAGATGGACTTGGTATGATTATGACGAGGATTATTCGGTATAATCATATAGTAATGTAACGAATGATGTGGTAAAAGTCCTCATTGGCCTGTAGTTCATTGATGGACAGTTGTTGGTATGATTATGACCAGGGATTATTCAGTATAATCATGACCATTGATGATTACATGAATATCCTTGGCTGTGGTGTAGGGATGATTCGATTTTATTTATTAAGCTGAGTCTCATCGATAATGTTGATGAAATTTTTTTTAAATCATAGAAGATAACAGATTTTATGCTCTACTTGACTCTTCTAATGGATTGCTTATTCCGCAGCAGTTGTTGATCTAAAACTTGTTGTCAATTGTATTCTATCAGTTGTTATACTGTTGAAGGCTAAGGATAATTTATTCTGCATTATCTTAGTCATAATATTTCTTCTTTGGGCTAGTTGAGCTCACCCTTTCTTTCTTTTTATTCTTCTTGAAATGAGAATATATTTGGGATTGGTCTGGGAGCGGATTGACTGGTCCAGATGGTTGTTTTAGTAGTCCTCACTATTCTGTGAAATAGTGTGATAATAAATATAACGAGGACTCCATTGAGAGTGGATATTGTCTAGAAGGCAATATTCTTGTTTAAACTCTCGGCTATGTTTTGTCGTATTTTACACGACTGTTGTATAATTAAGTTGTATTTGAATTTATGTACCATATATCCATGCGACTCAAGATGGGTCATGTATACTGTTTTGGGGGCGTCATGCGGTTTAGTATCAAAGCTTAGGATATGATCCCTGGTGAGATGTGAGACAAGAACTAGGAGGGGAGAGACGGGGAATTCCTTCGCTAGTATGACCTACCTAAGTTTATTTGATATTTAATTGGTCGGTTAGAGTATATGGATAATATGTGATATGTTAATTAACCCTTATTTTGTGACACTGTTTGAAAATGTCATTTGAAAATGTTGAGATCAGCAATGAAGCACATGAGACCGTTGAGTCACCAACGATCAATACCCAGGATAATGTGCAACAGGAAGACAATAATCCTCAGGCAAATAACAACACCGATCAAATGATGAACAATGGGATGTTCAGAGGCTTTATGCAATTCATGCAACATCAGGTAAGAAAGACTCCTGTTCAAAATATAGGTGGAAACAATGGCAACCCACGGTTGGTCACCGCTAAGCAGTTCAAGGAGCTGGGACCACCGGAGTTTTTGGGAAAGCCAGAACCACTTAAGGCGGAGACGTGGTTAAAGCAGATCACCAAGATATTTGATGTCTTAGGATGCTCTGAGGAGCAAAATGTTCCCTTTGCCACCTTTATGTTGCGTGAAGAGGCAGATTACTGGTGGGAATCTGTAAAACGTACCCAGCCTGCCGCACTGAAGATGTCTTGGGAGAAGTTCTAAGAGCTGTTCAACGACAAGTACTTTCCCAAAAGTATTCGTCACATGAAGAAGGTGGAGTTTATCAAGTTAAAGCAAAACAATATGACCGTGTCGCAATACGAGGGTAAATTTGCGGAGTTATCTCGGTTTGCATCCCATTTGGTCGATAATGAGGAGTGAATGACGCGAATGTTTCTAAGAGGTTTGAAACCCGATATACGTCAATACCTCATTTCTCACAAACTTTGTTTATATTCAGATGTTGTGAATATGGCTCAGTTATTGGAGCGCGATAATGAGTCAGCACAACCAAAAGGCAACGACTAACAACACGATAATAATCGTACTGGTGGCAACGACCATCGAAACAATGATAACTATCGGGGGGAAATTATCATGCCAAGAATGGTAATCACTTCGGTGGTAATCATGGCCAAGATAATAGAAGTGGAAAATTCAAGAAGAGAAGGTTCAACAACGATGGAAAGACCGCAGCACCAACACCCATTTTCAAGGAAGGAGAACGACCACCAATTATATGCTTCAAATGCGGAGGGGAGGGACATATCAGTCCAAACTGCGTGATGCAGCCCAAAGCATATTACAATTATGGAAAAGAAGGTCACCTAGCCCGATTTTATCGTGTACCAAAGTCAAGTCCAGCTGGGACGGTGGCACCAAAGGCGGATACGGACAAAACAAAGTCGGTGGTTTCAGGAAGAGCATTTTTCGTGACTTGTCAAAAAGCAAGTGACCCGAACGAAGTTAACACGGGTTAGTGAATTATAAATTCTTGTGAAGTCTATACCTTATTAGATATCGGTTCTACCCATTCTTTTATCTCTCTTGCTTGCGCTCAACATTTAAATTTAACTCTAGAGAAGTTAGACTTTGACTTATCGATTAAAACTTCGTTAGGAGAAACCTTCATTTCATGTGCTATCCAAGTCTTGGATGAGAGTCACAGTTTTGAATGATGTTTCTATCGTTAATAAATTTCCTGACGTATTCTTGAAGACTTCTTAGCCTACCCCTAGAGCGTGAAATCGAATTTTGTATTGACCCCAGTATAAAATCCATTTCTAAAACCCTCAAAACCCGCATACATGATAAAATTCTTCTGTTATTCCATTCTTTATTATTCTATTGGATTAACCTGTCTGTGCGGTCTATCACATGCCTGGTGAAGTCTGTTGTTATTCCATTCTTTATTATTCTGTTGGAATATCCTGTCTGTGCGGAATAACCTGTCTATGCGGTTTATCGCATGCCTGGTGAATTCTTCTGTTATTCCATTCTTTATTATTCTGTTAGAATAACCTGTCTATGGGGATTACCACATGCATGGTGAATGATCCTTTGTATTCATTCCTTATTAAATTGTGGAAATGATTTGTCTACATGGATTAGCGCATGGCGGGTGAAAATCCATTTGCAGTTTCATATATTCTATTATACTCAGTTGGTTAAAATTTTGACTTCTATACTCCATCAAATTAGTAGAATATCCTGGATATTTACGCTTCATCCAGTATCTTTTCATGGAAATATTCTTCTGAGCATTCTTGAATTTTACTCCACAAAGCAGTATCATGTTGACAATTTGGACGTTATTGATTTCAGGATAAATTAACTTATAAATCTTTAAAATTTATTCTTGAACTTGTTTTATTGAATTATTATGTCATTGTCATCATCTTCATACTTATATTGTGATGAAAGTCATCTTTGGCTTACGTGCATAGATGGACTCGGTATGATTATGACCAGGGATCATTCGGTATAATCATGACCTGTAATGTTATAAATAATGTGGTAAAAATCCTCAGTGGCCCGTAGTGCATTGATGGAAAGTTTTTGGTATGATTATGACCAGGGATTATTCGGTATAGTCATGACCATTGATGATTTAATAAATATCCTTGGCCCATAGTGCAGGGATGATTCGATGATGTGGTTTATTTATTAAGCTGATTCTTAGTGATAAAAATTGATGAAAACATTTTAAATCATAGAAGATAGTAGATATTATGTTCTACTTGACTCTTCTAATGGATTGCTTATTCCGCTGCAGTTAAACTTGATGTCTATTATATTTTATCAGTTTAACATTGTTGAAGACTAATGATAATTTATTCTGCATTATCTTAGTCATAATATTTCTTACTGGTTAGTTGAGATCACCCTTTTGCTTTCATTGTTCTCTTCAGGAAATGAGAACGTAGCCGGGACTAGTTGGGGAACGGAGTGATGATCCGAGATGGTGTATTAGTAGTCCTCACTATTCTATAAAATATTGTGACAATAAATGTAATGATGACTCTATTTGAGAGTGGATATTGTCTAGAAGGCAATATTCCTGTTTATACTCTCAGCTATGTTTTGTCGTATATTACACGACGGTTGTATAATTAAGTGTGTATTTGTATTCTGTACCATGTATTTGCTGACTCAAGATGGGTGATGTATACCTATTTTGGGAGCATCACAAATCAAATCAATTGTTACACGATCTCGTCGATCCTCCATAAGAACTCTACAAATAAAATATGCAAAAAAATATGTAATCTTAATGGATAAGTGAATTCAGCCACTAATTCGAAAGTCAAATATGCAAGAAAATCAACAATTACAAATTTATGCTCTGTTACATGGTTTATGGTTATTACTCTGTCAATAAGTTTAAGAAAATTAATAATCCTAAAAGAAGATTACAAGTTTAAGAAAATCAACAATCCTAAAAGAAGAAACTCTGTCAATCCATTTCAGTATTTAACACGGAAAAAGAACTTAACCCCTGCAGTCTGTAGAAATGTAATGATTCCAGAAATGAACTTTTACAAAAGATAATGATTCCAGAAATATAATTTCAACGAATATCTAATCTATATCTCTAATTCATGCAGTTCATATACTTGATTTCAGCCATTGAACTTAACCCCTGCAGCTTCCAATACTTCAGGTAGAATTACAAAATAAATTCAGAACATAAATTAAAAAAAAAAATAGAACAAACAGAATAACAATAGAAAGATCAGTAAGACTGTAAGATAGGTCATAGGAGGTTGAATACTTGAAAGCATCTGAACAGTGTATATATATTGGTATCGATGCTCACAAAATGATGATACTCAAGAGGCCCATAACTGATAACCCCAACAAAAGATTTCATCCAATAACAAAATAGGCGAAAGCGGCCAAACAAAAGATAGATCAAAATCATAGACTGAAACCATAGAACAAAATCAAACCATAAAACAAAATCCTTCCACGAAGAGAAAACTACCTGTAGAGAAGAAGAACTGAAGAAGCTACACAGACCACAGTCGTCACTCGTTAGTCGGCGTCTCAGCGACTCGGCGTGCGCTCTCGGTCTCTCACTCTCTTAGACTGGACTCTCCGCTCTCGCCTCGGTCTCTCTCTCACTTCTCAGTTCTCACTCAGTTTCAGATCTAGATGAGAGAATAAAGATGACTAGAACTAGAAGACTTAGACCTGGTAAAAATAGATCTGAAAAACTATCCTTTTTGGCTTTTAGTCTTTTACTTTATTAGCGAGTCTCAGACCTGATTGATAGCCATCACTCATCACTCATCAGCCGAATAAGGTTTTTTTTAAAGGCCGGGCAGGCCGGGCACCCACGGGCGGGTGATCATAGGGCCGGGCCAAAAGGTCCAGATTCTAATGGGCCAAAAAAATGAAGCCCATAGCCCAATTTTTGACGGGCGAGCTGGCCCAGCCCGCGTGCCTGGGCCGCTTTTGCCAGGTCTACATGCAAGTGTCAGGCCCAAGTTTAGAAGGATCGCTCCCACACTGACTTCAGCAAGGAAGACAGCAGTTCACAGAATAAGTCAACTTAAAATTCCTTAACAATTTTGGATTTTTTATATGCATGGCGTACATGAATAGTTAAACCAATCGGTAAAAGAAGAACAAGAACAAGCATGGTAGACTAGAGATCCATGTATTTAGAAGTGGTTAGCATGAAGTTTCTTTTTTAGGTAAGTTGTTCAATTGGCCAATAGAGTGCTGACACGCAGACGAGACTCTATGTGTGTCAACATTCTATTAGCCAATTGATCAACTTACCCAAAAATAAACTTCATGCTAATCGGATGCATGCAACTCACCCGGCCGACCGACTAAAACTAGTAGTAGATTACTGCCTTATTCCTATTCCTCAAAATATTCCCATTCCTATTTCTGTACCAATTTTGTAAAACAAATTCTCTTTTATAAATTTTAAAATATTAAAAATCTATTTTTATTTTCATAAATAACAAATTACTAATTTCATAATTAGATATAATAAAAAATTATACTAACAAATTTAAAATCATTGAGCTTCGTATTTGTTGTCTTTACCCTTTTCATTTTAATAGAGAGAGGGTATATAGATTCATAGAATAGTTTATTGATTGATTTTTCAAGTTAAATCGGACCTCTTTGTTTTTTACCATTCAATACTAAAATAAATTAATATCTATGAACTTTTTTAAAAAATAAAATTTTATTTTTCTTGCTCTTTTAGAGGCAAAATTATTGATCAAACTTGGATTATTGTATTTGTAGCTATTTATTTGCTTGGAGAAAAAACTTGGACTTTTTAATGGTCTTTAATATATATGGATTATTAAAATTTGGGAGTCTTCTCAATTTTAGGGCCTTAAGTCATTGCTTAAATGGCTTAACTATTGGACTGGCCAGTGGCGAATTTGTATTGGGGGTAACATAGGTAGCTGTCCCTGTTGGATTTTTTTTAATATAGGTATAGGGGTAGGGAAAATGTGACACCCCCAAAATAGGTCTACACAACCTATTCTGAATCGCCAAATACATGGTACACAATCTAAATACAAACTTCCTATAAAAACATATTAACTGTCGTGTAAAATATGACAAAATATAAAATATGAGTTTTAATACAATTATTATCTCGTAGACAATTTTCAAACTCAAATAAAGTTGTCATTACAATTATTGTCACACTATTTTATAGAGTAGTGATGACTACTATAATAACCAACATGGACCATCACTCCATTCCCCGACTAGTCCTTGCTATATTCTCATTTCTTAAAGAAGACAATGAAAGAAAAGGGTGAGCTCAACTAGCTCAGTAAAAAATATTATGACTAAGATAATGTACGTAGAACAAATTATCCTTAGTCCTCAACAGGGAAATTTTTTATAGAATACAATAGATAACAAGTTTTAGATCAATAACTGCAGCGGAAATAACAAACCATTAGAAGAGTCAAGTAGAGCATGATGTCTACTATCTTCTATGATTTAAAAGTTCATCATCAATAAGTCCATCATCAATATTTTATCCATGTAACACTAATCAATAATTATTTCCAATCAACGAGTTATCTCTGCACTACGAGTCAAAGATAATCGTTTTTATCATCAGTGGTCATGATCATGCCAAACACACATCTACGCACTACGGGCCAAAGAAGAATTTCACCACAAACCTTTATCTGTACTATTAAAGGTCATGATTATACCAATACATAATTTCTGGTCATAATCATACCAATTAACAGTCCATCTTTGCACTACGGGCAAAATATGACTTTCAACACAATATAAGCATGAGGATGATATAAAAAATTAATTAAGTGAGATCAAAGATAAATATTAGAGATTTATAATTTAATTTATCCAAAGTTCAAGAATGTCCAAATTGTCAACATGATAACTAATTGTGGAGTAAAATTCAAGAATGATATTCATGTATCAAAATAATTTGGACAAAAAATAAACCAATTTTGTCGTAAATATTACCCCGAATGAAAATATTAAAATTTAATAAGAATTTTCATACCAATATTTCAATGAAATGATATTAGATGAAGCGCAAACTATTAAGGATATTATACTAATTTCAAGGATTTTCACCATTTAACAATAAGGTTATGAAAACAAATAATAAATTTGTACCATAAATAGAGAAAAATATGAAAGAAAACGATATCCCTTGACGAGTACAAAAGAAATAATATTTCATACGAGTATGAAAGAATATACGAAACTGCAAATGAATTTTACCCGTCATGCGGTAATCCGAATAGACAAAACATTTCTACAACTTAATAAAGATTGAATACGAAGGGTTATTCACCAAGCATGTGGTAATCCGCGTAGATAGGTTATTCCTACAGATTAATAAAGAATGAATACGAAGGGTTATTGATCACCAGGCATGCGGTAATCCGCAAAGACAGGTTATTCCCACAGATTAATAAGGAATGGAATGACAACCCTTATGACTATGAAGAAAATAACATCATTTACCTTAATAAAAGACTAGATACTGTACTAGTGTTGTGACGCCCCCAAAATAGGTCCACACGACCCATTCTGAGTCGCCAGATATCACACTATAAAAATTAAATACAAACTTCATTTATACAACTGTTGAACTGCGTAAATGCGAGAATATGATGATTAAATTGTGAGTTTTAATACAAATATATGTAACTCTCATGGTGCCTCGACCACAACCTTACAATGGTACTTTACAGAAAATTACAGTCAATAACTGTTTTAGAAATTAAAATCTTTAGAAAATGCTCAAGGAAACCTCCGTACATGGGAGGCCATGCATCTAAGTTATGATATATATCATATGACTCGAGAATGAACCTGGGTTGACCCAATAGACCCCAAAGAATAACGAGAAGATTACTGTCATGTTCTTTCTAATTGTGAGTCTTCTCTTGACATATAATTATCTCCATTTTCTCCAATTGAGAATTATATTTCAAACAAACTCTAAGATTATATAGGTAGTGCTCATAGATATAATCAGCAAATGCATGTGCACAACCCTGTCTTATGATAACACGAAGTCGTCTGTCATTAGACATCTTGTATGATAGTGGAAAAACACCCTTCCAAATTTGGGTTCACCTCACCCTATTCGGTTCACCAAAATCAACGGTTAAAATGACATATAAAATATAACACACTTATCTAAAATTTCTCAATGAAATTATTTTCATACTATTTTAAGGGAAACCTCAACAGCTATAGACCACCGTTCAAACCCCCTGTTAACCCCGCTCGACCCAGCTACACTCTTATTACCTGAAAGGAATTGTGAAGCAAAAAGGGTGAGCACAACTAGCCTAGTAAAGAATATCATGACTAAAGATAACTAAATTATCAATAGCCTTAATAAATCAGAGATTTAGAACATATGGTAGATGATAAAACTTTTCAACCATAGTTGCAGCGGAATGAGCAATCCATTAAAAGAGTCAAATAAACCATAAGGTCTATTATCTTCTCCATGTTAAAAGTCCACCAACAATGTTTTATCCCTGTAACATCAATCAACAATTCCTGTCCACAATCATGTGAATAACTCATAATCATAATTGTGATTCTAAATTCCTCTTCGCACCCAAGATGGAGATAATTTTTATCACCTGTCTTTACCTGAAACATTAAAAATCATGGTTATACAAAATCATAATTCTTGTTCATAATCATACTAATAAATTCATCTTTGCACTATGTGCCAAAGATATTCATTAAAAATTCATCTTTGCACTACAGGCCAAAGACATACAACTGTATTTTAGAAGAGTCAAGTAGAGCATGATATCTACTATCTTCTACGAATTAAAAGTGTATAATCAATATTTTATATTTGAGACTCGACTTTAATAAATAATTCACATCATCGAATCATCCCTGCACTACGGCCAAGGATATTCATTAGTATTATGACCACGAATTATCCATGCACTACGGACCAAAGATATTCGTGTTTTAAACAATGGTAATGATTATACCGAATAATCCCTGGTTATAATCATACCAACAACTGTCCATGAATGCACTATGGGCCAATGAGGACTTTTACCACATCATTTGTAACATTACAGGTCATGATTATACCGAATGATCCCTGGTCATAATCATACCAATCAACAGTTCATATATGCACATAAGCTAAAGATACTCATCAATCAATAGTTCATCTTTGCACGTAAGCTAAAGCTATACAACTGCAAAACCAATAATCAACAGTCCATCTTTGCACGTAAGCTAAAGCTATACACAACTGTAAAACCAATAATTAACAGTCCATCTTTGCACGTAAGCCAAAGATGACTTTCATCATAATATAAGCATGAGGATGATGACAATAAAATAAGCATTAATCAAACGAAATCAATGATAAATATTAAAGACTTTAAATTTATCCAGAGTTTAAAAATATCCAAATTGTCAACATGATATTGCTTTGTGGAGTGAAATTCAAGAATAATATTCATGTACCAAAAATAATTTGGACAGAAAAGAAATATATTTTTCGGGTAATTAGTACCCCGTGAATAGTACCCTGTGAATAGTACTTCAGGAATACTACCTTATAAATAGTACCCCGGCATGAAAAGTACCCCAAATACCCGAGTAAATAGTAATTGGGTGAATAGTAATCTATGAATAGTAACTCGTAAATAGTACTCCGACATGAAAAGTGCCCCGAATACCCGCGTGAATAATATTTGAGTGAATAGTAACCTATAAATAGTAACTCATGAATAGTATTCCGTCATGAAAAGATCAATAATTATCAAAAAAACTCATAATAATATTTCCATGAAAAGATACTGGATGAAGCGCAAATATCAAGAATATTTTACTAATTTTATGGAGTATGGAAGCCAAAACTTCAACAAAATGAGTATAGAATTCAAAATCTGAAACGAAATAATATTACTTACATACTACAGAGTATGGAAGAAAATATTATTTCAAGCGAATATTAAACAAAAATAACATCCCTTGAATGGAAATAATATTCCAACGAATATTTAACGAAGATAATATTCCTACGAATATTGAACGAAGATAATATCCTTTATGATTATTGAACGAAATAATATTCATACGAATCTGAAAAAAATAATATCTCTTGAATATGAAATAAATAATACCCTTACCTCGAGGAAAGAAGATTTGGATCTTTGGAGTAGTGAAGTAGCAGACTGCTCTTCTTCTTTCTCTCTATAGCTTCTCTCTCTATAATTGCTCTTGCAAGTCTTAGTGAATTGGTGCGAAAGAAGGAAGAATGAAATTCTATTTATAGGAAAACATAGTTTCGATAATTGCACGTTTTGGGGCTCGAAATATTACAGTATAATACCATCATCTTTTCCTTCATTTTTAATTTAGTCCTGCAAGTATTATCAAACTTGCACCACCTCCCATAATAGTACATCATGTGAATCAATAGTTCAATCAAGTGAATCAATAGTTCTATACATTTAAAAAAATATGAATTACAGTATAATACCTCCATCTATACCTCCATTTTTAACTTAGTCATGCAAGTATTATCAATCTTGCACCACCTCCCCTAATAGTACAAGAATGTGAATCAATAGTACACACATGTGAACAAATAGTTATAATAATGTGAATTAATAGCAATTAATTGCTCATATATCCGATTAATTACCCGATTGGTCAATATAACTTCCAGACATCAATTATTATCGAAATAAATGTCGATTTCCACTAACACTAATAATCCCAACACAATGGAACTATCAATTTCATCTTTAATCAACACGAACTTATTCATCATTAATATTATAACTCACAATATTTAACAACCAGGTCGTTCCCAGGAAAGAGGGGGCTTTCTGATAAAGATTTCTCCTTATTGGCGCGCAATTAGGTGACCAAACCTCTCCTTGACAGGAACTTCTAGACATTGTCAATATTGAAAATAATAATATGAATAACTCTGTCGTCTCAATTATTGATTTAATAATATAAAATATTATGCAGATGATACCGTGACAATAATTGAATCAATAATATGAGAGATATGATGCAGTAATTACTGTAGCAATAATTGAGTATAACTGAGTGACTTCTTACGTAAGCATCAATAATCAATACCGTGTGCTATTATGCAACCACGCGTATTACTATACTTTGACTACCGGGTAGTTCAACAGTTTTAACGGTAAAACATTCGCCGTTATTTTTATAAAAAGATAATTCTGTCGCTTTTTAAATACGACAATACTTCCGTTGTGGGGTTTACCAATGATTGTGCCATCGTACGAATATTCCCTGTTAAAATGAATATTCCCCGACCAATCGAATATTCCCAAACATAACAAATATTTTATATCAACTTACTTACTTTGAAAATTTTTGAAATATCACCCTTAACTTTAACCTTTATCAATTTAACCACTTACTAAATAACATAATAATTATAAGAAAATTGAATACTTTCATTTCATAAAATTCGGGATCTCACAAGTGTAGTGTCAGAACTTTGTGTTGGTGGTGTGTGCTTTCTTATAGAATACTCTTTTTCTTTCTCTCTTATTCTCTCTCTATAGCTTTAGTGAATTAGTGAGAATGATGGAAGAAAAGAGCTTCTATTTATAGAAAAATTCTAGCTTGGCCATTTCAATGTGAAGAGGCAAGGGCTTGACGCCTAGTAATGTGAAAAGGCAAGTGGTTTGACGCCTGTAATGTGAAAAGGCAAGTGGTTTGATGCCTGGTAAAGACAAGTATTGTTGGCGAAAGTGACTATTAGATGATGACCTATGGGTCCCATTGAATAATCCAAACTTACAACAAATGTTTCATGATAAACCCCTCTATTTATATCAAAAATTGAATAAATATTTACCACAATTCACTTATCTTCAATCAACACATTTTTAATCTTTTAACAATTATTCATCATTAATATTATAACTCACAATATTGACAACCAGATTATTCCTAGGAAAGAGGGGGCTTTCTGACAAGGATTTCTCCTTATTAGTGCGCAATTAAATAACCTAACTCCCTTTCTCGACAAAACTTTCTAGACATTGTCAATAATACAAATAATAATATGAAAAATTGTGTCGTGTCAATTATTGATTTAATAATATAAAATATTGTGCAAATGATAGTGTGACAATAATTAAACCGATAATATGAGATACTATGAAGCAACTACTATGACAATTATTAAATGAAACTGAATGACTTCTTACATAAGCATCAATAATCAGAGATACTATGCAATACCTGTGCTATTATGCAATAACACGTATTACTGTACCTTTATCACCGAGTATTTCAACAGTTTAACGATAAAAGTTTTGTTGTTATTTTTATAAAAAGGTTATTTTTGTCGTTTTCTATATCCAACAATTATTCTGTTGTGGTGTCCACCAATGATTGCACTTTCGTACGAATATTCCTCAACAAAAAGAGTATTTTCTGACCAAATGAATATTTTATGACAACTTGTTTACTTTGTAAAATTTACACAAATTACCCAAAACTATAGCATTATATCAAATCAACAACTTACTATTCAAAATAATATATAAAGAAAATTAAATATTTATTCATAAAAGTTGGGGTCTTACAGCAGATATGTAAATTAATACATTTAAGAGTGCAAATTAATGGAAGAGTTAAATTTGGTGGGGGTAAAAAAATTTTCATAAACCAATTTTAAATACAAGTACAAAAATCTTCTTATTTTAAAGTTTGGTGAATTTTAGAAGTATTTTTTGTATATTTTTTGATTTTGAATACAAGTACAAAAATCTATGAGGGGTTGTTTGATTCAAGTTTGATTTTTTTTTTTGGGGATTAATTACATATTTTAGTACATTTTTAGAAATAATTATAATAATGGTGCATAGATAAAATAATTACAAAAGTAATATATTTTTCCATATTTATTTACAAAATTAATACATTTAGATATCCTTTAATCGTGGCCCACAATTATCTCCCTTATCTCTTCTTCCCATTTTAGATACCTAAATTTGAGACATCGATGAGCACGAAGCAAGGATATCGATGAAGATGATGAAGATGATGATGGCTTGCATAGAAGATTCACGTTTTTCACCAGCCAATTTATAAACTTATATTCATCCCGTAAGCGAATCCCCCCTGTAATATCCAAGCTATTCATCCAACACTCCTTTTGTCTACTATATATATATATATATATATATATATATATATATATTAATCTATGATTTTGTTTAATGGCATTTTGACAAAGGAATCTTAGATCGAGAGATTGGGTGTGCGATTTGGTAAACATGAAGGTGCAATTTGGATATGTTCTTCTAATATTGTTTTGAGTGTTCTTGTTCTGTTTAACATTCTTCACCGAGTTGCGAGAGATTGAATATAGAATGAAGAATGGTTATTATCTTTCGTGGTCTCCAGAGCTCTGTCAAAAAAGATATAAGTCAGATGTGCGGAGATGCAATAAAGTAAGTTTGTGCTTTTTGTGTTTTGTTTTCAGGGTTGTTTTGTATGTTAGAATGTTATGGCGGATGGTCAAAATATTATAACTTGTCACAGTGCAGTTAGTAAACAATCCACTTCCACACCTTCAATTTTTTCATAGTGCAGTTGGTAACCAAACCTTCACACCAAGGTAACCAAACTTTCATACCAAGGTAACAAAACCTTCATACCAAGATAACCAATCCACATCCACACCTGTATTTTTTTCATAGTACAGTTGGTAGCCAAATATTCATACCAAGGTAACTAATTTAGTGTTATTAGGTTACCAATTTATTTTGAATGTGATGCAGTTGGTAGCCAAACCTTCATGCAGTGGGTAGCTAAACCTTCATACCAAGGTAACCAATTTAGTTTTATTAAGTTACCAATTTATTTGGAATGAAATACAGTTGGTAGCCAAACCTTCATGCAGTTGGTTGCCAAACTTTCATATCAAGGTAACCAATTCATACTGCAGGTGTGGAGGTAGATTGGTTACCCTGGTATAAAGGTTTGGTTACCTTGGTATAAAAGTTTGGTTACCTTAGTACGAAGGTTTGATTATCAACATTACATTACACATCACTCTCTTTCCTATGCAGTGTTCTTATTTTCCTTTGGACATGAAATTGGAATTGGAATTTCCGGACATGAAGAAATTGTGAAAAATCAAATATCCACCTCCTTTCTCCATCCCATCGACCATTTTGTGGTTGACTCTCGCTCTATCTCACAGGTGAAGGGAGAGGAGGAAGATGACGTTGCCCAACCTTCATACCAAGGTAACTAATTAAATTCAGTTTTATTAAGTTACCAATTTAGTTTGAATGTGATGCAGTTGGTAGCCAACCATTCATACAAAGGTAACCATTTTATTTTTTGTGGGCAACCAAATAGTCATAAAAAAATTTTCTGAACAGTAAGAGTTACATCTATTTATTTTTAAATTATTTGTAGGGCAAATGTGACGCCCCCAAAATAGGTATACATCACCCATCTTGAGTCGCCAAATACATGGTACAGAATACAAATACAAACTTAATTATACAACCTTCGTGTAATATACGATAAAACATAGCTGAGAGTTTAAACATGAATATTACCTTCAAGACAATATCCACTCTCAAATAGAGTCCTCATTACATTTATTATCACACTATTTTATAGAATAGTGAGGACTACTAATACATCATCTCGGACCATCACTCCGTTCTCCGACTAGTCCCGGCTACGTTCTCATTTCCTGAAGAGAACAATGAAAGCAAAAGGGTGAGCTCAACTAGCCCAGTAAGAAATATTATGACTAAGATAATGCGAGAATAAATTATTATTAGTCTTCAACAATGTTAAACCGATAAAATACAATAGACATCAAGTTTAAGCTGGTGAATAAGCAATCCATTAGAAGAGTCAAGTAGAGCATGATATCTACTATCTTCTATGATTTAAAATGTTTTCATCAATTTTATCATCGAGACTCGATTTTAATAAATAAAGCACATCATCGAATCATCCCCGCACTATGGGCCAAGGATATTCATTAAATCATCAATGATCATGACTATACCGAATAATCCACGGTCATAATCATATACAAAAAGCGTCCATCAATGTACTGTGAATATCGAGGACTTTTACCTCATCATTTATAACATTACGAGGTTATGATTATACCGAATGATCCCTGGTCATAATCATACCGAGTCCATCTATGCACGTAAGCCAAAGATGACTTTCATCACAATATAAGCACGAGGATGATGACAATGACATAATAATTCAATAAAACAAGTTTAAGAATAAATTTTAAAGATTTATAAGTTAATTTATCCTGAAATCAATAACGTCCAAATTGTCAACATGATACTGCTTTATGGAGTAAAATTCAAGAATGCTCAGAAGAATATTTCCATGAAAAGATACTGGATGAAACGCAAATATCCAGGATATTCTACTAATTTCATGGAGTATAGAAGTCAAAACTTTAACCAACTGAGTATAATAGAATATATGAAACTGTAAATGGATTTTCGCCCGTCATGCGGTAATCCACTTAGACAGATCATTTTCACAATTTAATAAGGAATGAATATAAATGATCATTCACCATGCATGTGGTAATCCACATAGACAGGTTATTCCAACAGAATAATAAAGAATGGAATAACAGAGGAATTCACCGATGCATGCGATAGGCCGTAAATGAGATAGGTTATTCCCAATAGAATAATAAAGAATGGAAACGGTCATGCGTAATAAATGATGCACATGATATTCCAATAGAATAATAAAGAATGGAACCAGGTCATGCGTAATCCGCACAGACAGGATATTCCAACAGAATAATAAAGAATGGAATAACAACAGACTTCCCCAGGCATGCGATAGACCGCACATACATGTTATTCCAACAGAATAATAAAGAATGGAATAACAGAAGAATTTCACCATGTATGCGGTACTTCGCATAGACAGGTTATTCTAACATAATAATAAAGAATGGAATAACAACCCTTACGAGTATTGAAAGAAAATAAATCTCTTCATGAATACGAAAGAATAATACCCCTTACCTTAGAAGAAACTGGATATTGGAATAGTGAGGTAGCAGACTTCTCTTCTTCTTTCTCTCTATAATTTCTCTTTATAATAATTGTTCTAAAGCTTTAGTGAATTGGTAAGAAATGAAGGAAGAATGAGCTTCTATTTATAGGAAAATATAGTTTCGATAATTGCACATTTTGGGGCTCAAAATATTATAGTACAATACCTTCAACTTTTTTGTCATTTTTAATTTAGTCCTGCAAGTATTATCAAACTTCCACCACCTCTCCTAATAGTAAATCATGTGAATTAATAGTAAATCATGTGACTCAATAGTTCTAAACATGTGAAAAATTAATTACAGTATAGTATCTTCAACTATACTTCCATCTTTAATTAAGTCATGCAAGTATTATCAATCTTGCACCAACTCCCCTAATAGTACATGAATGTGAATCAATAGTACACACATGTGAACAAATAGTTATATGCATGTGAATTAATAGCAATTAATTGCTCATTTATCCGATTAATTACCCGATAACTTCCAGACATCAATTATTATCGAAATAAATGCCGATTTCCACTAACACTAATAATTCCCACACAATGGAACTATCAATTTCATTTTTAATCAACACGAACTTATTCATCATTAATATTATAACTCACAGTATTTAACAACCGAAGTCGTTCCCAGGAAAGGGGGCTTCAGATAAGGATTTCTCCTTATTGGCGCAGCAATTAGGTGACCAAACCTCTCGATGTGAACTTCTAGACATTGTCGATATTGCAAATAATAATATGAATAACTTTGCCGTCTCAATTATTGATTTAATAATATATCATATTATGCGAGATGATCTTTGTGACAATAAGCGAATTAATAATATGAGAGATATGATGCATCAATTCTTGTAGCAATAATTGAGTATAAGCTGAGTGACTTCTCACGTAAGCATCAATAATCAATACCGTGTGCTACTTATGCAACCACGTGTATTCATCGTACTTTTTACTTAGGGTAGTTCAAGCAGTTTAACAGTAAAACTTCCGCCATTATTTTTATAAAAAGTAATTAGGTCCGTTTTTTACTATGACAATACTTTCGTTGTGGGGTCCACTAATGATTGTCGTCGTCGTTACGAATATTCCCGGTTAAAACGAATATTCCCCGATCAATCGAATATTATATAACCACTTGCTTACTTTGTAAAATTTGTAAATATTACCCACAACTATAACATTATATTATATCCACATCATAATATTCAAAAATATATTTTGAGAGAAATTAATCATTATTCATAAAAGTTGGGGTCTTATAGCGAATCTTCTTCTTCTTCTCATTGGCATTTTAGACAATGGAAATTTCATTAGTAGAATATAGAGGAGAGAGAGGCAACTTTGTGAAGAAGGAGAGTAATGAAGTAGCGGAGAAGAGGGCTACTGTTAGGGAGATGAAGATTTGAATTTGAATATTTGAATTTGAATTATTATTTTGAACTTGAATTTGTTTTTGTTGTTATATCCCAGATATTTGAATTTGAATTATTAATTATTACAATTATTTCTTCATGATTTTAGGTTTTCTTATTAATGTAAATTGCGTTATTTTTGTAATTATTTTGTTGATGCACTAATAGTGTAATTACTCTCTAACTGTTGTATATTAGTGTTACAGACCTTTTTTTTGGTTTGTTATTGATTTGGTTGAATGTGGTTACTTTTTATTTGGTCTGATTGAGTTTTTATTTTTGGGTTGTTTGATCTTCAATTAAAATTAGGATCATTTTTGTTGAGTAGTTTTTGTCTTTTATTGTGATAGTTTACTATGATTTTGCCTTATTTTATAATGAGAAATGAAAAATAAAAAATGATTATGAGTCGAGTATAAATTTTGGATAGTTTATTTTTCTTATTTAAAGTAAAATTTACTTGAAACTTATAAAAAGATACCAAAATTAATTTATGTTTTGAAATTAATTCATGATTTTGTTTGACTATAGAAAGCAAATTTGGTTTAAAATTTTGAGCATTTGAGAAATAATTCAAATTAAACTATGATAAAAAACTAAAATAAGTTTCTAAATTATATCTAAATATTTTCTATTTGAATTTTTTTTTTAGTTTGAATTATGAATATTTATTATAATTTGTAAACATTATTATAATTAAATAATATTATGATTAGTTCAATTTTTTTTTATTCAACTTAAATAAAAAAATTAGTTAAAATCTGCCCTGATGGAAAAAAATTCTGAATCCGCCTGTCGGACCGGCCATGTCGGTGAACAATAAATGTTGTCATTCATTTCTCACACATGAAAACTACAGTGATCCACTAAGAAGCAACACTAATCTTATTTAATAACTAAAAAAGGAGAAGATTAAAACTGGCATAACTAAAGCATAGCCATAGATTAATACATCAATCAAAAACTTCAAGCTTCTGATATTCTTCTCCAGAAATAGCTTTTAGCATCACAGCTTCCGGTGACAAAATCCCACCTTCCTCCAAGAACAAGCTCACCAAATTCTTGGAAAACCCACTAACAAGTGCCACCCCCTTTTGATTGCTTGGCACCGGAGTAGCAGTCGATTCCCTAAGGTTCCAAAACACAATTTCTGGCACTTTCTCATAACCCTGTTGTTTAAATTTTCTCTGTATCACAAGATAATCAGTCTCCCATTCATTAACAGAAGCCTCATCAAATTCCATGTAACTGAACACAAATAGTCTTTGTATCATCTCATCTTCTTTAAGATTTCCCTTAACAGCAACATCCAAGATTCGATCAAAAACCTTTTGAAAATCCGTGCTTAAATCTGTATCCATGTGTTCAACAAATGAAGTCTTGGATAACAAAGTATCCCCTTTAATCTCTTGGAATTGGGGATCAGCACTAAATGTGATCAGCTTTCCCTTCCATGGATCTTCACTTAGCTCTGAAACTAATAGCCCAAGTGCCACTGCAACCTCCAATGGAGCCCCTAACATGTTCCCAGACACATCACAAATTGCCATACAATTTTTCAACTTGCTCCTTTTCGCCAAATCATCCACCATTCTCTTCCACTGAAGCTCAGCCACTTCTGCCCCATTCGAATCCCTCAATGAGGCAACAATCTCGTGCGGGAGCAACGCCCCGGCTGCAATGCTAGTCTCCCCCTTCTTCACATTCTCTAAATACTCCTCAAATCGCTCCTTATCGTGCTTATAAAATAACTTTTGGTACATCTTCATCCCCATTGAGGCGACGCGTTCGTATGGAAGTTTATCCCACTTATTAGCACAAATAAACCCCTCAGGCAACTCCAACGCCTGGTGCAGAGGAACAAGAACTTCCTTACGCAGCCGATTTCTAAGTCTATAAGCATAATGGGATTCCTCAATGTCTTGATATTCAATAAAATCGTCACGTGGGAATAATTTTCTAGCAACAGATTCACACATTAAAGTAGCTCTATCGTAAGAGGAATCTAATGAGGGGCACCATTTTGATGTTAGGCTAATTTTGTTAAGCTTACCCTCATTATAAAACTCTAAATCAGCCTTTAATAACTCTGCAAAAATACTCGAAATTCGATCATGCAAATATTGATAATCGGAATCTCGATTATACCTGTCCACTGCCTTTTTCGCCTTGGTCACCGTCTTCTCCAATCTTGATGACTTCGATTTTGGTTTTTGTCAATTTCAGTACCGGAACCAATTCTTCCTTTTCAGTCTTTCGAATTTCGGATCCCTCGAACAATCGGTACAGAATCTCGAGCGAATCCTTGATATACCCGAAATCCGAAATCGCCTTCAAGTTGCAGGCCAAGGTTTTAGGGTGGTGTTCATGCAGCCACAAGGCGGCAGTGTAAAACCCTTCCTTGTCGGATTTTCCGGTACCGCGTACGCCCCTCAGGTTGCAAATCAGCTTCAAGGTAATGAGTGGATCATGATTCCAGGCGGATTCCAGCCGGCGAATGAGTTGTTCGGTCGGTGTGTCGGGGACTACGTGGAAGAAGAAGTCTAGGCAGGGGTTTCCGGTGGATAAATAGGTGGCGGATCCGTTTTTGGTCAAACCCAAAAGTGGCATGACGAATGATGGGCCAATTTTTGTGGAGGAGGCGGTGGCGCCGGCGACGGCTTCAGTGGTATAGAGCTCCGGTGGGCCGAGCAAAGCTGGTGGTGCCATTGTCTGATTTCAAGAGGAAAAAGAAGAAGAGATCAAAGGGTTTGTAGAGTGATTTTTCCCGGACTAGAAGATTGAGTTTAGAGTTTAGCCTTTGTGATCACAAACAATATATATATTACTATATTATATATATAGAGAGAGATACAAAACTTGGGCGTTACGCCAATTCTCTCGTAACCGCCCCAACGTACTACACTACTAAACGGACTCTCTATACTTGCATTCCGAAAGCATTACTTTCCGCCGTTTCCGGTGAATAGTTATTTAATGGCAAAATTAATGATTTAGCTAGTATAGTTGGTAGTTTTTATTTTTATACCACTGAATTTTTAATTTTTTAAATTATATTAATTAAAAAAAAAACAATTGGGGCATTTTGTTAAATTGACTTAATATCAGTTAAACTATTTCATGTTTTTTTTATATGTGGCTTGTAAGACCCCAATTTTTATGAATAAAAATATATTTTCTATAAAGATCATTTTTGAATATCATGAAATAAATTTGATATAATGTTATAGTTGTGGGTAATATTTATAAATTTTGTAAAGTACGCAAGTTGATATATAATATTCGATTGGTCGAGAAATTTTCGTTTTAAAAAGGGAATATTAAACGACAAAGACAATCATTAGTGACCCTACAACGGAATTATTATTGTCGGATTGAGAAAACAACAAAAATATTTTTTATGAAAATAACGGCGGAAGTTTTACCGATTAATTTATTTGAAACACCGTTGTTAAAATACTGAGGAATCTGGCGTGGTTGCATAATAGACACGGTATTGATTATTGATGCTTACGTGAGAAGTCATTCAGTTTTATTCAATTATTGTCGATATTTTATATAATCAATAATTGAGATGATGAGTTATTAATATTATTATTTGCATTATTAACGATGTCTAGAAGTTCATCGAGGAGAGGTTTGGTCACCTAATTGGCATGATAGGGGAGAAATTCTTATTGGAAAGCCCCTCTTTCCACAGGAACGACACAGTCGATTAATAGTGTGAATAATAATAATGATGATGAAGTTTTATTTTATTAGTATTATTAATGTAATAAAGCAGAAAAGCTTTTTTATATAAAACAAAATACTTTTATAAAGTTATTCGCTTTTATTAGGCTAATAGTAAAATCTTTTATATAAAAGCAGAATACTTTTATAAAGTTATACATTTTATTAGACAATAATTAGAATATATTATATTTTATTATGCATAGTGTTTGCATGATAATACTGCGATAGTGTTTGTATAGTAAAATCTTTTTTATATAAAAGCAGAATACTTTTATAAAGTTATTCGTTTTATTAGATTATAAATAGAATATATTATATTTTATTGTAAATCAATCTGGACCGTCCGTTTAGGGTAAATCGATCTGGACCGTTCATGAATTGGTTACTATTCAGTCCATTCTTCTATAAATAGGAGCTCATTCCTTCATTATTTCTTACGAATTCACTGAAACTCTAGAGAGAAAGCGTAGAGAGAATTATTCTTCTATCTTGGCGTATTTCTTTAGCATTTAAGAAAGCTTTGAGCGTAGTGCAAATTTCTTCAAGTTTATCCAGCCCTCTACCGTAGAGTACTCTTCTTTATAAGGTAAAGGGTATTATTTTTTTCATATTCATGAAGAGAACTTCATTATTCTAGTCTTTATTATTACTCATTGAAATAACTTTGTATCATGAGGCTACCCTATACTTGGTGAACTTCTTACATTATTCCATTATTTATTATTCTCTTTGGAATAGCCTATCTATCTGAAATCGCATACATGGTGAAATTCATTATTATTCCATTCTTTATTATTACATTGGAATATCTTGTCTATGCATTTTTCTGTGGGACTGGTTTCATCTTTATTATTCTATTGGAATATCACATGCATGCGTTTTTCTGTGAACCCGGTTCCGTTATTTATTATTCATTGGAATAACTTTGTCTATAAGCAATCATAAGCATGGTGATTTTGTTGTTATTCCATTCTTTATTATTCATTGGAATATCTTATCGGTGCGTAATTACGCTTTGATTCGGGTTCCGTTATTTATTGTTACATTGGAATAACTTGTTTACATCAATAATCGCATGCATGGTGATTTCTTTTGTTATTCCATTCTTTATTATACTTAGTTGGTTAAAGTTTTGACTTCTATACTCCATAAAATTAGTGGAATATCCTTGATATTTGCGCTTCATCCAGTATCTTTCATGGAAATATTCTTCTGAGCATTCTTAAATTTTACTCTATAAAAAAGTACCATGTTGACAATTTGGAAGTTATTAGTTCCTGGATAAATTAATTCTTGAACTTATTTTATTGAATTCTTATATCATTGTCATCATCCTCATATTTATATTTTGTTGAAAGTCATCTCGTATTCGTAGTGCATAGATGGACTTGGTATGATTATGACCAGGGATTATTCAGTGTAATCATGACCATAATGTTACAAATGATGTGGTAAAAGTCCTCATTGGCCCGTAGTGCATTGATGGACAGTTGTTGGCATGATCATGACCATTGATGAATATACAAATATTCTTGGCCCGTAGTGCATGGATAATTTATGGTTGTGATACTAATGAATATCCTTGGCCGTAGTGTAGGGATGATGTGGATTATTTATTAAGTTGAGTCCCAGCGATAAAAGTGATGAAAAATCTTTTAAATCATAAAAGATAGTAGATTTTATTCTCTACTTGACTCTTTTAATGGATTGCATGTTCCGCTGCAGTTAAACTGGATGTCTATTGTATTTTATCAGTTTAACACTGTTGAAGACTATTGATAATTTATTCTGCATTATCTTAGTCATAATATTTGTTACTGGGCTAGTTGAGCTCACCCTTTTTTTCATTATTCTCTTCAAGAAATGAGAACGTAGCCGGGACTAGTCGGGGAACAGAGTGACGGTCCAGATGATAGTATTAGTAGTCCTCACTATTTTGTTAAATAGTGTGACAATAAATGTAATGAGGACTTATTCTAAGAGTGGATATTGTCTAGAAGAGAATGTTTGTGTTAAAACTCACAGCTTTCTTGTTGTATATTAAAGATTGTATTTGTATTCTGTACCATGTATTTGGCGACTCAGAATATGTGATGTATACCTATTTTGGGGGCATCACAGTTGGTATCAAAGCTTAGGGATATGATCCCTGGCTGAGATATTAGACAAGAACTAGGAGGGGAGAGACGGGGAATTCCTTCGCTAGTATGACCTACCTAAGTTTATTTGATATTTAATTGGTTGGTCAGAGTATAGGGATTATATGTGATATGTTAATTAACCCTTGTTTTGTGGCAGTATTTAAAAATGGCATCCGAGAATGTTGAGAACATCAATGGAGCACAGGAGACCGTTGAGTCTCCATAGATCAATAATCAGGATAATGTGCATCAGGAAGGCGACAATCCTAATGAAAACAACAACACTGACTAAATGATGAACGATGGAATGTTCCGAGGCTTCATACAATTCATGCAACATCGTGAGAGGCGGCCTCGCCCAAAATGCGGTGGAAACATCGGCAACTCTCGGACGGTCATCGCCAAAGCAGATTCGAGGCTGGGACCACGAGTTTTTGGAGAGCCAAAATCACTTAAAGGCGTAAGACGTGGATAAAGTAGATCAACAAGATATTTGATGTCTTGGGATGCTCCGAGGAGCAAAGGTTCCCTTTGCCACCTTCATGTTGTGGGCGAGAGGCGGATTCTTGGTGGGAATCAGAAGCGTACTCACTTTGCCGCCTTGAAGATGTCTTGGGAGAAGTTCCTAGAACTATTCAACGACAAGTACTTTCCCGAAAGTATTCATCACATGAAAGAGGTAGAGTTCATTAAACTGGAACAAAACAACATGACCGTGTTGCAGTACGAAGCCAAGTTTACCGAGTTGTCCTGGTTTGCGTCCCATTTGGTTGATAATGAGGAGAGATTGACGTGAATGTTTCTAAGAGGTTTAAAACTTGAGATACGTCAATATCTTATCTCTCATAAACTATGTTTGTATTCAGATGTTGTTAATAGGGCTCAGTTATTGGAGCGCGATATTGAGTCAACCCAACCAAAAGAGAGCAGCCGACAAAATGATAATACCAGTGATAATAGTCATTGAAGCGGTGACAATAAGCGTGGAGGGAATCAACATACCAAAAATGGTAACCACTTCGGTGGTAATCATGGCCAAAGCAATAAGAATGGACATTTCAAGAAGAGGAGATTCAACAATGATGGAAAGACGTCAGCATCAACACTTGTTGTTAAGGAAGGAGAACGACCACCTATCATATGCTTTAAATGCGGAGGGGAAGGACACATCAGTCCAAACTACGCGATGTCGTCCAAAGAATGTTATAATTGTTGAAGAGAAGGTCACCTAAACCAATTTTATCGTTCGCCGAAGACAAATTTAGCTAGGATGGAGGCACCAAAGGACGCTTGAGTAAAAGTTAAAGCCCGGTGAGTGCAAGGGAGGCGTTTGTCGTGACCTCCCAAAAAGCAAGCGAACCGAATGAGGTCATCACGGGTAAGCTTATCATAAACTCTAAGCGGAGTATATACCTTATTTGATAACGGTTCTACCCATTCCTTTATTTCTCCTACTTTGCGCTCAACGTTTAAATTTGACTCTGGAGAAATTGGACTTTGACTTATCTGTTGAAACTCCGTTGGGAGAAACCTTCATTACATCCCATTGTTTATAAGTCTTGTTTGGTTCAAATCGGTACCCTCACATTACCAAATCGATCTTATTTCATTGAAAATACTTGCATTTAGCGTAATTCTAGGGATTGATTGGTTAACTACTCATCATGCAAAAATTGATTATTTTCGTAAGGTTGTTAGCTTTCATATTCCTAATCAACCTATTATGCGAATTCAGGCAACCAAACCATTAAAATCAATCACTGTCATCTCAAGCCATAAAACTATTCGTTTATTGAAAAACGGATGTCAAGCTTTCTTAGCTCATGTCACGGATCTAAACAAAAATACGTCAGTTTTGAATGATATTTCTATTGTTAATGAATTTCCTAACGTATTCCCTGAAGAACTTCCTGGCATACCTCCAGAACGTGAAATTGAATTTTGTATCGGCCTTGAACTTGGTACAAAACCCATTTCCAAAGCCCCATATCGAATGGCTCCTATTGAACTTCAGGAGTTAAAGACCCAACTATAGGAATTGTTAGATATTGGTTTTATTCATCCTAGTACTTCTCCTTGGGGTGCTCCTGTTCTATTCATAAAGAAGAAAGATGGGAGTATGCCACTTTGTATTAATTATCGGGAGTTGAATCATGTCACCATAAAAAATAGGTACCCATTGCCACGTATTGATGACCTGTTTGACCAGTTGCAAGGTGCCAAATTCTTTTCAAAAATTGATCTTTATTCCGGATATCACTAATTAAAGATTAGAACCGATGACATTCCAAAGACGGCTTTCAGAACTTAGTACGAGCATTATGAATTCCTAGTCATGTCTTTTGGATTTACTAATGCTCCTGCTGCCTTCATGGATATGATGAACCGAGTATTCAAGGAATATTTGGATCACTTTGTGGTCGTCTTTATTGATGACATCTTTATTTATTCCAAAAGCCATGAAGATCATGAGCAACATTTGAGGCTGATACTCTAAAAGCTTCGTGAATATAAGCTTTATGCCAAGTTTAAGAAATGCGAGTTCTGGCTTGAGGAAGTAGCATTCCTCGGGCACGTGGTATCAAGTCATGGAATATCTGTTGACCCAACAAAGATTGAAGCCATTCAAAGCTGGGAACAACCTAAATCGTTGGATCGAAATCGTAGCTTTCTCGGCTTAGCTGGTTATTATCAGAGATTCGTAGAAGGGTTTTCTCGAATCGCTACTCCATTAACTCAGCTGACTCGGAAAGATACAAAATTTGGTTGGAGTGAGGAATGTAAGAAGAGTTTTCAAGAACTCAAGAGAAGATTCATTTCAGCACCTGTTCTGACAATACCATCTGGCTCGGAGGGATTTGTCATTTACAGTGATGCTTCAGGCAAAGGGTTAGGATGTGTTCTCATGCAACATGGGAAATTCATTGCCTATGCCTCTCGATAACTCAAAGAATACGAGAGGAATTATCCTACTCATGATCTAGAGTTGGCAGCTGTTGTCTTCGCACTTAAAATTTGGAGGCATTACTTGTATGGGGAGAAAGTGGAGATCTTTACGGATCATAAAAGCCTCAAATATTTCTTCACTCAAAAGGAACTCAATATGCGACAGCGACGTTGGCTTGAACTGTTGAAAGATTATGATCATACCATCCAATATCATCTTGGAAAAACAAGTGTGGTAGCTGACGCATTGAGTAGAAGATCATATGCGGGTACGAGTGCGATATTGTCAACGCAAAGGCCCATTTTGTATGACTTGCAAAGGATGGAGATAGAGATAAAAACTCCAGGGACCCACGTGATGATGGCGAATATACGAGTAGAACCGACTTTAATCGATAAAGTTAAAGCTGCTCAAGCTACAGACCTGGAGCTAATGCGTATGAGGAAGAAAGTATAAGAAGGTGCTATGCCAGAAGCAAGAATCGATGAAGAAGGAATACTTCGAGTCAACTCCAGACTTTGTGTTCCTAACGACCCTGATTTAAAGTATAAAATCATGATGGAGGCGCACAACACACCGTTTGTAATCCATCCTGGGAGTACCAAAATGTATCATGATCTTTGACATACATTTTGGTGGGGCAATATGAAGAGGGAGATAGCGCTGTTTATCTCAAGGTGTCTAACGTGTCAATGAGTCAAGGTGGAGCATCAGGTACCAAAAGGTCCATTGCAACCACTTGAAATTCCATAATGGAAGTGGGAGCACATTACCATGGATTTTGTTACTGGTCTTCCCAAGGTTTTTCAGGGTATAGATACAATTTGGGTCATTGTTGATAGATTGACCAAGTCTGCTCATTTCTTACTTATACGAGAAACTTATACACTTGAACGTCTTGCTCGTATGTACATAAATGAGATTGTAAGATTGCATGGTATGCCAGTATCTATAGTTTCTGATCGAGACCCAAGATTCACTTCACAATTTTGGGTTAGTTTGCAAAAAGCTATGGGCACGGATTTACGATTTAGTTCGGCATATCATCCTCAGACGGACGGACAATCAGAGAGGACTATTCAAACTCTTGAAGATTTATTAAGACTTTGTGTCCTTGACTTCAAGGGAAGTTGGGACAAGTTCTTTCCATTGGTGGAGTTTTCCTACAACAACAGTTATCAAGCAAGTATTGGCATGGCTCCATTCGAAGTGTTGTATGGAAGAAAGTGTAGTTCTCCAGTATGCTGGGATGAGGTGGGTGAAGGAACTTTATTGGGACCGGAGTTAGTACGTATGACTATGGAAAAGATACAAACGATCCGACAACGTATAAAAACCTCTCAAGATCGACAAAAGAGTTATGCTGATCTTCATCGAAAGGACGTGGAATTCGATATTGGAGATCATGTGTTGTTACGTGTTGCTCCATGGAAAGGAGTTACGAGATTTGGAAAGAGAGGAAAGCTCAATCCTCAATTCATTAACCCATTTTTAATCCTCGATCGAGTAGGGACTGTAGCATATAGACTTGCTTTACCGCCAAGTATGTCTCGTGTTCATAATGTTTTTCATATATCCATGTTACGTAAATATCTGAAAGACCCAAACCACATTATTGAGTTAGAACCAGATGAAATAGCGGAAGATTTAATGTATGAAGAGGTTCCTGTTCAAATCTTGGATAAGAAGGAACATATTCTACGCTCCAAGGTTATACCTCAAGTTAAAGTTTTATGGAGGAACCACGATGTTGAGGAAATGACTTGGGAGTTAGAATCTGAAATAAAATCAAGATATCCTTACCTCTTCGACATACCAGGTACGTACCTTAATTTCGAGGGCGAAATTTTATAAGAAGGGGAGATTGTAAGACCCCAACTTTTATGAATAAAAATGTATTTTCTATAAATATCATTTTTGAATATTATGAAATAAAATTGATATAATGTTATAGTTGTGGGTAATATTTATAAATTTTGTAAAGTATGCAAGTTGTTATATAATATTCGATTGGTCGGGGAATATTCGTACGATGGCACAATCATTGGTGGACCCCACAACGGAATTATTATCGGATTGAGAAAACGACAAAAATATTTTTTATGAAAATAACGGCGAAAGTTTTACCGTTAACTGTTGAAACACCCGGTGTTAAAAGTGCAGGAATATGCGTGGTTACATAGTAGCACACGGTATTGATTATTGATGCTTACGTGAGAAGTCATTTAGTTTTATTCAATTATTGTCGATATTTTATATAATCAATAATTGAGATGACAGAGTTATTAATATTATTATTTGCATTATTAACGATGTCTAGAAGTTCTGTCAAGGAGAGGTTTGGTCACCTAATTGCGCACTTTGATGGGAGAAATCCTTATTGGAAAGCCCCTCTTTCTCGAGGAGCGACACTTTGGTCGATTAATAGTGTGAATAATAATAATGATGATGAAGTTTTATTTTATTAGTATTATTAATGTAATAAAACAGAAAAGCTTTTTATATAAAACATAATAGTTTTATAAAGTTATTCGTTTTATTAGGCTAATAGTAAAATCTTTTTATATAAAACAGAATATTTTTATAAAGTTATCTGTTTTATTAGACAATAATTAGAATAGATTATATTTTATTATGCATAGTATTTTCATAGTGCCTGCATAGTATTTACATAGTAAAATCTTTTTATATAAAACAGAATACTTTTATAAAGTTGTTCGTTTTATTAGATTATAAATAGAATATAATATATTTTATTGTAAACCAATCTGGACCGTCCATTTAAGGTAAATCGATCTGGATCGTTCATAGATTGGTTAATATTCAGTCCATTCTTCTATAAATAGAAGCTCATTCCTTCATTATTTCTTACGAATTCACTGAAACTCTAGAGAGAGAAACTGTAGAGAGAATTATTCTTCTATCTTGAGCGTATTTCTTTAGCGTTTAAGAAAGCTTTAAGCGTAGTGTAAGTTTCTTCAAGTATATCTCCGCCCTCTGGTGAGAGTACTCTTCATTATAAGGTAAGGGTATTTTTTTTTATATTCATGAAGAGAACTTACATTATTCGGTCTTTATTATTACGTTGGAATAACTTTTGTATCGTGCAAGCTACCCTATACTTGGTGAACTTCTTACATTATTCCATTATTTATTATTCTCTTTGGAATAACTTTGTCATCATCAAGCACCGCATACATGGTGAAAATTCATTGTTATTCCATTCTTTATTATTACATTTGGAATATCACATGCATGCGTTTTACAGGACTGATTCCATCTTTATTATTACGTTAGAATATATCCGTCATGCGTTTTACATTTTGGGACTGGTTCCGTTATTTATTATTACGTTGGAATAAACATACATCACAATACCGCATGCATTGTAAGACCCCAACTTATTATTAATGAAATTAAATTTCCTCTATTTATTATTTTGAAATAGTAAGGGTTAATTTGATTAATATGGTTAGTTATGGGTAAAATCATAATTTTTCAAATAAGCAAGTGGTTATAAAATATATATTGTTGTCGGGGAATATTCGTTTAGTTGTGGAATATTCTTGTTGTCTGGGAATATTCATACGACGACGCAGCCTTATGTGGGCCTCATAACGGAAAGCGATTGAATGAAGAAAACGACAAATATAAGTTGTTTATAAATAACAACACGTAGTTATTCTGGTTTATCTTTGTTGAAATACTAAATTGGTTTAAAACACGGTAGCACTGCGGTATTGCATCAATTATTGATTCTAAACGTGAAGGCACTACTCAATAATTGTTACGATAATTCTTATTCAATATTTTATTTTATTGATTCAATAATTGCTACGTTGATATTTTATATTTACATTGTTTCAATAATTGTCACTACATAGTATTTTCCATTATCGAAGACAATAATTCATATTATCTGAATAATATTATTAGATAACATTATTGGCAATGTCTAGAAAGTTACATCTAAGGAGAGGTTTGGTCATATAATTCTTGCGATGAAGGAGAAATCCTTATTGAAGCCCCTCTTTCTGGGCGCACTGATTATCGATATTGTGATTCTATAATATTATTTGTGAATAATTAATTATTGATTTATATGATGAGAAAAATATTGATTTTATGTAGATATAGATGGAGAAAATTTTTAATGTGACAATTGTTGAAAATTAATATTTTATTTTTTTCTGATAAAATAATTCATTTAAATATATTATTATATTTTAATAATATAATAATGGTGAAATTTTTACAATGAATGTGGGATATATGAGTATATGAGGAGGAAGAGTTTTTTTGTTGCATTAAATGATTAACACATGTTTTGTGTGTCGGTGGACCCTATTTCTTGACTGAAATTTGATTATAGCCTGTAAAATCGCCCGTTTGTGGATTTCGATCAATTTCTGTTTGGAATTTGGAAAAACTTTCTTCTACAAAGTTGTAGATAATGGAATTTCCTATGAAAAAGACATAAGGTTCGAATTTTTTTGACAAAAGGGCTATTTATTATAAATTATTGAAGTTCCGAAATAATTAATTTTTGAAGTTTAAAATATTTTAATTAAGAAAAACGTTTTTTTTTTATTTTTGGGACATGTGTTAGTGGTTGAATTCAGCTGGTGGTGTGCGTAGGGAGATTTGGAAAAAATATATTATTAATTTATTAAATTTTCTGCTTTGGTGTTCTAAGCATTTTCCTATAAATAGGGTGATTATGTTAGAATTAAAAATCACACCAGAAACTGAAGTTTTCTCTCTCTTTCTCTCTCTATATTATCGAGCGTATTTTTGTGATTATTTTGATACTTTGAGTGTTGCTATATCGGTGCAAGTTTCCTCAAAGACTATATCTGATGATTCCGATTAAATCTGAGTCTTTTCGAGGTAAGGGATGTTATTTTTTTTTAAAATGATATTATTTCTTCTAATATCATTATGTCGGATTATTGGTAAGATTTTTCTTGTGAAATTCTTGTTTTTTAGTGTAATGGGAGTTACTTATTCACGTATCACGGCACTATTCACTTGGATCGACACTTATTCACAAAAAATTAAATTTTTATTTTTTATCCAAAATATATTATGGATACTAGCTTTGATTGTATCCATGTTTTGATCATTCTTAAATTTTACTTCACTATGATTATTAATGAAGTATTTTTGAACTCGGATTGTTTAAAGTACGAATCCTTAATATTTATTCTTTTGTTTCGCTGGATTCGTTTTATTTAAAATATTTTTCATCATCCTCAGTCCTAAATGATGGTATTACTGAATATCTTTGACCTGTAGTGCAAAGATGGTTGATTTTTCTATGAACATCTTTGGCCCGTAGTGCAAAGATGTACCGGTGTTGAGATGAACATGACTAACAGATGAATATTCTTTGGCATGTAGTGCAAAGATAAATATTTGATTCACGATGAATATTGATTGATGTTACAGGGATAAAATATGGATGATGGACTTTTAAATTCATAGATTAATTTCATTCTCTACGTAACTCATCTATGAATTATTATTTCCGCTGCGAATATTGATCTGAAACCTGTTGTTTATTATGTTCTATCAGATTTTTTTCCCTTTTGAAGACTAACGATAATTTATTCTATATTATCTTAGTCATAATATTCTTTACTGGGCTAGTTGAGCTCACCCTTTTCCTTTTTGTTCCATTTTTCTTCTTAGGAGGCGAGAATGTAGTGAGTTCTAGTTGGGGTATGGAATGATGGTTCTAGAAAGTTGTTTTAGTAGTCCTCACCATTTTTATAAAATAATATACCAATAATTATAATAAGGACTTATTTAGGTGTGGATATTGTCTAGATGATAATATTTGTATTTAAACTTACAGTTTATATGTTGTATAATAAAGTTGTAGTTGTTTCTGTACCATGTTATTGACAACTCAAAATGGGTGATGTATACCTATTTTGGGGGCGTCATAGTTGGTATCAGAGCTTAGGGATATGATCTCTGGCGGAGATCGAGGAATAGAACTAGGAGGGGAGAGACGAGTAAAACCTTCGCTAGTGTGTCTTACCTAAGCTTATTTGTTGGTTGGTCAGTATATGGGGATATTATGTGATATGTTGATTTCTTTAATTAACCTTTGTTTTATGGAAATATTTGAGAATGTCGACTGAGAATGTTAACAGTGGAGCAATTGAGACCGTGGAGACAACTTTACCCACCAACGAGGAGAACGTGCAACAGGCCGGCAATGTTCCTCCTATAAACAACACCACTGATCAGACGATGAACAAAGGAATGTTTAGAAGCTTTTTGCAGTTCATGCAAAATTAGACGAGGGAGACTCGTGCACAAAATACCGGTGGAAATGATAACAATGCATGGTTTGTCACAGCCAAGCAGTTTAAAGAGTTGGGACCACCAAAATTCTGGGGAAAGCCGGTTCCGATTAAGGCGGAAACGTGGGTCAAACAAATTACCAAAATATTCGATGTCTTGGGATTCATGGAGGAACAGAAGGTTCCATTCGCCACCTTTATGTTCCGTAATGAGGTGATTCTTTGGTGGAGTCTCGTGAAGCGTACCCATCCATTGCTATTTCGGCATGTCTTGGGAGACATTTCAGAAACTATTCAATGACAAGTACTTTCCTGAAAGTATTCGTCATATGAAGGAAGTGGAGTTTATTAAACTAGAACAAAACAACATGACGGTGTCCCAATACGAGGCGAAGTTTGCAAAGTTATCCAGGTTTGCACCTCATTTGGTGGAGAATGAGGAACGTATGACGAGGATGTTTCGAGAGGTTTGAAACCCAAGATACGTCAATATCTCATTTCTCATAAATTTTCTCTCTATTCAGGATGTTGTGTCAACAGGCTCAATTATTAGAAGCGAGATAACGAAGTCACGTTCAACCGAGGGACCACAACCAGGATCATACCGGAGATAGCAGTCAACAGAATAACGATAACCAGCGAAAAAAGAAAAAGACGGACAAAAATGGTAACCAATCTGGTGGTAGTCATGGCCATGAGAATAGAAGAAGCGAGTCGGGAGGAGATTTTAAATAGAGGAGATTCAACAATGACCATGTGAAGACGTCAGCACCAGTAGCAATTGGTTCTAAGGGAGGAGAACGTCCACCGGTCGTATGCTATAAATGCGGGAAAGAGGGACATATCAGTCCAAACTGTCCACAACAGTTCAAGGTATGTTATAATTGTGGAAAGGAAGGACATATCTCTCGAGATTGTACGATAGTGAAACCAAGTCTAGGGGGGACGGTGACTCAAAAGGCTGTCCTAAAAAAGTCAAAGTCAACGATTCCTGGAAGAGCGTTTGTTGTGACTGGTCAAAATGCGAGGAACCCAAACGAGTTGATCACGGGTAAGCTAATCATTAATTCTTGCAAAGTTTATACCTTACTTGATACCAGTGCTACCCATTCATTTATCTCTTCTACTTGTGCTCAACGTTTAAACTTGACTCTGGAGAAATTAGACTTTGATTTATCTGTGGAGACTCCATTAGGAGAAACTTTCATTACATCCACTGTTTATAAATCTTGTTTGATCCAAGTTGGTACCATCACATTACTTGTTGACCTTATCTCTTTAAAGATACTTGCTTTTGATGTGATTTTAGGGATTGATTGGTTAACCACTCATCATGTCAAAATTGATTGTTTTCGTAAGGTTGTTAGTTTTCATATTCCTAACCAACCTGTTGTACGAATTCAAGCAACTAAACCATTAAAATCAATCACAGTCATATCAAATCATAAAGCTATTCGTTTATTGAAAAACGGATGTCAAGCTTTCTTAGCCCATGTTATGGATTTGAATAAAGACACGTCAGATTTGAATAATATTCCTGTTGTTAGTAAGTTTCCTAATGTATTTCCTGAGGAACTTCCCGGTCTACCCCCAGAACGTGAAGTTGAATTCTTTATTGATCTTGAGCCTTGTACAAAGCCCATTTCTAAAACCCCATATCGAATGGCTCCTATTGAACTTCAGGAGTTAAAGGTCCAACTACAGGAGTTATTGGACATCGGTTTTATTCGTCCTAGTACATCTCTTTGGGGTGCTCCTATTTTATTTTTAAAGAAGAAAGACGGGAGTATGCGACTTTGTATTGACTATCGAGAATTGAACCATGTCACCATCAAGAATAGGTATCCTCTACCTCGTATTGATGACCTGTTTGACCAGTTGTAAGGAGCACAATTCTTCTCAAAGATCGATCTTAGTTCTGGATATCATCAGCTGAAGATTAGAACTGAGGATATTCCAAAGACTGCCTTCAGAACTCGTTACGGGCATTATGAATTCTTAGTCATGTCTTTTGGATTGACTAATGCTCATGCGGCTTTCATGGATATGATGAATCGAGTATTCAAGGACTATTTGGATCAGTTCGTTGTTGTCTTTGTAATAACCGTAAATTTTAAGTCACCATATATGTATGTACAATTTTTTTTTTACTTTGTGTTATATATGGATTTAATATGTGACCACATATGTGATGTGGTGCAAGGGTCAATTAACATACATATTATAGTTATGGACACATACATTTATAGACTTCATTAAAAGTGAAAGCCTTGTGACCTAATTATACATTAGGTAAGAATATTAAATAACCTAAGGGTTAGGGTAATACGAAAAAGTTAGTATTTTATTTGTATACTAACTTAAGTGGGTAAACTTAGTATTTTAAGTGACTAATAATTTTAAACCTAATTCTTGTAAATCTAATTAGGTTATGAGATAAAATCATATGTGTAAGTAATTAAACTTCATATGATTAGAAATGAAAGCCCTAAATTATCAAATTGGGTAACATTATTGAAATTGCTAGACTATGTTTATTATCTAGCCCAAATCAATTAAAAGAAAAGCCCAAAGGAAATAAAATACAATCCAATACTTAGTCCACTTGATTAGGGGTATTCTAGACATTTGATTAATCAAAATTGGGCATTTAAAATAAAAGCTAAATGGAGGATATTATGAGGATCCTAAGTAGAATAATTAAGCTAATTTGACCATTAGTTGAAATTATTACACAAGGACAATGTTGTTAAGCTCCCATTGGTTTCCACTCCATTATGCACATTTAATCATGTCTAGCCTAATGGAAGTAATAATACAAAGTTTTTACCTAATGGGCAACAAAATAATTGTGGGAGGATTATTAGTGAATTACCCACTTCATTTTGTTTTCATTCTTCCAACATCTCATTCTCTCTTCATCTTTTTTTCTTCTATCTTTTGCTCCCAAGCTAGCCAACTTCAAAGAGAGAAAAGAAAGAGAGAATTTCGGCCATTGAAAGAAAAATTATAGGAGTGCTAGTTGTTTATGCCTCCTAAGCTTAGTATTTACTTTGGAAAATCAAGAAAGGTAGCAACTAAGTCAAGGTATAACTTACCTTCATTTTCTTCTTTTACTTTGTTTTGCTAGCTTGAGTTTTGATGGGGTTGTGTACAATTACTCAAGATAAACTAGTTCTACATATCATCATGCATAGAACTAAGTATCTTGAGTGTTGGATCTAAGGCTTAGAGGAAGAAAATGAGCATATGTTCTCCAAGGGTGAAAACTCTTGTTTTTCTTCCACTAAATCTTGTGTAACTCAAGTTTTACAACTTGGAACTGTGATCCGTCAAAAGGGGGTGCTAGATACATGAGTTACCTAGTAAACCCAAGTGGTAGGACACAAATCTAGAAAGTCTTGAAACCTTTGAGACTATTTTTTTTCCAAAATAGTCCACTTTGTATGCTAAAGCTTTGAAACTCTAAATCAGCTACTGACTTGTTTTTCATGAGACTGTTTCGGTCAGTTCCTTGTCTTGTAAAAATCTGGAAAAATATTACAGAGGTAACTTATGAAGTTATCTACGCGTAGGAAAAAGAACGGACACGTTTCGAGTTATATATTGTTCGAAATGACTATTTTCGTAAAGGACTCCATAAATATTATTCTACGAATATCTAAATGTGTATACACTGGAAAATTCCAAAATTTTTACAGAGGCTTCATATATGTTAGGAGAACATACCCTGAAAATTTCAGATTTTTCTGAGCAAAACTCATTTTTTTAAAAATAGAGCAAGATCCGAGTGTTTTGAACACTTTAAAAATAGTAAATCATTTTCTAAAATTCAAGAAAAAAATTAAAATCTCATTGTTAATTCATAATCTGTAGAAATCCAGAAGTTTAGAATTTTTGGAATCAGTTTGCTATTTTTCCTAAAAATGATTAGGTTATGAATAAAAGGAAATAAATAGTTAAATGATGCCTTTAATGAGAAAAATATGATTTTTATGCTTGAATGCTCATAATATATTATATCATGACTATCTTAGGACATGTTGGTAATTTATAACAATAAATATTATTTATGACCTTTTATGGATATTAAATAAGTGGTTAATAAAGGATGAGCAATTAGAATAACTTGTTTATTAATTTAATAAATCATTGGAATATTATTATAATATTAATAATATTATAATATGATGTTGTTATGTAAATAAAAATATTAGATTAGAGTATTATTATTAAATAATAATATTCAAGATTAAATAAAATATTATTAAATGATTAATAATATTAGTATGTAAATAAAATATTATTAAATGATTAATAATATTAGTAAGTGAATAAAATATTAGTAAATGATTTAAAGTATTATTAGTGAACCAATAATATTAGAAGGTGGATTAATATTATCTAAGTTAATAATATTATGTGAATTAAAGGTAGTCGTTAATTAATAATAACACTATCTGACATGATAATGTTTATAAGAACTTATTGTAATGTATAATATCTATGTGATTACATAATCGATGTTATGCATTGACTAATTGAAAGACTAATTATAGGTCTCTCAAAGGAAGATAATTTAACTACATAGTGGATAGAAATTAATTTCGTGGTTTGTAACCCACGATCGAGGCAAGTTTTCTAACTCAACTTGACTTATTATTTTCAAAAGCATGTTAGTGAATAATTATTGATGATTATTCACGTCTTTATTGATTATTGAAATTGCACTTTGTGCAATCAATTCGATTCTCTACCGCCATTGAAGCTGTGAATTAAATTAAAGTTCTTCATTTATGAACTGTTTATGGGATAGATCTATGCTAATTGTATCAATTTAGATCAAGCATGTCTAAATTTGTTAAATCAAATGGGTTTTAAATAAGCTGTTCTTATTAATTGATATGGTAAGAACTCTTGATTGAGAAAAGGACAAATTTGATTAAGGCATGATATCAATGTCGGATTATTAAGTGTTTATGCATAAATCACGGGGTATGAAAGGCTGATCCCCTTGAATACCAAAACTTATTAAAAGGTCCGATTTAAATCATTTGAGCACCTTGGCAAATGTTCATGGTTATTCAAAACCACTCAGTTCATGTTATTCAATTATCGAATATTCAATTGTTGATTATTAATTCATGTTCCTCCACAATCTTATATTATTGTTGAACATTGAAGGCAATATTTCTTTCTAAGTCATGATATATCTCCTTTGTCTTTATAAACTTGTGAAGCAAATTAGTTGCTTACTCTTGCTATATATCATGACCTCTATTTTCGAGATAAGCAGAAGGATCTAACGCGAAGGACAAGGGCAAGGGCAAGATCCAGGAGTAATTTAGAATGAATGTCAATTAAATTATTATCTGATGGATTTCCTTAAGTAAACTATTTGTATTATAAATGGTGTATTTAAAGTTAAGGTTATGGAGACCTTGGGGCCATGTTATGAGACTTTATTATAATGAATAATGTATGTTTATTATTTCAAAATAGTTATAGAATGCTTATGATGATGATAGGATCGTGAGCACTGAATCTGAGGTTAGAGAACCTGGATTTCGGGGCGTCACAGTCTTTATTGATGGCATTCTCATATATTCCAAAAGCCGTGAAGATCATGAGCACCATTTAAAGATGGTACTCCAAAGGCTTTATGAAAACAAGCTATATGCCAAGTTGAAGAAATGCGAATTCTGGCTTGAGGAAGTAGCATTTCTTGGGCACGTGGTGTCAAAACATGGAGTATCTGTTGACCCGGCGAAGATTGAGGCAATACAAAGTTGGGAGCAACCGAAGTCGGTAACCAAAGTACGTAGCTTTCTGGGCCTAGCTGGTTATTCTCGGAGATTCGTGGAAGGGTTTTCTCGAATCGCAACTCCATTAACTTAGCTAACTCGGAAGGATACAAAATTCGTATGGAGCGAGGAATGCGAGAAGAGTTTCCAAGAGCTCAAGAGGAGACTCATTTCGGCACCTGTTCTGACAATACCATCTGGTTCGGATGGATTTGTTATCTACAGCGATGCTTCAGGCAAAGGATTAAGATGTGTTCTCATGCAACATGGAAAAGTCATAGCCTATGCCTCGCGACAACTTAAAGAATATGAGAGGAATTATCCTACTCATGATCTAGAGTTAGCGGCGATGATTGATTTTCGAGCTAAAGATCTCGAGGCACTATCTATATGGGGAGAAAGTGAAGATATATTCAGACCATAAAAGCCTCTAATATTTCTTCACCCAAAAGGAACTCAACATGCGACAACGACGTTGGCTCGAGCTGTTAAAAGATTATGACCACACCATTCAATACCATCCTGGAAAAGTAAATGTGGTAGCTAACGCGTTGAGTAGAAGATCATATGCAGGAACGAGTGCGATGATGTCAAGTATATGCATAGAACCAACTTTAATCGATGAAGTTAAAGTTGCTCAAGCCACAGACCCGGAGCTGATGCGTATGAAGAAAAAAGTACAGGAGGGTGCTATTCCAGAAGCAAGAATCGATGAAGAATGAATACTTCGAGTCCATTCCAGAATTTGTGTTCCTAACGATTCTGATTTAAAGAACAAGATCATGATGGAGGCACACAATACACCATTTGCAATCCATCCTGGAAGTACCAAAATGTATCGTGATCTTCGACATACATTTTTGTGGAACAATATGAAGAGAGAGATCGCGAAGTTTATCTTGAAGTGTTTAACTTGTTAATGTGTAAAGACAGAGCATCAAGTGCCTAAGGGTCCATTGCAACCACTTGAGATTCTGAAATGGAAGTGGGAACACATTACCATGGATTTCGTTACGGGTCTTCCCACGGTTTCTTAAGGCATAAATGTTATTTGGGTTATTGTTAATAGATTAACTAAGTCTGCTCATTTCTTGTCGATACGGGAGACTTATTCCCTTGAATGTCTTGCTCATATGTATGTAAATGAGATTGTGAGATTGCATGGCATGCCAGTATCCATAGTTTCGGATCGTGACCCAAGATTCACTTCACGATTTTGGGTTAGCTTGCAAAAAGCTATGGGCACGGATTTACGATTCAGTTCGGCATACCTTCCTCAAACGGACGGACAATCAGAGAGGACTATTCAAACTCTTGAAGATCTATTAAGACTCTGTGTCCTAGACTTCAAAGGGAGTTGGGATAAATATTTACCTTTGGTGGAATTCTCCTATAACAACAGTTATCAGACAAGTATAGGTGTGGCTCCATTCGAAGCATTATATGGACATAAGTGTCGCTCTCCGGTATGTTGGGATGAGGTTGGTGAAGCAACATTGTTGGGACCAGAGTTGGTACGTATGACTACAGAAAAGATCCAAATGATTTGACGACGTATACAAATGGCACAAGATCGAAAAAAGAGTTATGCAGATCTTCATCGAAAGGACGTGAAATTTAGTATTGGGGATCATGTATTGTTGTGTGTTGCTCCATGGAGGGGAGTTACAAGATTTGGGAAAAGAGAAAAGCTCAATCCACGATTTATTGGTTCATTTCAGATTCTTGACCGAGTAGGAAATGTGGCTTATAGACTCGCGTTACCTCCAAGTATGTCTCGTGTTCATAATATTTTTCACATATCAGTGCTTCGTAAATATGTGAAAGAACCGAACCACGTTATTGAGTTAGAACCGGACGAGATAGCTGAAGACTTAACGTATGAAGAGGTACCTGTCAATATCTTGGATAGGAAGGAGCATGTCCTACGCACGAAGGTCATACCACAAGTTAAAGTTTTGTGGAGGAACCATGCTATAGAAGAAATGACCTGGGAGTTGGAAACGGAAATGAAAGCGAGGTATCCTCATCTTTTTGAAACACCAGGTACGTACGTCAATTTCGAGGACGAAATTTCATAAGGAGGGGAGGTTGTAAGACCCCAACTTATTATTAATGAAATTAAATTTCCTCTATTTATTATTTTGAAATAGTAAGGGTTAATTTGATTAATATGGTTAGTTATGGATAAAATGCGCAAATATTTCAAATAAGCAAGTGGTTATAAAATATATATTGTTGTCGGAGAATATTCGTTTGGTCGTGGAATATTCTTGCTGTCGGGGAATATTCGTATGACGGCGCAGCCTTGTGTGGGCCCCATAACGGAAAGAGATTGGATGAAGAAAACGACAAATATAAGTTGTTTATAAATAACGGCGTAGTTGTTACCATTTATACTGTTGAAATACTCGGTGGTTAAACACAGTTGCACACGGTATTGCATCAGTTATTGATTCTTACGTAAGAAGGTACTACTCAATAATTGTTACAGTAATTACTATTCAATATTTTATTTTATTGATTTAATAATTGCTATGTTGATATTTTATATTTCTGTTGTTTCAATAATTGTCACTACATAGTATTTTCCATTATCGAAGCAATAATTCATATTATCTGAATAATATTATTAGATAACATTATTGGCAATGTCTAGAAAGTTCTGTCTAAGGAGAGGTTTGGTCATCTAATTGCGCACCAGTAAGAACAAATCCTTATTGGAAAGCCCCCTCTTTCCTGGGAATTGCACAGTTGTCGAGATTGTGATTACGTAATATTATTTGTGAATAATTAATTATTGATTTATATAATGAGAGAAAATATTGATTTTATGTGGATATAGATGGAGAAAATTTTTAATGTGACAATTGTTGAAAATTAATATTTTATTTTTTTTGATAAAATAATTCATTTAAATATATTATTATATTTTAATAATATAATAATGGTGATATTTTTACAATGAATGTGAGATATATGAGTAGATGAGGAGGAAGAGTATTTTTGTTGTATTAAATGATTAACACATGTTTTGTGTGTCGGTGGACCCCATTTCTTGACTGGAATTTGATTTTAACTTGTAAAATCGCCCGTTTGTGGATTTTGGTCAATTTCTGTTTGGAATTTGGAAAAACTTTCTTCTGCAAAGTTGTAGATAATGGAATTTCCTATAAAAAAGACATGAGGTTCGAATTTTTCTGACAAAATGGCTATTTATTATGAATTATTGAAGTTCTGAAATTCTAAAATAATTAATTTTTGAAGTTTAAAATATTTTAATTAAGAAAAACATTTTTTTATTTTTGGGACATGTGTTAGTGGTTGAATTCAGCTGGTGGTGTGTATAGGGAGATTTGGAAAAAATATATTATTAATTTTTTAAATTTTCTGCTTTGGTGTTCTAAGCATTTTCCTATAAATAGGGTGATTATGTTAGAATTAAAAATTACACCAGAAACTGAAGTTTTCTCTCTCTTTCTCTCTCTATATTATCGAGCGTATTTTTGTGATTATTTTGATACTTTGAGTGTTGCTATACGGTGCAAGTTTCCTTCAAAGACTATATACTGATATTCCGATTAAATCTGATCTTTTCGAGGTAAGAGATGTTATTTTTTTAAAATGATATTATTTCTTCTAATATCATTATCTTGGGATTATTTGGTAAGATTTTTCTTGTGAAATTCTTATCTTTTAGTGTATCGGAGTTCTTATTCCGTATACTGGCACTATTCACTTGATCACTAAGACTATTCACAGAAAAATTAAATTTTCATTTTTTTATCCAAAATATCTATTATGGATACTAGCTTTGATTGTATCCATGTTTTGATCATTCTTGAATTTTACTTCACTATGATTATTAATGAAGTATTTTTGAACTCAGATTATTTAAAGTACGAATTCTTAATATTTGTTCTTTTGTTTCACTGGATTCGTTTTCTTTAAAATATTTTTCATCATCCTCAGTCCTAAATGATGGTATTACTGAATATCTTTGGCATGTAGTGCAAAGATGGTTGATTTTCCTATGAACATCTTTGGCCCGTAGTGCAAAGATGTACAGGTGTTGAGATGAACATGACCAACAGATGAATATCTTTGGTCTGTAGTGCAAAGATAAATATTTGATTCACGATGAATATTGATTGATGTTACAGGGATAAAATATGGATGATGGACTTTTAAATTCATAGATTAATTTCATTCTCTACGTAACTCATCTATGAATTATTATTTCCGCTGCGAATATTGATCTGAAACCTGCTGTTTATTATGTTCTATTAGATTTTTTTTCCCTGTTGAAGACTAACGAGAATTTGTTCTATATTATCTTAGTCATAATATTCTTTACTAGGCTAGTTGAGCTCACCCTTTTCCTTTTTGTTCCATTTTTCTTCTCAGTAGGCGAGAATGTAGCGAGTTCTAGTCGGGGTGTGGAATGATGGTTCTAGAAAGTTGTTTTAGTAGTCCTCACCATTTTTGTAAAATAATGTACCAATAATTGTAATGAGGACTTATTTGGGTGTGGATATTGTCTAGATGACAATATTTGTATTTAAACTTACAGTTTATATGTTATATTAATAAAGTTATAGTTGTTTCTGTACCATGTTATTGACAACTCAAAATGGGTGATGTATAATTATTTTGGGGGCGTCACATGCATGGTGATTTCTGTTGTTATTCCATTCTTTATTATTCTGTTGGAATATCTCAGCCGGTGCGTGTTACGCTGACACGGTTCCGATTATTTATTGTTACGTTGAATAACTTTGTCATGCGAAGTCCGCATGCATGGTGATTTCTTTTGTTTTTCCATTCTTTATTATACTCAGTTGGTTAAAGTTTTGACTTCTATACTCCATGAAATTAGTGGAATATCCTTGATATTTGCGCTTCATCCAGTATCTTTCATGGAAATATTCTTCTAAGCATTCTTAAATTTTACTCTATAAAGAAGTATCATGTTGACAATTTGGACGTTATTAGTTCCTGGATAAATTAATTCTTGAGTTTTATTGAATTCTTATATCATTGTCATCATCCTCATATTTATATTTTGTTGAAAGTCATACTGTGGGCTTTGAAGTGCATAGATGGACTTGGTATGATTATGACCGAGGATTATTGATTGTAATCATGGTAGTAATGTTACAAATGATGTGGTAAAAGTCCTCATTGGCCGTAGTGCATTGATGGACGAGTTGTTGGCATGATCATGACCATTGATGAATACACAAATATCCTTGGCCCGTAGTGCATGGATAATTTATGGTTGTGATACTTAATGAATATCCTTGGTAGTAGTGCGGGGATGATGTGGATTATTTATTAAAAGTGAGTCCGATGATAAAAGTGATGAAAACTTTTAAATCATTAAAGATAGTAGATTTTATTCTCTACTTGACTCTTTTAATGGATTGCATGTTCATTTAGATTAAACTTGATGTCTATTGTATTTTATCGGTTTAACTTTGTTGAAGACTATTGATAATTTATTACGCATTATCTTAGTCATAATATTTCTTCTTGGGCTAGTTAAGCTCACCCTTTCTTTCACCGTTCTCTTCGTGAAATGAGAAAAGCGGGACTAGTCGGAAGCAGAGTGACGATCCGGATGATAGTATTAGTAGTCCTCACTATTCTGTTAAATAGTGTGACAATAAATGTAATGAGAACTTATTCTGAGAATGGATATTGTCTAGAAGACAATGTTTGTATTAAAACTCATAGCTTTCTTGTTGTATATTAAAGATTGTATTTGTATTCTGTACCATGTATTTGGCGACTCAGAATAGGTGATGTATACCTATTTTGGGGGCGTCACATGGCTGGTAAAAGAAAAAAGAAAAAGAAAAGAAAATGACATGTCCGAATTTGTTGCATCACAGGTCCAGATTTGTTAATCCATGTAAGAATAGCGAGCCACCATGGTTGCCGGTGTGACGCCCCCAAAATAGGTATACATCACCTATTCTGAGTCGCCAAATACATGGTACAAAATACAGATACAATCTTAAATATACAACATGAGATCTAAGTTTTAATACAAATATTGTCTGTTAGACAGTATTAAAACTCAAAATAAGTCCTAAATACATTTATTAACACACTATTTCATAGAATAGTGAGGACTACTAATGCTATCATTTGGACCGTCACTCCATTCCTTGACTAGTCCCTGCTACGTTCTCATTTTCTGAAGAGAACAATGAAAGTAAAAGGGTGAGCTCAACTAGCCCAGAAGAAATATTATGACTAAGATAATGCATTAAATTATCATTAGCCTTCAACAAAGGTTAAACCGATACAATATAACAAACATCAAGTTTAATCAGCAATGAATAAGAAATCCATTAAAAGAGTCAAGTAGAGAATAAAATCTACTATCTTTTATGATTTAAACGGTTTTTCATCACTTTTATCGCTAGGACTCAGCTTAATAAATAATCCACATCATCCCTGCACTACAGCCAAGGATATTCATTAGTATCACAACCACAAACTATCCATGCACCACGGGCCAAGGATATTCGTATTTATCAATGGTCATGATCATGCCAACAACTCGCCCATCAATGCACTACGCCAATGAGGACTTTTACCACATAATTTGTTACATTACTACATATATACCGATTAATCCTCGTCATAATCATACTCAAGTCCATCTATGCACTACAAAGCCATAGATGACTTTCAAAATAATATAAACATGAGGATGATGACAATGATATAAGAATTCAATAAAACAAGTGAAGAATTAATTTATCTAGAACTAATAACGCCCAAAATGTCAACGTGATACTTCTTTTGTAGAGTAAAATTCAAGAATGCTCGTAAGAATATTTTTATGAAAAGATATCGGATGAAGCTTAAATATCAAGGATATTCCACTAATTTCATGGAGTATAGAAATCAAAACTTTAACCAACCGAGTATAATAAATAATGGAATAACAAAAGAAATAACCGTGCATGCGATAGATCACATGCATAAAGTTATTCCAACATAATAATAAATAACGGAATTCAGGGTCATGCGAAAACGCATGCATGTGATGTTCCAATGTAATAATAAATAACGGAACCAGTCATGTGAATCCAGACCGGCTGTGATATTCCAATGTAATAATAAAAATGAAACCAGTCGTGAAATTCAGACCGATGTGATATTCCAAATGTAATAATAAAGAATAAAATAACAAATTTCATTTCACCACGTATGCAGATGAGATATAAAGTTATTCCAGTGAGAATAATAAAGAATGGAATAAAACAGAATTTCACCATGTATGCAAGATTGCATGATAAAAGTTATTCCAACATAATAATAAAGAATGGAATAATGTAAGTTCTCTTCATGAATACGAAAGAAATAATACCCTTACCTTAGAAGAAACCGGATATAGGAGTAGAAGTGAAGTAGCGAGAATACTTTTCTTCTTTCTCTCTATAGTTTTCTCTCAGAGTTTCAAAGTGAATTCGTAAGAAATAATGAAGGAATGAGCTTCTATTTATAGGAGAATGGACTGAATAGTAACTAATTCATGAACGGTCCAGATTGATTTACTTTTAAACGGACGGTCCATAATCAATTACTATGCAGTATTAATAAAATATTCTAAAAAAAAAAATCTTTTAAATAAAATATAATATATATATATATATATATATAAGTTCACGGGTTATCACCCTCGTGACTTTGCTTAAATCATTTCTGCAAATCTTCCAACCTAAATATATATATAGTACACCCACCATCACCACTTCCTTCCAATTCCCGTGATTCCCCCCATTATCATTCTCCTAACTTTTAACACATATATACATATATAGTACTCCCTTTTCCACCATTTATATATATACACCCACCATATATATATATATATATATATATATAATATACACCCATCACTCCACCACTCCACCATATTCACGGGTGAAATTCCCTCCACCAAAATCCTTCATCCCACTAAGGGTTCTAACTAAATATATATATATATATATATATATATATATATATATATATATATATATATATATATATATATATATATGTAAAATCCCAAATTTTACTTAATAAAGATTTAATTTTTTTGAAATATTTTTTGAATATTATGGTGTGGATTTGAGATAATGTTATAATTGTGGGTAGTATTTATAAATTTTGCAAAGTATGCAAGTTGTTGTATTATATTCGATTGGTGGGGAATATTCATTTTAGCAGGAATATTCGTAATCCATTAAAAGAGTCAAGTAGAGAATAAAATCTACTATCTTTTATGATTTAAAAGTTTTCATCACTTTTATCATTTGAGACTCAAATTTTAATAAATAATCCACATCATCCTCGCACTACGCCCAAGGATATTCATTAGTATCATGACCACAAATTATCCATGCACTACGGGCCAAGGATATTCGTGGTATTCATCAATGGTCATGATCATGCCAACAACAATCCATCAATGCACTACTGTGCCAATGAGGACTTTTACCACATCATTTGTAACATTACTGGCCATGATTATACCTAATAATCCTCGCTCATAATCATACCAAGTCCATCTATGCACCATGTGCCACAGATGACTTTCAAAAAATATAAACATGAGGATGATGACAATGATATAAGAATTCAATAAAACAAGTTCAAGAATTAGTTTATCCAGGAAATAATAACGTCCAAATTGTCAACATGATACTTCTTTGTAGAGTAAAATTCAAAAATGCTCAGAAGAATATTTCCATGAAAAGATACTGGATGAAGCACAAATATCAAGGATATTCCACTAATTTCATGGAGTATAGAAGTCAAAACTTTAACCAACTGAGTATAATAAAGAATGGAATAACAAAAGAAATCATCAAGCATATGATAGATCGCACAGGCAGGTTATTCCAACAGAATAATAAATAATGGAACCAGGTCCAACGTAAATGCATGTATATGATATTCACATAATAATAAATAATGGAACCAGTCCCACAGAACTCATAGACAGGATATTAAAACAGTAATAATAAATAATGGAACTGTGTCTAGCGAACGCACAAAACAGGATATTCACGTAATAATAAAGAAATGTAATAATAGAAGAATTTCACCATGTATGTGGTATCAGATAAACAAAGTTATTCCAACATAATAATTAGGAATGGAATAATGTAATAATTTCACAGAGTATAGGGTAGATCGGCGATACAAAAGTTATTCCAATAGAATAATAAATAATGGAATAATGTAAGTTCTCTTCATGAATACAAAAGAAATAATACCCTCTTTTAGTACAACAAATAATATCCTCACAGTATAAAGAGCCGGATATCAAGTAGTGAAGTAGCAGAATACTCTTCTTCTTTTCTCTATAATTTCTCTCTATAGTTTCAAAGTGAATTCGTAAGAAATAATGAAGGAATGAGCTTCTATTTATAGGAGAATGGATTGAATAGTAACTAATTCATGAACGGTCCAGATTGATTTACTTTTAAACGGACGATCCAGATTGATTTACTATTAAAACTTACAGCAACGGTCCATACTGATTCACTATTAAAACTTTAAACCAGCGATCCATATTGATTCACTATTAAAACTTTAAACCAGCGGTCTGAAAAATTAGCACATCTCCTCATGGAATAATATTGTACCCAAAAATAATTTGGACCGAAAAGAAATATATTGTTCGGGTGAATAGTAACTCGTGAATAGTACTCTGACATAAAAAGTGTCCCGAATACCCGATTGAACAATATAACCTCCAAACATTAATTATCATCGGAAAAGATGTCGATTTCCACTAACACCAATAATCCCAACACAATAAAACTATCAAATTCATCTTTAATCAACACGAACTTATTCATCATTAATATTATAACTCACAATATTTAACAACCAGGTTGTTCCCAAGAAAGAGGGGGCTTTTCAATAAGGATTTCTCCCTATTAACGCGCAATTAGGTGACCAAATCTCTCCTCGACAGAACTTTTAGACATTATAAATATTGCAATTTAATAATATGAATAACTTTGTCGTCTCAATTATTGTTTTAATAATATAACATATAATGCGTATGATATCGTGACAAAGAATCTAATCAATAATATGAGAGATATGATGCAAAGAATTATCGTAGCAATAATTGAGTATAACCGAGTGATTTCTCATGTACGATCAATAATCAATACCGTGTGCTACTACGCAACCACGCCAGACATCGTACTTTTACTAATGAAAGTAGTTCAACAAGATAATTGGTAAAACTTCCGCCGTTATTTTTATAAAAATATTTTTGTCGCTTTTCAATCCGACAATAATTCGCTTGTGGGGTCCACCAATGATTATACCAGTTGCATTTAATATTCCTCGCTAAAATGAATATTCCCACCAATCGAATATAATACAACAACTTGCATACTTTGCAAAATTTATAAATACTACCCACAATTATAACATTATCTCAAATCCACACCATAATATTCAAAAAAATATTTCGAGAAAATTAAATCTTTATTCGTAAAATTTGGGATTTTACATCACGCTTGAGGATGACATAAAATATCCAAACAGAAATCAAGCATAACAATGGGGGGAAAAGGAGAATGGGTGGGCCGAATATGGAGGAAAGGGGTTGAAGATGGAGGAAAAAAATTGGTTTTTATGGTGTGATAAAAAAGAAGGAAGAGAAAGTATGAATATACTAATCCACGTAAGCACATATGTCATTTTATTTTTCTTTTCTTTTTTTACCAGCCACGTAGGAAAAAAATATGAAATAATTTAATTGACGTTAAGTCAATTTAACAGAATGACCCAATTGCTATTTTTTAATTAGTTTACTGATGTAATTTAAAAAATTAAAAGTTTAGTGGTGTAATAAATAAAAGCTGCCAACTATAGTGGCGAAATCATTAGTTTTTCCGTTATTTAATTATTATAAATTGACTAAAATGTTTATATTTATTATTTTTAAAATTAAGTTAAATAAATTTACATTAGTTTTAAGTTTTTTGATTTAGTAAATTGATATTTAAAAATTAATATATATATTTGATTTTAAAATAGGTATAATAATTTATTAAATGGTAATTCTATTCTAAACCTAACTCTATAAAACTTCTTTTCCCCAAATTATAAGGTTATTATTAATTTTTGATAAAATTATCTTACATAAACTTTGTTGTTAAGATATATTATCTTGCATAAATTTGTAATAAAAAAAATTCTTGTCATATGTTTGGTATATATATATATATATATATATATATATACAATACTATTCATAACAACCAACTTGTAACACCATGTAGCAATCGTTTCACTATTTGTAAATAATATTATATTAAAAAAAAATAGGACTGCTACTACATGTAGCGGTTATTACTATTGGTTTTTTTGCAAATTGCTTGGCTTGAACAAAAAAATTGATAATAATAATAATAATAATAATAATAATAATAATAATAATAATAATAATAATAATAATAATAATATTTTCCATGGAGCAGCCGCTACATGATGTAGCGGTGCGGTCCTTTTCAGTTTTTGTTCAAGCCAAGCAATTTGTAAAAAACTCAAATTTTTTTGTTCAGTCTTTTTGTTCAAGTCAATTTTTTTGTTCAGTCTTTTTTTTCAAGCCAAGAAATTTGCAAAAAAATCAATAGTAATAGCCGCTACATGTAGTAGTGGCCCTGTTCTTTTTAATATAATATTACTTACAAATAGTGAAGTGACCACTACATGGTGTTGCAAGTTGGTTGTCATTAATAGTTTTCTAGCAACCTATTGTCATGGATTGGATCTTTTATATATATATATATATATATATATATATATATATATATATATATTTCTTTTCTTTTAGAGTTGCTTTTTTATTAGAGCTATAAAACAAAAAACACATTCTTATATAAATTTGGATAGTGTTTTATTGTTACTAACTTATATGTAAGACCCCAACTTTTTTATGAATAAAGATTTAATTTTTTCTAAATATTATTTTGAATAATAAGGTGTTGATTTTATATAATGTTATAGGTATGAGTGATATGTGAAAATTTTGCAAAGTAAGCAAGTTGTTATAAAATATTCTTTTTATCGGAGAATATTCGCATTTATTTACGCAATCATTGGTGGACCACATAATCTAAATAAGCTCATCGAATATAGAAAGCTTACGTAAATAACCTTTTTATAAAAAATAACGGCAAAACTTTTACCGTTAACTGTTGAAATACCCGGTGATAAAAGTATAGTAATACGCATTGTTGCACAGTAGCACAAGGTATTGTACAGTATCTCTGATTATTGATTCTTACGTAATAAGTCACTCAGTATTCAATAATTGACACAATAGTTGCTGCATAGTATCTCATATCATTGATTCAATAATTGTTACAGTAACATCTGCACAATATTTTATATTATTTGAATAATATTATTAGTTAGCATTATTGACATTGTCTAGAAAGTTATGTCGATGAAAGGGTTAGATTATATAATTACGCACCAATAAGGATAAATCCTTATCGGAAAGCCCCCTCTTTCCTAGGAACGACCTGGTTGTCAATATTGTGAGCTTATAGTATTAATTATAAATAATTATTATGTGGTGGATATTGGTTTAATTTTGATATAAATAAAGGAATTTAACATGAAACATTTGTTGAAAGTTTGGCATATTATTTTCTCTGATAAAATATTCACTCAAATATATTATTATAATATATTATTTAAATAGTAATATTATAATAATATATATAATTTCTTGGCATGTGAATAAATGGAGTGGAGGTTAACAACTTGAATTGGAATTCTTTTCGTGTACTTCTTCTTTTCCAAATTTGCTGGCTAAAAGTTTCCTGCATAGTTTTTTTCTTTCTTTTTCTTTTCCAAGTTGGTGGGCGGAGGTTTTCTCCTACAATGCATTCATTTGTTTCCAAATTTGTGGACCTCACCCATAAGGAATTGAAAGTTAGGCAGAGAAGAAAAAAAAAGGTTAGGCAAAGTTAGGCAAGTTCATTTGACTTTCTCCCTCAATTGCACTATAAATATGTTACTCGGATGAGCAACCAAGACACACACTATCACAATATCAGAAATTTTTATTCTATAATATTGTGAGTATTTCTCTTGAATATAAGAATACTTTGAGTGTAGCTAATAGTGCAAGATTTTCGCGAGATAATATCTGATATTTTAGTCAAATCTAGTTTTCTACTAAGGTAAAGGATATTATTTTATTTCAATACTCGTAAGGGACATCATTTTCTTTTATACTCCATATTATGTAAGTGATATTATTTCATTTCATATTCCTAAATTTAAACTTACTATGGTAAGTATTGCTTCTATAATTCCTGAAATGATTAGAAATTTCTTAAGGTTTGCGCTTCATCTAATCTCATTTCACTGTAATATTGATCTAAACTTTATTATTAAGTTTTAATCTTTTCATGTCGGGGTACTATTCATGGTTACTATTCATACGGTACTATTCATAACAAAATTTAATTTTCTTTTGTGTCCAAATTATTTTTGATACATGAATATCATTCTTGAATTTTACTCCACAATTAATTATCATGTTGACAATTGGGAAATTTTTGAACTCTAGATAAATTGAATTATAAATCTCTAATATTTTTCATTGATCTCACTTGATTGATTCTTTATATCATTGTCATCATCCTCATACTAATATTTTGATGAAAGTCAACATTGGCCCGTAGTGCAAAGAGGACTATTGATTGATATGATTATGTCCAGGAATTATGTATTAGTATAATCATAACCTTTAATTTTACAGATAAAGGTTTGTGGTGAAAGTCCTTTTTAGCCCGTAGTGCATAGATGGACAAGTGTTTGGCATGATCATGACCACTGGTGATGCAAACGATTATCTTTGGCCCATAGTGCATAGATAATTCGTTGATTGGAAATAATTATTGATTGGTGTTACATGGATAAAATATTGATGATGGAATTTTAAATCATAGAAGATAATAGACATCATGCTCTACTTGACTCTTCTAATGGATTGTTCTTTGCGCTGCAGTTATTGATCTAAAACTTGTTGTCTATTGTATTCTATTAGATTTTTCCTTGTTGAGGACTGAGGATAATTTGTTCTAATATTATCTTAGTCATAATATTCTTTACTGGGCTAGTTGAGCTCACCCTTTTCCTTTTGGTTCCATTGTTCTTCTCAAGAGGCAAGAATATAGCTGGGACTAGTCAAATAGATGAGTAATGGTCCAAGATGGTTTATTATAGTAGTCATCGCTATTTTGTAAAATAGTGTGACAATAATTATAATGAGGACTTTATTTGAGTTTGGATATTGTCTTCAAGATAATATTTATATTGAAACTCACAGCTTATATTTTGTCGTATTTTACATGATAATTAATAGTTGTATAAATGAAGTTTGTATTTAAATTTTGTACCATGTACCTAGCGACTCAGGATGGGTTTTGTGGACCTATTTTAGGGGCGTCATAGTTGGTATCAGAGCTTAGGGATATGATCTCTGGTGTGACGCCCCCAAAATAGGTATACATCACCTATTCTGAGTCGCCAAATACATGGTACAGAATACAAATACAACTTAACTATACAACAGTCATATAAAATACGACATAACATAATCTAAGAGTTTTAATAAGAATATTGTCATCTAGACAATATCCACACTCAATGGAGTCCTCTTTACATTTGTTGTCACACTATTTAATGTAATAGTGAGGACTACTAATGCTATTATCCTGACCGCCACTCGCTCCTCGACTGTCCCCAATTTATATTCTCATTTCAAGAGAACGGTGAAAGAAAGGGTGAGCTCAACTAGCCCAAGAAGAAAATATTATGACTAAGATAATGCGTAATAAATTATCATTAGCCTTCAACAGTGTTAAACTGATACAATATAACAAACATCAAGTTTAACTACAGCGAAACAAGCAATCCATTAAAAGAGTCAAGTAGAGAATAAAATCTACTATCGTTTATGTTTTAAAAAGGTTTTTCATCACTTTTATCGCTGGGACTCCGCTTAATAAATAATCCACATCATCCCTGCACTACGGCCAAGGATATTCATTAGTATCACAACCACAAATTATCCATGCACTACGGGCCAAGGATATTCGTGTATTCATCAATGGTCATGATCATGCCAACAACTGTTCATCAATGCTCTATGGGCCAATGAGGACTTTAACCACATCATTTGTAACATTATGGTCATGATTATACCGAATAATCCCTGGTCATAATCATACCAAGTCCATCTATGCACTACAGGCCACAGATGACTTTCAACATAATATAAATATGAAGATGATGACAATGATATAAGAATTCAATAAAACAAGTTCAAGAATTAATTTATCCAGGAACCAATAACGTCCAAATTGTCAACATGATACTGCTTTGTAGAGTAAATTTCAAGAATGCTCAGAAGAATATTTCCATGAAAAGATACTAGATGAAGCGCAAATATCAAGGATATTCTACTAATTTCATAGAGTATAGAAGTCAAAACTTTAACCAACTAAGTATAATAGAATATATGAAACTGCAAATGGATTTTCGCCCGCCATGCGGTAATCCACGTAGACAGATCATTTCTACAATTTAATAAGGAATGAATACAAAGGATCATTCACCATGTATGTTGTGGGACCCCAGATTTTATGAATAAATATTTAATTTTCTCAAAATATTTTTTTAATATTATGGTTTGGATTTGATATAATGTTATAGTTGTGGGTAATATTTATAAATTTTACAAACTACGCAAGTTGTTATATAATATTCGTTTGGTCGGGGAATATTCTTTTTGTCAGAGAATATTCGTACGACGGCATAATCATTGGTGGACCCCACAACGGAAGTACTGTCGTAGTTAGAAAATGATAAAAATATTTTATGAAAATAACGGCTATGGAGGTTTTACCTGCTATTATCTTGTTGAACTACCCAGTAGTAAAAGTACAAGAATACGCGTGGTTGCATAAGAAAGACACGGTATTGATTATCGATGCTTACGTGATAAGTCACCGCTTATACTCCATTATTGCTACAAAGAATTGTTGCATCATAGCTCTCATATTATTGATTCTATCACGTTGTCATCTGTATAATATGTTATATTATTAAATCAATAATTGAGATGACAAAGTTATTCATATTATTAAATTACAATATTTATGATGTCTAGAAGTTCTGTCAAGGAGAGGTTTGGTCATCTAGAAAGCCCCCTCTTTCCTGGGAACGACCTGGTTGTTAAATATTATGAGTTATAATATTAATGATGAATAAGTTCGTGTTGATTAAAGATGAATTTGATAGTTCCATTGTGATGGGATTATTAGTGTTAGTGGAAATCGACATCTATTCCGATGATAATTGATGTCTGGGGGTTATATTGATAAATCGGGGAATTTATCTAATAAATGAGAAATTAATTGCTACTAATTCACATGCTTATATAACTATTTGTTCACATGTGTGTACTATTGAATCACATTCTTGTACTATTAGGGGAGTTGGTGCAAGATTGATAATACTTGCATGATTAAATTAAAGATGGAGGTATAGATGGAGGTACTATACCATAATTCGTATTTTCACATGATTATAACTATTGATTCACATGATTGAACTATTTATTCACACTATTTACTATTAGGGGAGGTGGTTCCAGTTTGATAATACTTGCAGGACTAAATAAAAAATGAAAGAAAAGTTGGAGGTATTGTACTGTAATTTTTTGAGCCCCAAAATATGCAATTATCGAAACTATATTTTTCTATAAATAGAAGCTCATTCTTCCTTCATTTCTCATCAATTCACTAAAGCTATAGAGCAATTATTATAGAGAGAAATTATAGAGAGAAGTTATAGAGAGAAAATCTATAGAGAGAAAGAAGAAGAGAAGCATGCTACGTCACTATTCCAGTATTCAGTTTCTTCTGAGGTAAGGGGTATTATTTCTTTTGTACTCATGAAGAGAGCTATTGTTATTCCATCCCTTATTATTCTATTGGAATAACCTGTATATGCGAAGTACCGCATACATGGTGAAATTCTTCTGTTATTCCATTCTTTATTATTATGTTGGAATAACCTGTTTATGCGAAGTACCACATACATGGTAAAATTCTTCTATTATTCCGTTCTTTATTATTCTTTTCGTAATATCCCGTCTCGTACATTTACCTTTGATTCGGTTCCATCATTTATTATTCTGTTTAATATCTTGTTCGTGCATTTACGCCGCATCGGTTCCATTATTTATTATTTCGTTTAATATCCTCGCTGTCGATGCTTTACGCATGACCGGTTCTATTATTCGCTGGAATAATCATCTCTGCAGGTAATCTATCGCATGCATGGTGATTTCTTTCGTTATTCCATTCTTTATCATTCCGCTGGAATAACTCGCTCATGTGGATTATCACATGCATGGTGAATGATCCTTTGTATTCATTCCTTATTAAATTGTGGAAATGATCTGTTTACGTGAATTATGATGGAAAGTCATAATAAAAGCATTGGACTGATGAAAATCATGAGTATATGTAGTATTAGTAAGTGTTATGATGAGTTATGTTGGTTATTATGTGAAAACATGAAAGTTTCTTAGAAATCACAAAGGGTTGAAAATCAGATTTTGGTGAAAATAGAACATGAAATTCAATTGACCATATCTCCTATTATATTTCGAATTTTTGAGTGTGGTCAAGTTCTAGAGTTAGATCTATGAGTTTTCTAACTTATCCAAGTGGAATCACTGGAAAAGGTGTTGTAAATTTTCGTGTGGACTGATTTTAGCAAAGGAGTCAAAAACTGCAAATTATGAAAAAGCTACTGCCTAGAAATTTAAAAGGGCTGTTTCGGCTACTTAAATTATGAGAAAAATTATGGCCTTTTGGGACATAGAAATATATGTTATAAAGTACCTCCTGTCCAAAAATGAGCTCATTCCGACTTAAAATGAGCAAGTTATGACCATTTCAATATTTAGGTTTTCTCGATTTAAAACGTAATAACCCTGAGTTCTATAACTCCGATGGCCACTTAAATTTAAACTGGAGACTCATGTTAACACGTGTAAGATCCTGCCAAGATTTGGAAATTTCTGGAGTTAAACTTGAGGTAGCTAATTTCTTAATGAATTAATTAGAAATTAATTTTTGAAAAATAGTAAATGAATTTTAAAATTAGAGAAAAAATATATGTTCATTATGGGACTATATTCTCGCTAAATCCCAGAAAAAAAATATTTTTGGGACTGATTTGGTATTTTCATGAAAATTGTTTAGTTACGAACATATGAGTTAAATATGTTATGTGAAGTTTGAAAAATTGAAAAATTGAAAAATAGGATTTTATGGCTTGGGAATCCTATATATGCAGATTTTTGATGAGAGATTTGATCATTGGTGATGAAATCTTATGAGTATGGCATTTTTGAATGATTAAATGCATTATTTGTTAAAGTGTAAACAATTGAAATAAATTATTTATAAGTTTAAGAAGTGATTAAAATATTGTTATAATGTTAATAATATTAGATTATGAGTTTATTAAGTGGTTGATAATATTTGGATAAATTTAAAGTCTTTAATATTTATCTTTATTTTCGTTTGATTAATGCTTATATCATTGTCATCATCCTCATGCTTATATGGTGGATTTAAAGTTATCTTTGGCTTACGACAAAGATGGACCTGTTGATTATTGAATTATATATCTTTGGCTTACGCAAGAGATGGACTTGATATGATTATGACCAGGATCATTCTAAGATAATCATGACCGTAATGTTGTAAATAAGGTGGTAAAAGTCCCGAGTGGCTCTGTAGAGGTATTGATGGACGCTTTTTGGTATGATTATGACCAGGATTATTCAAAGATAGTCATGACCATTGATGATTTTATGAATATCCTGGCCCAGTAAAGGTGGATGATTCGATGATGTGGTTTATTTATTGTCGAGTCTCAACGATAAAAATTGGTGACAACAAACTTTTTAAAATCATAAGATAGTAGATTTTATTCTCTACTTGACTTTTCTAATGGATTGCTTGTTCCGCTGCAGTTAAACTTGATGTCTATTGTATTTTATTAGTTTAACATTATTGAAGACTAATGATAATTTATTTTGTATTATCTTAGTCATAATATTTTTTACTGGGCTAGTTGAGCTCACCCTTTCTTTCACTGTTCTCTTCAGGAAATGAGACTATAGCTGGGACTAGTCGGAGAATGGAGTGACGGTCCAGATGATAGCATTAGTAGTCCTCACTATGGCATGACATGGAATATATAATTGTATTGAGGACCTAAGATGTGTGTGTCGTATTTTATACGTCACTTAATAATTGATTTTGGTGAACAACAATAGGGTGATGAGAACCCGACCCTGAAAGCGTTAAAAGTGCACCGCAGTAAAATGAAGAGAATAAAAATCTTCTCGTGTCCCTTTGGAGACTTGAAATATTTGCTGTTGTACTTTATATGGCATGTATTAATTTGAGTATGAATATTGTCGTATTATATAACGCTATAATATTTGTATTGAAACTCATGATATATATGTCGTCAGATTTGCATTTATTGTTGTATAATAAAGTTGTATTTGAATTTATGTACCATGTATCTGGCGACTCAAGATGGGTGATGTATACATTTTGGGGCGCACACATGTGGTAATCCACATAGACAAAGTTATTCCAATGTAATAATAAAGAATATAATAATGTAAGGATTCACCATGCATGCGATAGAGACAACATGCATAAAAGTTATTCCCAATGTAATAATAAAGAATGAAATAACAATGAATTCACCATGCATGCGATAGTAATCAAGATAGAGCAAAGTTATTCCAATGTAATAATAAATAATGTAACCGTGTCATGCGCGAATGCATGCATGTGATATTCTTAAGCGTAATATGGAACCAAAGTTATGCGAATGCACGCACAAGATATTCCAATGTAATAATAAAGAATGAAATAACAAAAAACTTCACCGTGCATGCGATAATCGCATGCATGTGTTATTCTAATATAATAATAAATAATGGAACTGTGTCATGCGTAATACGCATGCATGTGATATTCCAACAGTAATGATAAAGAATGGAATAATGTAAGAATTTCACCATGTATGTAGATGCAGACTTCATGATAGACAAAGTTATTCCAACATAATAATAAAGAATGGAATAATAGAAGAATTTCACCAAGTATAGGGTAGTCCACGTATACAGGTTATTCCAACAGAATAATAATTAATGGAACCAGGTCATGCGTAAACGCACAGACAAGATGTTCCAACAGAATAATAAAGAATGGAATAACAGAAGAATTTCACCATGTATGCGGTACTCAGATGACAGACAAAGTTATTCCAACATAATAATAAAGAATGGAATAATGTAAGAATTTCACCAAGTATAGGGTAGTCCGCAAGTATAAAGTTATTCCAATGTAATAATAATTAATGGAACTGTGTCACGCGTAAGAACGCATACGCATGTGATGTTCCAATGTAATAATAAAGAATGGAATAATGTAAGAATTTCACCATGTATCTGATGATTTGTGATGTATGCATTATTCCAATATAATAATAAAGAATGGAATAACAGAAGAATTTCACCAAGTATAGGGTAGTCCGCGTGTACAGGTTATTCCAATAGAATAATAAAGAATGGAACAACAGAAGTTCTCTTCATGAATACAAAAGAAATAATTCCCCTTACGATTACAACAAATAATATCCCTTATCTTAGAAGAATCTGGATATAGGAGTAGTGAAGTAGCAGAATACTTTTCTTCTTTCTCTCTATAGTTTCTCTCTCTAGAGTTTCAGTGAATTCGTAAGAAATAATCAAGGAATGAGCTTCTATTTATAGGAGAATGGATCGAATAGTAACTAATTCATGAACGGTCAGTATTGATTTACTTTTAAGCAGACGGTCCATATTGATTTACTATGCATAAAGATTAATAAAATATTCTAATAAAACAAAATCTTTTAAATAAAATATAATATATTCTATTTATAATCTAATAATACTTAATAACATTATAAAAGTATTCTATTTTATATAAAAAGATTTTACTATGCAAACACTATGCAGCAATTATGAAAACACTATGCATAATAGAATATTATATATTCTATTTATAATCTAATAAAACAAATAACTTTATAAAAGTATTCTATTTTATATAAAAAAATTTACTATGCAAAATACTATGCATAATAGAATATAATATATTCTATTTATAGTCTAATAAAACAAATAACTTTATAAAAGTATTCTGCTTTTATATAAAAAGCTTTTCTGCTTTTATTACATTAATAATATTAATAAAACAAATTTATATATATATATATATATATATATATATATATATAAACTTCCGTGACTTCATAAAAAGACACCTCAATATATTTAACAACATTTATCATCATTATTATAATTCGTAATATTAATCTAATCGGTCGCTCCTGTGAAAGAGGGGCTTTCAATAAGGATTTCTCCCTATCATGCAGTAATTAGGTGACCAAACTTCTCATTAAGCGTAACTTCTAGACATCGTTAATATTGCAAATAATAATATTAATAACTCTGTCATCTCAATTATTGATTTAATAATATATAAAATATAGACAATAATTGAATCAAATAACGTGAGATACTATGCAATAATTATTGTAGCAATAATTGAACAAAACTGAGTTACTTCTCACGTAAGCATCAATAATCAATACCGTGTGCTACTATGCAACCACGCCAGACATCGTATTTACTTTTACTACCGAGTAGTTCAACAGTTTTATCGGTAAAACTTTCGCCGTTATTTTCATAAAAATATTTTTGTCATTTTCTCAATCCGACAATAATTCCGTTGTGGGGTCCACCAATGATTGTGCCGTCGTACGAACATTCCCTGTTAAAACGAATATTCCCCGACCAATCGAATATTATATAACAACTTGCATACTTTGCAAAATTTATAAATATTACCCACAACTATAACATTATATCAAATCCACACCATAATTTTGAAAAAAATATTTCGAGAAATTTAAATCTTTATTCATAAAATTTGGGGTCTCACAATCTCCCCTCCTTATGAAATTTTGCCCTTGAAATTTACGTACGTAGCTGGTATGCCGAAGAGGTGAGGATACCTTGACTTCATTTCAGATTCTAACTCTTGAGGTATAACCCTTGAGTGTTGAATAAGATCCTTCGTATCTCTTCATACGTTAAATCTTATGCTATATCGTCTAGTTCTAATTTAATAATGTGGTTCGGGTCATCCACATATTTACGTAACATCGATACGTGAAAAACGTTATGAACACACGACATACTTGGCGATAAAATGAGTCTATAGGCCACAGTTCCTACTCGATCAAGGATTTCAAATGGGCCAATTAAAATCGAGGGTTGAGATAACGCCTTCTCGAACATTCATCAACTCCAGGTGTGTAGTTTAAGCGACTTTAACATTATCGATTAAAGTCGATTCTACTCGTATATTCATTATCTTCACGTGGGTCCCTAAAGTCTTTAACTCTATCTTCATCATTTGTAAGTTATACGAAATGGGTTTTTGTGTTAACAACATCACACTCGTAAACGCAAACGATCTTCTACTCAACGCGTCAGCTACCACATTCTCTCTTCCACGATGATATTGAATGGTATAATCTTAATCTTCAATAGCTCGAGCCAACGTCTTTGGCGCATTATACGTTCGTTTTTGGGTGAAGAAATACTTGAGGATTTTAGAAATGGGTTTTGTACTGGGGTCAATACAAAATTCGATTTCACGCTCTAGGGGTAGGCTAAGAAGTTCTTCCGGGAATACATCAGGAAATTAATTAATAATAGAAATATCATTCAAAACTATGACTCTCATCCAAGACTTGGATAGCACATGTAATGAAGGTTTCTCCTAACGGAGTTTCAACAGATAAGTCAAAGTCTAACTTCTCCGGAGTCAAATTTAAATGTTGAATGCAAGCAAGAGAGATAAAAGAATGGGTAGAACCGGTATTTAATAAGGTATAGACTTCGCAAAAATTTATAATTAACTAACCCGTGCTAACTTTGCTCGGGTTACTCACTTTTTGAGAAGTCACGAAAAATGCTCTTCCTGAAACCACCGACTTTGTTTTGTCCGTATCCGCCTTTGGAGCCACCATCCTAGCTGGACTTGATTTTGATTCACAACAAAATCGGGCTAGGTGACCTTCTCTTCCATAATTAAAACACGCTTTGACCGCTGCAGCAGCTTTGGACCGATGTGTGTCCTCCCTCCGCAGATTTGTATATATAATACCGCCATTGCTCTCCTTCCTTTGAAACGGTGTTTGGTGTCTTTGTCTTTTCATCATTATTGAACTTCTCTTCTTGAAATTTCCACTTCTATTATCTTCGCCATGATTACCACCGAAATGGTCACAATTTTTGGCATGATAATACCCCCACGATGGTTATCATTATTCCGATGGCCGTTGCCACCGGTACGATCATTATCGTGTTGTTGGTCGTTGCCTTTTGGTTGTGCTGACTCATTATCGCGCTCCAATAACTGAACCCTATTCACAACATCTGAATATAAACAAAGTTTGTGAGAAATAAGGTATTGACGTATATTAGGTTTCAAACCTCTTAGAAACATTCGCGTCATTCGCTCCTCATTATCGACCAAATGGGATGCAAACCGAGATAACTCCACAAACTTAGCCTCTTACTGCGATACGGTCATATTATTTTGCTCCATTGCTTATCTCAACATTTCAGATGCCATTTTCAAACACTGTCACAAAACAAGGGTTAATTGACATATCACATATTATCCCTATACTTTGACTGACCAATTAAATACCAAATAAACTTAGGTAGGTCATACTAGCGAATGAATTTCCCGTCTCTCCCCTCCTAGTTCTTGCTCTCACATCTCACCAGGATCATATCCATAAGCTTTGATACTAATCGTGACGCCCAAAATAGGTATACATCACCTATTCTCGAGTCGCCAAATACATGGTACAGAATACAAATACAACTTAATTATACAACAATCATATAAAATACGACATAACATAATCTAAGAGTTTTAATAAGAATATTGTCATCTAGACAATATCCACACTTAATGGAGTCCTCATTACATTTGTTGTTACACTATTTAACAGAATAGTGAGGACTACTAATGCTATTATCTGGACCGTCACTCCGTTCCCCGACTCATCCCAACTATATTCTCATTTCTCAAGAGAAATAAGTGAAAGAAAGGGTGAGCTCAACTAGCCCAGTAAGAAATATTATGACTAAGATAATGCAGAATAAATTATCGTTAGCCTTCAACAGTGCTAAACTGATACTATATAACAAACATCATGTTTAACTACAGCGGAACAAGCAATATATTAAAAGAGTCAAGTAGAGAATAAAATCTACTATCTTTTATGTTTTAAAAAGGTTTTTCATCACTTTTATCACTGGGACTCATCTTAATAAATAATTCACATCATCCCTGCACTACGGCCAAGGATATTTATTAGTATCACAACCACAAATTATCCATGCATTTCGGGCCAAGGATATTCGTAAATTCATCAATGGTCATGATCATGCCAACAACAGTCCATCAATGCTCTACGGGCCAATGAGGACTTTAACCACATCATTTGTAATATTACGGTCATGATTATATCGAATAATCCTCGGTCATAATCATACCAAGTCCATCTATGCACCACACAGCCATGAGATGACTTTCAACATAATATAAATATGAGGATGATGACAATGATATAAGAATTCAATAAAACAAGTTCAAGAATTAATTTATCCAGAACCAATAATGTCCAAATTGTCAACACGACATCGCTTTGTAGAGTAAAATTCAAGAATGCTCGTAAGAATATTTCCATGAAAAGATCTTTGGATGAAGCGCAAAAATCCGAGGATATTCTACTAATTTTACTGAAGTATAGAAGCCAAAACTTTAACCAACCGAGTATAATAGAATATATGAAACTCGCAAATAGATTTTACCGCCATGTAAGTAATCACGTAAAGAGATGCATCATTTCCACAATTTAATAAGGAATGAATACAAAGGATCATTCACCATGCATGTGGTAATCCACATGACATGTTATTCCAATGTAATAATAAAGAATGGAATAATAGAAGGATTTACCATGCATGCGATAGAGATCGCATGCATAAAAGTTATTCCCAAATGTAATAATAAAGAATGGAATAACAAGCGAAATTTACCATACATGCGATGTAATCGCATATACAAAGTTATTCTAACAAAATAATAAATAAACGGAACTAGGTCATGCATAAACGCATTTGCATGTGATATTCCGGCGTAATAATAAAGAATGGAATAATGTAAGATCTCTTCATGAATATGAAAGAAATAATACCCCTTACCTAGAAGAAAGCTGGATATAGGAGTAGTGAAGTAGCAAGATACTTTTCTTCTTTCTCTCTATAATCTCTCTAGAGTTTCAAATAATTAAGTAAGAAATAATGAAGGAATGAGCTTCTATTTATAGGAGAATGGACCTGAATAGTAACTAATTCATGAACAGGTCCAGATTGATTTACTTTTAAACGGACGGTCTATATTGATTTACTATACATTATTAATAAAATATTCTAATAAAACAAAATCTTTTAAATAAAATATAATATATTCTATTTATAGTTTAATAAAACAAATAACTTTATAAATGTATTCTATTTTATATAAAAAGATTTTACTAAGTTAAAACACTATGCAAGCACTATGCAAACACTATGCATAATAAAATATAATATATTCTAATTATTGTCTAATAAAAAATAACTTTATAAAAGTATTCTTTTTATATAAAAGATTTTACTATGCAAATACTATGCATAATAAAATATAATATATTCTAATTATTGTCTAATAAAACAAATAACTTTATAAAAGTATTCTATTTTATATAAAAAGATTTTACTATGCAAAATACTATGCATAATAGAATATAATATATTCTATTTATAGTCTAATAAAATAAATAACTTTATAAAAGTATTCTATTTTATATAAAAAGTTTTTCTGTTTTATTACATTAATAATACTAATAAAACAAAATATATATATATATATATATATATATATAAACTTTCGTGACTTCATAAAAAGACACCTCAATATATTTAACAATATTTATCATCATTATTATAATTCAGAATATTAATCGATCAGGTCGTTTTATTTAACCAGATAATGCCGCTAAGACGTCAAACTAGAAACCAAAGGATAGAAAAATCTACTAATGCTGGGAACGACAGCCAGAACTGATGCAAAACTTTGGAAACATGGTAGCTCAAAGCTATGCATCGTGGAATACCAACATGCAGGAACCAAATGCCGGACAATCGCTCAGCAAAATTCAAAGACTTCAAAGTCAGAGGACCACACGAATCAGAGGATCGGTGACCCTATAGAAGCCAGACTTGGGTGAACGAGATAGAGAAGGCGTCAGAATCGCTAAAGTAGATGAGGGGCAAAAGACCGCTTTTGCCACTTATATGATGAAAGGGGAAGCTAACTTTTGGTGGGAGGCAAATAAGACTCAGCGAGTGAAAAGAAGAAATTACTTGGGATAGGTTTAAGGATTTATTTTCAAAAACTATCTCTCTGTTAGTATGCAGTCTAGAATGGAGGTGAGATTCCTGGAGTTAAAGCAGGATAACATGACTGTTGCGGAGTATGCCGCAAAATTTAATGATTTGGCTAGGTTTGCTCCACATCAAGTGGATACAGAGACTAGGAAGGCAAGGAGGTTTGAGCTGGGCTTGAAACTCTGGCTCTACAATAAGGTATCAGTACTGCAAATCAATACTTTTGCAGCACTCATGGAGAAGGCTATCATAGTTGAACAGGGAAGTGAGGCCATGAGCCTCTACCATAAGGAGAAGAAGAACAAAAGCAAGTCAGGAGGAACAGTAAAGATAGAAAGTAGTAGTGGAAATAGGGGTGAGAAAAGAATGAGGAATTTTTCGAGAAAATGCAAGCAAAAGCAGGAAGGTATAAAGAAGAAAGGTAGCAAAGGCAAGAATCGGGAAGAATCACTCGGAAAGTGTCTCAAGGAAGTTGTATGCTGCAAGTCAGGCAAGAGGGTCATATCTCTCCCAACCGCCCCAACTCAAGGATGATCGGTGGATGCTTCATATGTGGATCGACTGAGCATAAGGTGAGGAACTGTCCACAGAGGGGAATGGAGGCAGGGAACATAACCACGGGGAGAAGCAGTGGGACGTTAGCAATTTCAGGACTAAACTCAACTAGTAACCCAACGAAAGCAACTCCGAGGGTTTACAACATGACGGTCCAGGATACGGTGCCTAGAAATGTAACTCCGTGTGCTATTTGAATAACTTATATATCTTATATTTCTGCTTAATCGGATAGACAAGTGTTATGATGAATAATTAAAGATCAGTTCGATCAAGTATGATCGAGATCTACACGACAATGATTATATGCTATGTACCCTCTCAAGATATGAGTTTTAAAGCGGTGATTAGGGGACTAATCCTTATAAGTGGAGGTGAATGTAATAACCCGAGATTTTCTATATAAAATAAATAAGAAATTTTATGATATAAATTTTTTTTTAATTGAGACTAATTGTCAAGTAAAGTGAACGATAAATGCTAATACATTTATTACTTGAAAAATTAGAAATAATTTTGGAATTATTAATTACCACAAATTATATGGTAATAAATTTCGTAAATTTAAATATTTTATTAATTATTTTCCATGAAAACATGATTGGAAATAATATATGAAGTGATAATTAGATTTATATAATAAATATTTTATTATATGAATTGTTCGTAATATTTAAGTTAATTATTTTAACTTGATTATTGATGATGTGTACGAAGAATAAGTCGTATACATGAGATCCAAACCCGGATTGGGATTGTGATCAAGAGATGAGAATAATAATATTATATTATTTATATAATGATTTTACAAATACCATAATTATGTAATTGGGTATGCGGACATATAATATTGAGCAATGACGGTCCAATTAGGTCATAGCATATTACCGTCGTTGTGAAACCCTAATTATTAAACTCGGTTATGGAATATATCCGAGTAGTGATCGTATATGAAGTTTATTGTGAATAAGAATATCGGTAATTAGAAGAAACCCTAATTATCGTTGTACATCGATAATTAGGACAAACCCTAATTATTATAACCCTAACCGGTTGAAATTAGAAACCGTGAACGATCGTGTTAGTAACATACACAGATAATTAAAGAACCACTAATGGTCAATTAGAAACCCTAATTTTAATTACCGGGTTTAATTTCGATGTTATTGTATAAGTGTTTTAATTTACAAATGATAGAAGTTAATTGGTAAATTATAAGAATTAAATCTAGTGATGAAATATTACATTTAATTGCCTTGTACAAGATTGCCCATACACTCTTAAACAAAGCCCAACCATCACCCATAACAAATCGTAAGCAAGAATCAAGAATTTTGGCAAAAAAGGGTATACGAACACTAAACCTAGAAATCCTTTGATTCGATATTATTTGATACAATTGATTGTTTAAAGTTGTGTAATAGAATGTTAATTGATGATATGGGTTGATAAATCAAAGACCCATAACATCAAAGTGCACGAATTTGAAGATTTAAGCAAGTTGGAAAAATCAATTCGTTATTTTTCACCAAATGTCGAGGCCATAACTCTTTGCTCGATCATGAGTTTTGTTCTTCAAAAGTTGTTATGTGTAGCCCGATATGTGGTCTTTAATCGCAAAAAGAATCAAGTCCATATCATGTATAGATTAGAAGTTATAGATGGTCAAACATGGTTGACCGATCATGATAAACTATTTTTCGGCAGTCTGTAATGGGGGGCATTCTCGTCCACTTTTTGTGCTTTAAATGGTCTGGACTTTTGATATGTTGTAGTGCACTGAGTTAGGAAGCCATAGGCTTTGGAATGACCTCATTCCGACCTCGGATGAGGGAATTACGGTGATGGAAGGAAATGTGTCAAAACCGAAAGTCAGTAATGGATGTGCTATTCGGGACACTGTTTTGATTAGTTAATGTTTCAAAACCTTCTGGGCTTTTGGTATGTTATATTACACCGAATAAGCTTTCCATAGACTCAAACGGACTAAATCCGATATCGGAGGAGAGAGTTATGACATTTCAAAGTAGTAGTGTTAAAACTTCCCAACAAGTGTGTGTGGCAGTCCATTTGAACGGAATTTCTGGGCTGATGTGTTCGGAATTTGGAAATGGTCAAAGAATAAAAGTTGTAGCCCCAGAAGTTAGCTTCAAGGTGGGCTCAAGAATGGCTCAAAATGTTTTAAAATGAAAGAGTTATGACTGTTTTAGCGGAAGAGGGTAAAGCTGAAAAGAGATTAAAAACTGTTATGAACGTCCACTTTTGACGCACTGTTTGGGCTACCTAATGAACCCGAATTGGGTTATTCATATTTTTTAAAAATAGTCTTACATACCATGTATAACATATCCAAAAATCAAATTAATCGGAGTTATGAGCAATGCGTTAGAAAATCGTAAAGTGAGCTATTGAAAATTAAGTATAAACCAAGTCCCACATCGACTAAATTGAGAACTTCACCATTTTCTAAACCTATAAATAGAAGGGCTTGGCCTTTGTTTCATTCACCAACAATAAGGCCTCCAATTTTTGAGAAAGGTTTTGTTGTGGGAGAACTTTTTATAAAGATCTCCTTAGTTAAATTTTGGCGTGGAAGTGCGATTAGATCTGTGGAATTCAGTATTTCTAGTATGTTTCTTATTTAATTTTTGTAATGTTATTATTTTTAATTGTTAGTTAAAGTTTGAATTTTTGAAGTTTAGTTAGTGTTGTTAATAAACTAGTTAGTTTACTATGTTTATTTTGGCTTGGAATTGATTATGTAAATGAGTTATTTGTGATGACTTTTAATATTTTGTGATGAATTTCATTAATTAATAATTATTAATGATATTAAAGTTATTTAATGATTATATTAAATAATTTAGTTTAAAAATGATTTTAATATTATAAAAATCATTTTAAATGAAAATAAGGTATTTAAAAATATTTTAAGTCATAAAATATAACTTTTAATATTTAAATGATAATTTTATTAATAATTAAATATTAATGATATTTAGTTTATTTAATGATTAATATTAAATAAATAATTTAAAATGGTTTTACTTATTTAAAAACCATTTAAAGAGGATATTAAGGATTTAAAAATATTTTAAGTTATAATTAATGACTTTTAATATTTGATAAATAGTACATTAATATTTAAATATTAATGGTAATTATTTGGGTAATATAAATGTTTTAAAAATAGTTTGAGTTATTATAAATAACTTTTATATTTTGAGCAATGGTTTCATTAATAGTTTAGTATTAATTAAACTATTAATGATGATGGAATTGTTTTATGTTTAAATCATTTAATTATGATTAGATATTTGAAAGTTATGGCCAAACCAAACTAGTCGACTTGAGAACCGATTATGAAGTTCGAATTTGAAGAAGAACACCTATAGTAACAGCTTATATCACTATAGGCCCTTTAGTGATGATTTGAATTATTTTAAATTTTTCTATTTCGAAATTGCAAAAATGATTAAAAATAAGATGTCGATATTCTGAGATGTTGAGGTATATAGAATAAGAGTCTTAGACTCAAGATTTACCCGATAAAGTTTGCTTGATGACGACGACAAATGTTAGACCTTATACAAGAAAGAAAAGACTCATCGAAGAAAGCATGGATGAGATATTTGAAAAATGTATAAAAATATTTCAAGTATAGAATAGAACTAAAAGTATGATCACCGTGATTATGTGATTGGACTATGTCTTCAATTGTAATGTATGCGATCTTATGTGTTAAGATATATTGTTCTAATCGAACTAATGATCCGATTATTGATAGGTTGTGATAAAGAGATAAAACCTAAGTTGAGATTTGTAATCAAATGAATCAAAAGTATCTTACCTTTGCATTTTCTTTATGCAATGGACATAAGTAAGAAGTTTGAATTATTTTATTCTGTGCATGCATTATATACGCTTTGATTATCAACATGTTAGCTCGGATATATATATTCGTTAAGTTGATTTCTAAATGGTTATACAAGTGTCCCCACTTGGATAATCATGGCATTTATTCACATGTTGATACACCTTTGTCAATTACCCGTATATATATGTTGAATTACATATTATTGTTGAGCAAGATTAAAACCTTCTTGGGTTTGGAACTGTGCATGTATGAACATCCCTATATGGGAAGATTTTATGCATAGTGGATGATAGAGTGAGCGATGAATTTCGTTCAAGTTATGTAGTATTGATCAATACAGGTACAACTGGGTCGATCACCCTCCGTGTTCGTAAGCGTAAGATAGTAAAAGCGGCCATGGATGGATTTCGCCAAACCTTTTCGAAAATGAAAAGAATGTTCATAGTATGATTCTTAAACCCTATTCATGGTAGAGCTGAGCCAAATTTAAATAATTTGGAAGAGATTTGTTATGTGAATTTTTTTTCAGTACAGATTACTTCACAACTTTCGATTCGTTGTAGAAGTCTTATGTAAAGAGAATACTTATATTCTTTCAGCTTATATATATAATTGCTATTACTTGCTGGGCACTCAAATGCTCATCCTTGCTTAAATTAAATGTTTTCAAGTTATGTATGAGCAAACTGAAGGCTCGTGCACCTAACAAAGGAAAAGGAAAGTCGATCGAATAAGTGTGTATCATGAGTTAATGGTTATAGTTGTATTGGTATCTATTCAAGTATTATAAGGAATGTATTTGAAGGTCACATACCTGGGGAAGTAAACTTTGATGTATGTAAATTAAGTTCGAATGTATTATTATTTAGTATTATTCAGCTTAAAGAAATGGTATCGTGGAGAACCGAGTTCGGGTTTCAAGTACCTGGATTTGGGGTCGTCACAGAGGTGAAATTCATCAAACTGGAACAGAAAAATATGACTGTATCACAATACGAGGCCAAGTTTGTGGAGTTATCCTGGTTTGCATCCCATTTGGTGGTTAATGAGGAGCGAATGACACGAATATTTCTAAGAGGTTTGAAACCTGAAATTCGTCAATACCTCATTTCTCATAAACTTTGTTTATATTCAGATATTGTGAATATGGCTCAATTATTAGAGCGAGATAATGAGACAGTTCAACAAAAAGACAACAACAGACAACACGATAATAGTTGTACCAGTGGCAACAGTCAACGAAGCAGTGATAACCAACATGGAGGAAATTATCATGTCAGAAATGGTAACCACTTTGGTGGTAATCATAGCCCAGATAATAGGAAAGGTGAACCAAGTGGAAACAACTTTAAAAAGAGAAGATTCAACAATGATAACAGAAAGACATTAGCAGCAGCACCAACACCAGCACCCATTTCTAGGGAAGAAGAACGACCACCCGTTAGCTATTATAGATGCGGAGAAGAGGGACACATCAGTCCAAACTGTACACAACCTTTTGAGGTGTGTTTCAGTTGTGGAAAGGATGATCACATAGCTTAATTTTGTCCTGTAGCGAAGTCATGTCCAGCTGAGACGGTGATACCAAAGGATGTCGCGAACAAGTCAAAGTCGGTGGTTCAAGGGAGAGCATTTGTCGTGACTTCCCAAAAAGTGAGGAACCCGAACGAAGTTATCACGGCTAAGCTAATCATAAACTCTTGCGAATTCTATACCTTATTAGATACCGATTCTACCCATTCATTTATTTCACCTGCTTGTGCTCAACGTTTGAACTTGACTCTTAAGAAATTAGACTTTGACTTATCTATTGAAACTCCATTGGGAGAAACCTTTATTACATCCACCATTTATAAATCTTGTTTGATTCAAATCAGTACCCTCATATTACCTGTTGATATCATCTCTTTAAAAATACTTGCATGTGATGTGATTTTAGGGATTGATTGGTTAAATACTCATCATGCTAAAATTGATTGTTTTCATAAGGTCGTTAGTTTTCATATTCCTAACTAACCTGTTATGCGAATTCAAGCAACCAAACCAGTAAAGTCAATCACTATCATATCAAGCCATAAAGTCATTCGTTTATTGAAAAACGTTCTTAGCCCATGTCACGGATTTAAGTAAAAATATGTCAGATTTGAATGATAGTTCTGTTGTTAATAAGTTTCCTGACGTATTTCTCGAAGAACTTTCTGGCCTACCCCCTGAGCGTGAAATAGAATTTTGTATTGACCTTGAACCCGACACAAAACCCATTTCCAAAATCCCATATCAAATGGCTCCTATTGAACTTCAGGAGTTAAAAACCCAACTATTATTGTTTGTTTCCATAACCTTATTATTAAATGGTGAAAATTCCTAAAATTAGTAGAATATCCTTAATAGTTTGTGTGACGCCCCCAAAACAGGTATACATCACCCATCTTGAGTCGCCAGATACGTGGTACATAAATCAAATACAAACTTAATTATACAACTGTCGTGTAATATACGACAAAATATATCTGAGAGCTTAAACAAGAGTATTGCCTTCTAGACAATATCCACTCTCAATGGAGTCCTCATTACAATTATTATCACACTATTTCACAGAATAGTGAGGACTACTAAAACAACCATTTGGACCGTCAATCCGTTCCCCAACTCGTCCCAACTATATTCTCATTTCCTGAAGAGAACAATGAAAGAAAAGGTGAGCTCAACTAACCTAGTAAGAAATATTATGACTAAGATAATGCAGAATAAATTATCCTTAGCCTTCAACAGTATAACAATTGATAGAATATAATAGACAATAAGTTTTAGGTCAACAACTGCAGCGGAATAAGCAATCCATTAGAAGATTCAAGTAGAGCATGATATCTACTATCTTCTATAATTTAAAAGCTTATCATCAATTTTATCCCTGTAATACTCATCAACAGTTCTTTCTTATACCCAAGAGAAAAAGAACTATCATCACCTGTCTTCACCTGAACCACCAAAGATTATAGTTAAATCCACAATTCATATTTATAATCATGTAAATCAACAGTTTCTCCTTGCCACAAAGACTTAATAGAACGTTTACTCAATATCCTTACCCCAAAGGCTAAAGATATTCAAATGTAATAACAATGATTATACCAATCAGTTGTCTACCTTTGCACTACGGGCCAAAGATATTCAACTATAAAACCAATGGTCATGATCATACCAATCAATTGTCCTGTCGAAGCTGCACTACGGCCAAAGACATTCAACTGTTAACTAATGGTCATGATCCTGCCAATCACATCATCGAATTATCCATGCACTACGGGCCAAGGATATTCGTTATTATCACCAGTGGTCATGATCATGTCATACACCTGTCCATCCTTGCACGTAAGGCAAAAACCAATAATCAACAGTCCATCTTTGCACGTAAGCCAAAGATATACAACTGTAAAACCAATAATCAACAGTCTATCTTTGCACTTAAGCCAAAGATATATAACTATAAAATAAATAATCAACACTCTATCTATGCACGTAAGCTAAAGATGATTTTCATCACAATATAAGCATGAGGATGATGACAATGATATAAGCATTAATCAAACGAAATCAAGGATAAATATTAAAGACTTTAAATTTATCCAGAGTTTAAAAATATCCAAATTGTCAACATGATACTGCTTCGTGGAGTAAAATTCAAGAATAATATTCATTACCAAAAATAATTTGGATAGCAAAGAAATATATTTTTCGGGTAAATAGTACCCCGTGAATAGTACCCTATGAATAGTACTTCGGGAATAGTACCTCATGAATAGTACCCCAGCATGAAAAGTACCCCTAATACCCGAGTGAATAATATTTGAGTGAATAATAATTTGGGTGAATAGTAACTCGTGAATAGTACTCCGACACGAAAAGTGCCCCGAATACCAGAGTGAATAATACTAGAGTGAATAGTAACTGGGTGAATAGTAACTCGTAAAAAAATACCAAACAAAATAATATTCCATGCCGAGTACAAAAGAAATGATATCTCATACGAGTATAATAGAATATACGAAACTGCAAATGGATTTTCACTGCCATGCGGTAATCCACGTAGATAGATCATTTCCACAATTTAATAAATAATGAATACGAAGGATCATTCACCATGCATGCAGTAGTCCACACAGACAGGTTATTCTACTATAATAATAAAGAATGGAATAACAAAAGAATTCACCAGGCATGCGATAGACTGCACAGATAGGTTATTCCAACAGAATAATAAAGAATGGAATAACAGAAGAATTTCACCATGTATGCGGTACTTCGAATAGACAGGTTATTCTAACATAATAATAAAGAATGGAATAACAGAAGAATTTCACCATGTATGTGGTACTTTGCATAGACAGGTTATTCCAACATAATAATAAAGAATGGAATAACAACCCTTATGCGTATTGAAAGAAAATAACTCTCTTCATGAATACGAAAGAATAATACCCCTTACTATAATAATAATATCCCTTACCTCAGAAGAAGACTGGATACTGGAATAGTGAAGTAGCAGACTTCGCTTCTTCTTTCTCTCTATAGCTTCTCTCTCTATAATTTCTCTATAATAATTGCTCTTGTGAGACTTAGTGAATTGGTGAAAAATAATGAAGGAATGAGCTTCTATTTATAAGAAAATATAGTTTTCATAATTACACATTTTGGGGCTCGAAATATTACAGTATAAGACCCTCATTTTTTCACTCATTTTTAATTTAGTCATGCAAGTATTATCAAACTTGCACCACCTCCCCTAATAGTAAATCATGTAAATCAATAGTAAATCATGTGACTCAATAGTTCTAAACATATGAAAAAATTAATTATAGTATAGTACCTTCAACTATACCTCCATTTTTAACTTAGTCATGCAAGTATTATCAATCTTACACCAACTCCCCTAATAGTAAATCATGTGAATCAATAGTACACACATGTGAACACATTGTTATAAGCATGTGGATTAATAGCAATTAATTACTCATTTATCCGATTAATTACCCGATTGGTCGATATAACCTCCATACATCAATTATTATCGAAATAAATGTTGATTTCCACTAACACTAATAATTCCCACACAATAGAACTATCAATTTCATCTTTAATCAACACGAACTTATTCATCATTAATATTATAACTCATAATATTTAACAACCAAGTAGTTCCCAGGAAAGAGGGGGCTTTCCTATAAGGATTTCTCCTTATTGGTGCGCAATTAGATGACCTAACCTCTCCTTGATAGAACTTCTAGACATTGTCAATATTGCAAATAATAATATGAATAACTGTGTCATCTCAATTATTGATTTAATAATATAAAATATTATGACAATAATTGAATAAAATTGAGTAACTTCTCACGTAAGCATCAATAATCAAAGATACTGTACAATACCGTGTGCTACTATGAAACCACGCGTATTACTATACTTTTATTACCGATTATTTTATGATAACTTGCTTACTTAGAAAAATTTTCAAATATCACCTTTAACTTTAAACTTTTATCAATTTAACCATTTACTAAATAGAATAATTAAAAGAAAATTGAATACTATTATTTCATAAAATTTGGGGTCTCACAGTTTTCCTTCATCTAGTATCATTTCACTAGAATATTGGTCTGAACTTTCTTATTAAATTTTAATCTATTCATGTCGAGGTACTATTCATTCGGGGTACTTTGCATGACGGGGTACTATTTATTCGAGGTACTATTCACGATAAAATTAGTTTCTTTTTTTGTCCAAGTTATCTTTGATATATGAATTTTATTCTTATATTTGAATCCACGTTTTGATCATCATGTTGATCATTTGGACATTTGTGTACTCTGGATAAATTGAATTATAAATCTCTAATATTTATCCTTGATATCACTTGATTCTTTCTTTATATAATTGTTATAATCCTCAAACTTAAATTATGGTTTAAGATATCTTTGACCCGTAGTGCAAAGATGAACTGTTGATTGATGAATATCTTTAGCCCGTAGTGCAAAGATGAACTGTTAATTGGTATGATTATGACCAGAAATTGTGTATTGGTATAATCATGACCTTTAATTTTACAGATAAAGACTTGTGATGAAAGTTTTCTTTGGCCCGTAGTGCAAAGAAGAACTGTTGATTGATATCTTTGTTTGTAGTGCAAAGAAGAATTATTGATTGATATCTTTGGCCCGCAGTGCAAAGAAAAAATGTTGATTAATATCTTTGGCCTGTAGTGCAAAGATGGACATGTGTTTCACATGATCATGATCACTGATGATACAAATGAATATCTTTGGCTCGTAGTGCAAAGATAGATTATTGTTTGGCATGATCATTGGTTTTACAATTTGACATCTTTGGCCCGTAGTGCAAAGATAGACTATTGTTTGGCATGATCATTTGTTTTACAGTTGAACATCTTTTGCCCATAGTGCAAAGATAAACTATTAATTGGTATGATCATAACCATTGATATTAAAGTTGAATATCTTTGGCCCGTAGTGCAAAGATAGACAATTTATTGGTATGATCATGACCATTTTTATTACATTTGAATGTCTTTGGTGTAGGGTGTTAAGATGATATGATTATTGAGTGTCTTTAGCCTTTGTGGCAAGGACATTGAGTGAAAGTTATATTAAGCCTTTGTGGCAAGGAGAAACTGTTGATTTACATTATTATAAACATGAATTGTGCATTTAACTATAATCTTTGGCGGTTCAGGTGATGAAAGTTCTCTTTATCTTGGGTACAACAAAAAACTGTTGATGGATATTATAGGAATAAAATATCAATGATGAACTTTTAATTTGGAGGAGATAGTAGACATTATGTTCTACTTGACTCTTCTAATGGATTGTTGATTTCGCTGCAATTATGGTAGAACACTTTCATCATCTACCATATGTTCTAAATATCTGATTTATTACTGATGAAGGCTATTGATAATTTGATTATCTTTAGTCATAATACTCTTTACTGGGATATTTGTGATCACCTTTTGCCTCACAATTCCTTTCAGGTAATAAGAGTGTAGCTGGGTCAAGCGGGGATAACAAGGGAGTAGAGTGATGGTCTGTGACCGTTGAAGTTTCTCAATACATTATAAAATAACATGACAATATATAATTGTATTAAGGACATAAAATGTGTGTGTCATATTTTATACGTCATTTAATAGTTAATTTTGGTGAAAAACAATAGGGTGAGGTGAACTCGAATTTGGTAGCGTAAAAAATACACCCTATTAGAATGAGAAGGACATAAATCTTCTCGTGTTCCTTTGAAGACTTAAAATATTTGTTGTTGTATTTTATATGACATTGTAATAATTTGGGTGTGTATATTATCGTATTATATTCAGTACAATATTTGTATTGAAACTCACAACTTATGTGATGTCGTATTTTGCACGACAACGTAATAGTTTGAATAGGTAGATTTGGTATTTTGCACGACAACGTAATAGTTTGAATAGGTAGATTTGTATTTGGATTTAGTAGTATGTATTTGGCGACTCAAAAAGGATTATGTGTACCTATTTTGGGGGCGTCACACCACCTGCTTTGCTTGGCCCACTAGGAATCTATAAAAACACTGACGAATTTATTGTTACCCCCGACGAACCAACAAAAATTGTTCCAAAATTCATCATGCCACCGATGGGTTTCACCGAATACCTATCTACCCCTTACTTATCCTCCGAAAACCCCTGCCTGTACTTTTTCATTAACCAATTTACAAATTTCCAAGTTACATGATTAGTGCATATTATTCATTTATTTTGATTCTTTTATATTTAATTTTATTGCATGTTTTTATGTGTATATGAGATTATTAAGGTGTTTAATAATTTCAGGAGTAATTGGAGCTGAAACGAGGAAAATGGGGAGATTGCAGAGTTTTTAATGATAAGATGGATGCATGGTCTTGGCTTGAGACTTGGATTTTATTGTAGACCTATTCCTTAGTTTTTCAGAACATCTTGAATCGTCCCAATCGGAGTCTATATAAAAAGGTTATGACATTTTTACCAAACGGACGTTGAACCTCAAAGTCTGGAAGTTGCAATTTACATAGCAGTAACTTGGAGCCCAATTTCGACCTTGATCCAGCCAGAATCTGTCAATTCTCAAAGAAGAAAAGTTGTAGATCTTATCGAGATTTTTAATTTGATAGGTAGCAGATCCCGTAGTACTCCTCCCGGATCAAAAGTTATGGTCGTTTTACCAAAGGACGTCGCAGTAGGAAATGGAAATTCGCCCCAGCGAATTTGAGCGAGAAAATTGGGAAATATTAGATTTTTGGAAAGTTTCTAAAAGCAGATTTTGGAAGATTTCTACATGGAATAGAATTGATATTTCTATTAGATTTAGGATATCTTTAGACTGAGATTTATTTCCAAATTGGATTTTATTTCTTTATGGAAACTAGTTGTAATTTGTAATTTCTTTTAGGATTTGGATTTCTACTTCTCATAGAATTTAGGACTTTGTCTAGCACCATAAATAGATGTAATAGTCAGGGTTTTATTCATTCAATTCATTCATTCTATATTTTATCATCTACAACATTGGGAGATTGAAGTTTGAAGACATGAGCTAAGTTCTTTTTATTCAATTCTAAGGGATGTTGAACCTTATTTATAATTAATGGTTAATTGAGTATTCATTATTTATTACTTCTCATATGAAATTCATTCTTGATCATCTGATTTAATTTCAAAAATGCTATTTTGCAAGACCCCAACTTTTATGAATAAAGATTTACTTTTCTCTAAATATCTTTTTGAATAATAAGGTGTGGATTTGATATAATGTTATAGTTATGGGTAATATTTACAAATTTTGCAAAGTAAGCAAGTAGTCATAAAATATTTGTTTGGTCGGGGAATATTCGTTTTATCAGGGAATATTTGTACGACGGCACAATCATTGGTGGACCCCACACCAGAATTATTGTCCAAGTTAGAAAACAATAGAAATAACGACAAAAGTTTTTACCGTTAATTGTTAAAATACTCAGTGATAAAAGTACAGTAATACGCGTGGTTGCATAGTAGCATATGGTATTGTACAGTATCTTTGATTATTAATGCTTACGTGAGAAGTCACTCAGTTTTATTCAATTATTGCCACAGTAATTGATGTATAGTATCTCATATTATTGATTCAATTATTGTCACAGTATCATCTGCATAATATTTTATATTATTAAATCAATAATTGAGATGACAAAGTTATTCATATTATTATTTGCGTTTGACGATGTCTAGAAAGTTCTGTCGAGGAAAAGGGTTTGGTCACCTAATTGCGCGCCAATAAGGAGAAGTCCTTATTGGAAAGCCCCCTATTTCCTGGAAATGATCTGGTTGTTAATATTGTGAGTTATAAATAATGAATAAATGTTATTAAAAATGTGTTTTGCGAAGCCAAGTGAATTAAGATAAATAGAGGTGTATTTTATGAAGTATTTGTTGTAAATTTGGCTTATTACATGGACCCCCACTTACTAATTTTTCAAAATCATCGGTAGAAAGTTATCTCAATTTTATATAAGTATATATATATATATATATGTCGTAGGTAGGAGGGAGTATATATATATTGTGACGCCCCCAAAATAGGTCGACATCATCCATCTTGGATCGCCAAATACATGGTACATAATTTAAATACAACTTAATTTATACAACTGTTAAGTGTCGTGTAGAATACGACAAAACATAAGATGTGAGTTTTAATAAAAATATTGTCTTCTAGACAGTATTCAAACTCAAAAAATGTCCTCATTACAATTATTGTCACGCTATTTCACATAATAATGAGGACTACTAATGCAAACATCTGGACCGTCACTCCGTTCTCCAACTAGTCCCAGCTATATTCTCATTTCCTGAAGAGAACACTGAAAGCAAAGGGTGAGCTCAACTAACCCAGTAAGAAATATTATGACTAAGATAATGCAGAATAAATTATAGTTAGTCTTCAACAGTGTTAAACTGATAAAATATATTAAACATCAAGTTTAACTACAGCGGAACAAGCAATCCATTAGAAGAGTCAAGTAGAGCATGATATCTACTATCTTCTAAAATTTAAAAAGTTTATCATAAATTTTATCGCTGAGACTGTGCTTAATAAATAATCCACATCATCGAATCACCCCTGTACTACGGCCAAGGATATTCATTAGTATCACGACCACGGATTATCCATGCACTACGGGCCAAGGATATTCGTGTTTTCATCAATGGTCATGATCATGCCAACAATCGTCCATCAATGCACTATTACGCCAACAATGAGGACTTTTACCACATCATTTGTAACATTACGGTCATGATTATACCGAATAATCCCTGGTCATAATCATACCAAGTCCATCTATACACTACGGGCCACAAATGACTTTCATCACAATATAAGCATGAGGATGATGATAATGATATAAGAATTCAATTAAATGAAAGCAAATAATACATTTTTAAAAATTTATAATTTAATTTATCCAGAATTCAATAATGTCCAAATTATCAACATGATACTGTTTTGTGGAGTAAAATTCAAGAATAATATTGTATCAAAAATGATTTGGACAAAAAAGAAATTAATTTTTGTTATGAATAGTACCCCAGGTGAATAGTACTCAAGTGAATAGTATGCCATGAATAGTAATTCGGGAATAGTACCCCATGTGTAGTACTCCAACATGAAAAAAGCTAAAACTTATCAAGAATATTCAGAATAATATTTCCATAAAAAGATATACGATGAAACGCAAATTTTAAGGATATTCTACTAATTTCATGGAGTATAAAGCCAAAACTTTAACAAAATGAGTGTAGAATTCGAAATCTAAAACAAAATAATATTACTTACATACTACAGAGTATTGAAGAAAATATTATTTTTTACGAATATTGAACAAAAATAACATCCCTTACCTTAAAAAGAATAGTATTCCGACTGGTAGGGCGGTGATATTTTTGAAGAAAACTTATACTATTTTCTATGCTCAAAGCTTTCTAAAACTCGAAAGAAATACGCTTAATATTATAGAAGAAGAATTCTCTGATTCTGGTGTGATTTTCAATTCTAACTAAGCATCCTATTTATAGGAGAATGGAAGGATACTATTTGAATAAAATCACGGACGCACAATGGTTCACGGGGGAAACTTTTCTGAGAGTCATAGATGCCCAACATTCAAATAAAACAAAATATATATATATATATATATATATATATATATATATATATATATATATCACCCACCACCACTTTTCTTCCACCTATCACTTTCACACTAATACTTTTCCACCAACACCACTTTTATTCACTACACACACACCCACACACACGGTACACATACACACCTTACACATTTCACTATCACACACACCCCTTACACCTTTCACTATCACACACACACACATTTCATATATATATATATATATATATATATTATATACTCTACCGATTATTTTAAAAAATGGGTAAGTGGGGGTCCATATAATAAGCAAAACTTACCACAAATATTTCATAAAAATCCCCTCAATATTTTTAACAATATTTATTCATCATCATTATAACTCGTAATATTAACAACTAGATCGTTCCCATGAAAGAGGAGGCTTTTTGATATGGATTTCTCCCTATTGGCGCGCAATTAGATAACCTAACCCCTTTCCTCGACAGAACTTTCTAGACATTTTTAATTATGCAAATAATAATATGAATAACATGTCATCTCAATTGTTGATTTAATAATATAAAATATTATGCGGATGATACTGTGACAATAATAGAATCAATAATGTGAGATACTATGCAGCGATTACTGTGGCAATAATTGAATAAAACTGAGTGACTTCTCACGTAAGCATCAATAATCAATACCGTGTGCTACTATGCAACCACACGTATTACTATACTTTTAACACCGGGTATTTCAACAGTTAACGGTAAAACTTTCGCCGTTATTTTTTTAAAAAGATATTTCTGTCGTTTCAAACTCTGAAAATAATTCCGTTGTGGGGTCCACCAATGATTGTGTCGTCGTACGAATATTCTCTGTTAAAACGAATATTTCCCGACCAATCGAATATTTTATAAAAACTTGCTTACTTTGTAAAATTTATAAATATTACCCACAACTATAATATTATATCTAATTCACACCATAATATTCAAAAATGATATTTATAGAAAAATTCATCTATATTCATAAAAGTTAGGGTCTTACAACCTCCCCTTCTTATGAAATTTTGCCCTCAAAATTAGGGTACGTACCTGATATGTCAAAGAGGTGAGGATACCTTGATTTTATTTCATATTCTAACTCCCAGGTCATTTCCTCAACATCAAGGTTTCTCCACAAAACTTTGACTTGAGGTATAACCTTGGAGCGTAGAATATGCTCCTTCTTATCCATGATTTTAACAGGTCTCTTCATACGTTAAATCTTTCGCTATTTTGTTCGATTCTAACTCAATAATATGATTTGGGTCTTCCACATATTTACGTAACATAGATATCTAAAAAACATTATGAACACGAGACATACTCGGCGGTAAAACGAGTCTATAGGCCACAGTTCCTACTCGGTCAAGGATTTCAAATGGGCCAATGAATCGAGGATTGAGCTTTCCTCTCTTTCCAAATCTTTTAACTCCTTTCCATGGAGCAACACTAATAACACATATTCTCCAACATTAAATTCCACGTCCTTCCTAGAGAATGACGCTTTCTTCCATTCAACGCCTCAAATGGGGCCATGCCGATACTTACTTGATAATTGTTGTTGTAGGAGAATTCCACCAATGACAAGAACTTGTCCCAACTTCCTTTAAAGTCAAGGAAACATATTTTTAATAGATCCTTACGAGTTTGAATAGTCCTCTCGATCGCCTCGCCTCGTTCGAGGATGATATCGCCGAATCAATCAAGAAATGCGTGCCCATAGCTTTTCTTTACATAACCCGACCCAAAACCGTGAAGTGAATCTTGGGTCTCGATCGGAAACTACTATGGGTGCGCATATCATGCTTGATCTTATAATCTCATTTATGTATATACGAGCAAGACGTTCAAGTGTATAAGTTTCTCGTATAGGTAAGAAATGAGCAGACTTGGTCAATCTATCAACAATGACCCAAATTGCATCTATGCCTTGAAAAACCTTGGGAAAACCAGTAACGAAATCCATGGTAATGTGCTCCCACTTTCATTCTGGAATTTCAAGTGGTTGCAATTGACCTTTTGGCACTTGATGCTTCTCCTTGACTCGTTGACAATTTAAACACCTTGAGATAAACTCCGCGATCTCTCTTTTCATATTTCTCCACCAAAATGTATGTCGAAGATCATCATACATTTTGGTACTCCCAGGATGGATTCCAAATGGTGTGTTGTGCGCCTCCATCATGATTTTATAATTTAAGTCAGAGTCGTTAGGAACACAAAGTCTAGAGTTGACTCGTAGTATTCCTTCTTCATCAATTCTTGCTTTCGGAATAACACCTTCTTGCACTTTCTTCTTCATATGCATCAACTCCAGGTCTTTAGCTTGAGCAGCTTTAATTTTATCGATTAAAGTCAGTTCTACTCGTATATTTGTCATCATCACGTGGGTCCCTAGAGTCTTTAACTCTATCTCCATCCTTTGCAAGTCATACAAAATGGGCCTTTGCATTGACAATATCGGAATCGTACCCGCATATGATCTTCTACTCAATGCGTCAACTACCACGTTCACTTTTCCAAGATGGTATTGTATGGTATGATCATAATCTTTCAACAGTTCAAGCCAACATCGTTGCCGCATGTTGAGTTCCTTTTGGGTGAAGAAATATTTGAGGCTTTTATGATCCGTATAGATCTCCACTTTCTCCCCATACAGATAATGCCTCCAGATCTTTAGCGCAAAAACAACTGCTGCCAACTCTAAATCATGAGTAGGTTAATTCCTCTCATATTCTTTAAGTTGTTGTGAGGCATAGGCTATGACTTTCCCATGTTGCATGAGAACACATCCTAACCCTTTGCCTGAAGCATCACTGTAGATGACAAATCCCTCTAAGCCAGATGGTATTGTCAGAACAGGTGTTGAAATGAGTCTCCTCTTAAGTTCTTGAAAACTCTTCTCATATTCCTCGCTCCAACCGAATTTTTTATCTTTTTGAGTTAGCTGAGTTAATGGAGTAGCGATTTGAGAAAATCCTTCCACGAATCTCTGATAATAACCAGCTAAGCCCAGAAAGCTACATACGTCGGTTACTGACTTGGGTTGCTCCCAACTTTGTATTGCTTCAATCTTCGCTGGGTCAACAGATATTCTGTGATTTGATATCACGTGCCCAAGGAATGCTACTTCTTCAAGCCAGACTCCCATTTCTTCAACTTGGCATATAACTTGTTCTCATGAAGCTTTTAGAGTATCAGCCTCAAGTGTTGCTCATGATTTTCACGGCTTTGGGATTATATGAGGATGTCATCAATAAAGATAAGCACAAAATGATCCAAATATTCCTTAAATACTCGGTTCATCATGTCCATGAATGCAGAAAGAGCATTAGTCAATCCAAAAGACATGACTAGGAATTCGTAATGCCTGTACCGAGTTCTGAAAGCAGTCTTTGGGATGCCATCGATTTTAATCTTTAACTGATGATATCCTGAATGAAGATCGATTTTTGAAAAGAATTTGTACCTTGCAAATGGTCAAACAGGTCATCAATACGAGGTAACGGATACCTATTTTTGATGGTGACATGATTCAACTCCCGATAATCAATACAAAGTCGCATACTCCCATCTTTTTTCTTTACAAATAGAACAGGAGAACCCCAAGGAGACGTACTAGGACGAATGAACCCGATGTCTAACAACTCATGTAGTTGGGATTTTTAACTCCTGAAGTTCAATAGGAGCCATTTGATATGGGGCTTTGGAAATGGGTCTTGTACCGGGTTCAATGTCGATACAAAATTTAATTTCACGCTCTGGGGGTAGGCCAGGAAGTTCTTCAGGGAATACGTCAAGAAATTCATTAACAATAGAAATATCATTCAAATTTGACGTATTTTTGTTTAAATCTGTGACATGGGCTAAGAAAGCTTGACATCCATTTTTCAATAAACGAATAACTTTATGGCTTGTTATGACAGTGATTGACTTTAGTGGTTTGGTTGCTTGAATTCACATAATAGGTTGGTTAGGAATATGAAAGCTAACAACCTTACGAAAATAATCAATTTTAGCATGATGAGTAGTTAACCAATCAATCCCTAAAATCACATCAAACGCAAGTATTTTTAAGGAAATAAGATCGACAGGTAATATGAGGGTACCGAATTGAACCAAACAAGACTTATAAATAGTGGATGTAATGAAGGTTTCTCCCAGCGGAGTTTCAACAGATAAGTCAAAGTCTAATTTCTCCGGAATTAAATTTAAACGTTGAGCGCAAGTAGGAGAAATAAAAGAATGGGTAGAACCGGTATCAAATAAGGTATAAACTTCGCTAGAGTTTATGACTAGCTTACCTGTGATGACCTCGTTCGGGTTCCTTGCTTTCTGGGAGGTCACGACAAATGCTCTCCCTTGAACTACTGGTTTTGACTTCTTTGGGAAGGCTTTTGGTGCCTCCATCCCAGTTGGACTTGGCTTCTGTGACGCCCCCAAAATAGGTATACATCACCTATTCTGAGTCGCCAAATACATGGTACAAAATACAAATACAATCTTAAATATACAACATGAGCTGTGAGTTTTTGTGACGCCCCCAAAATAGGTATACATCACCTATTCTGAGTCGCCAAATACATGGTATAGAATACAAATACAATCTTAAATATACAACAAGAGTTGTGAGTTTTAATACAAATATTGTCTTCTGATAATATCCACTCTCGTAATAAGTCCTCATTACATTTATTATCACACTATTTTATAGAATAGTGAGGACTACTAAGACACCATCTCGGGACCGTCACTCTCGCTCCCCGACTAGTCCCGCCACGCTTTCATTTCGTGAAGAGAAACAAGAAAAGAAAGGGTGAGCTCAACTAGCCCAAAGAAGAAATATTATGACTAAGATAATGCGTAATAAATTATCATTAGCCTTCAACAATGTTAAACTTATAAAATACAATAGACATCAAGTTTAATCTGCAATGAACAAGAAATCCATTAAAAGAGTCAAGTAGAGAATAAAATCTACTATCTTTTATGATTTAAAAAGGTTTTTCATCACTTTTTATCGTTGAGACTCAGCTTAATAAATAATCCACATCATCCTTGCACTACGACCAAGGATATTCATTAGGGTCACGACCACAATTATCCATGCACTACGGGCCAAGGATATTCGTGTATTCATCAATGGTCATGATCATGCCAACAACTGTCCATCAATGAACTACGGGCCAATAAGGACTTTTAACACATTATTTGTAACATTACGGTCATGATTACACCGAATAATCCCTGGTCATAATCATACCAAGTCCATCCATGCACTACAGGCCACAAATGACTTTAAAAAAAATATAAACATGAGGATGATGACAATGATATAAGAATTCAATAAAAAAAAGTTCAAGAATTAATTTATTCATGAACTAATAAGTCCAAATTGTCAACATGATACTTCTTTGTAAAGTAAAATTCAAGAATGCTCAGAAGAATATTTCCATGAAAAGATACTAGATGAAGCGTAAATATCAAGGATATTCCACTAATTTCATGGAGTATAGAAGTCAAAACTTTAACCAACTGAGTATAATAAAGAATGGAATAACAAAAGAAATCATCATGCATGCAGACTTGCATGACAAAGTTATTCCAACAGAATAATAAATAACGGAACCAGGTCAGGCGAAATTCGCACCGACAGGATGTTCCAACATAATAATAAAAAATGGAATAACAACAGAAATCACCATGCATGCGGTACTTCATATAGACAGGTTATTCCAATAGAATACTAAATAACGGAACAGATCAGGCGAAATTCGCACCGACAGGATGTTCCAACAGAATAATAAAGATGGAACCAGGTCTGGCATAAAACGAATAGATAGGATATTCTAACAGAATAATAAAGACGAAACCAGGTCCAACGTAAAACACACAGACAGGATATTCCAACAGAATAATAAAGAATTGAATAATGTAATAATTTCACCAAGTATAGGTAGTGGCTGGTGTATACAAAGTTATTCCAACAGAATAATAAAGAATGGAATAACAGAAGTTCTCTTCATGAATACAAAAAAAATAATACCCCTTACCTTATAATAAGGCTGGATACTAGAATAGAAATTTAGCAGACTTCTCTTCTTCTTTCTCTCTATAATAAATGCTCTATAGCTTTGGTGAATTGGTGAGAAATGAAGGAAGAATGAGCTTCTATTTATAGAAAAATATAGTTTCGATAATTGCACGTTTTGGGGCTCGAAAAATTAATAATACAATACCTCCAACTTTTCTTTCATTTTTATTTAGTCCTGCAAATATTATCAAACTTGCACCACCTCCCCTAATAGTAAATAATGTGAATCAATAGTTCAATCATGTGAATCAATAGTTATAATCATGTGAAAATACGAATTACGGTATAGTACCTCCATCTATACCTCCATCTTTAATTTAATCATGCAAGTATTATCAATCTTGCACCAATTCCCCTAATAGTATAAGAATGTGACTCAATAGTACACACATGTGAACAAATAGTTATATAAGCATGTGAATTAGTAGCAATTAATTGCTCATTTATCCGATAAATTACTCAATTTATCAATATAACCCCCAGACATCAATTATCATCGGAATAGATGTCAATTTCAACTAACACCATTAATCCCAACATAATGGAACTATCAAATTCATCTTTAATCAACACGAACTTATTCATTATTAATATCATAACTCACAATATTTAACAACCAGGTCGTTCCCAGGAAAGAGGGGGCTTTCCAATAAGGATTTCTCCCTATTGGCGCACAATTAGGTGACCAAACCTCTCCTTGGCAGAACTTCTAGACATTGTAAATATTGCAATTTAATAATATGAATAACTTTGTCGTCTCAATTATTGATTTAATAATATATCATATAATGCAGATGATACTATGACAATAATCGAATCAATAATATGAGAGATATGATGCAACAATTATTGTAGCAATAATTGAGTATAAGCCGAGTGACTTCTCACGTAAAGATCAATAATCAATACTGGTGTGCTCTTATGCAACCCCGCCAGACATCGCATTACTTTTACTCTTGAAAGTAGTTCAATATAGTATAACGGTAAAACTTCCGCCGTTATTTTCATAAAAATATTTTTGTCGTTTTTTCAATCCAAACAATAATTCCTTTGTGGGTCCACTAATGATTAAGGCATTGGATTATATTTAATATTCCCTACTAAAATGAATATTCCCCGACCAATCAAATATAATATAACAACTTGCATACTTTGCATATTTTATAAATACTACCCACAACTATAACATTATAACAAATTCATTCCATAATATTCAAAAATGATAATTATAGAAAAATCATATTTATTCATAAAATTGGGGTCTTACAGTTTTAATACAAATATTGTCTTCTAGACAGTATTCAAACTCAAAATAAGTCCTCAATACATTTATTAACACACTATTTCATAGAATAGTGAGGACTACTAATGCTATCATCCGGACCGTCACTCCGCTCCCCGACTAGTCCTCGCTACGTTCTCATTTTCGAAGAGAACAATGAAAGTAAAAGGGTGAGCTCAACTAGCCTAGTAAAGAAATATTATGACTAAGATAATGCGAATAAATTATCATTAGCCTTTTAATGATGTTAAAGCGATACAATATAACAAACATCAAGTTTAACTGTAGCGGAACAAGCAATCCATTAAAAGAGTCAAGTAAAGAATAAAATCTACTATCTTCTATGATTTAAAAGGTTTTTCATCACTTTTATTCTTTGAGACTCACTAATAAATAAACCACATCATCCCTGCACTACGGCCAAGGATATTTATTAGTATCACAACCACAAATTATCCATGCACTACGGCCAAGGATATTCGTGTATTCATCAATGGTCATGATCATGCAACCAACTGTCCATCAATGCACTACGGACCAATGAGGACTTTTACCACATCAGTTGTAACATTATGGTCATGATTATACCGAATAATCCCTAGTCATAATCATACCAAGTCCATCTATGCACTACAGGCCACAGATGACTTTCAACATAATTTAAACATGAGAATGGTGACAATGATATAAGAATTTAATAAAACAAGTTCAAGAATTAATTTATCCAGGAACCAATAACGTCCAAATTGTCAACATGATATTGCTTTATAGAGTAAAGTTCAAGAATGCTCAGAAGAATATTTCCATGAAAAGATAATGGATGAAGCGCAAATATCAAAGATATTCCACTAATTTCATGGAGTATAAAAGCCAAAACTTTAACCAACTGAGTATAATAAAGAATAGAATAACAAAAGAAATCACCAGGCATGCGATAGACCACACAGACAGGTTATTCCAATAGAATAATAAATAACGGAACCAGATCATACGTAAACGCACAGACAGTATATTCCAACAGAATAATAAATAATGGACCCAGGTCATACGTAAACGCACAGACGGGATATTTCAATAGAATAATAAATAATGGAACCAGGTCATGCGTAAACGCACAGACAAGATGTTCCAACAGAATAATAAAGAATGGAATAACAGAAGAATTTCACCATGTATGCAGATTAGACATAGACAAAAGTTATTCCAACATAATAATAAAGAATGGAATAATGGAAGAATTTCACCAAGTATAGGGTAGATCCGCGTGATACAAAAGTTATTCCAACAGAATAATAATTAATGGAACAGTCATGCGTAAGCGCACAGACGGGATGTTCCAAATGTAATAATAAAGAATGGAATAATGTAAGAATTTCACCATGTATACAAGATACTTAGCATGTATGCATTATTCCAATATAATAATAAAGAATGGAATAACTGAAGAATTTCACCAAGTATAGGGTAGTCCGCGTATACAGGTTATTCCAATAGAATAATAAAGAATGGAACAACAGAAGTTCTCTTCATGAATACAAAAGAAATAACACCCCTTATGATTACAACAAATAATATCCCTTACCTTAGAAGAATCTGGATATAGGAGTAGTGAAGTAGCAGAATACTTTTCTTCTTTCTCTCTATAGTTTCTCTCTCTAGAGTTTCGGTGAATTAAGTAAGAAATAATGAAAGAATGAGCTTATTTATAGGAGAATGGAATTTGAATAGTAACTAATTCATGAAGCGATCCAGATTGATTTACTTTTAAATGGACATTCAATATTGATTTACTATGCAAGATTAATAAAATATTCTAATAAAACAAAATCTTTTAAATAAAATATAATATATTCTATTTATAATCTAATAATACGAATAACTTTATAAAAGTATTTTGTTCGATATAAAAAGATTTTACTATGCAAATACTATGCATAATAGAATATTATATATTCTATTTATAGTCTAATAAAACAAATAACTTTATAAAAGTATTATATTTTATATAAAAAAAATTTACTATGCAAAACACTATGCATAATAGAATATTATATATTCTATTTATAGTCTAATAAAATAAATAACTTTATAAAAGTATTCTATTTTATATAAAAAGATTTTACTATGCAAACACTATACGAGTGCCTTTATGCAAATACTATGCATAATAAAATATAATATATTCTATTTATAATCAAATAAAACAAAACTTTATAAAAAGTTTTCTATTTTATATAAAAAGTTTTCTGTTTTATTACATTTATAATAATAATAAAACAAAACTTATCATCATTATTATAATTCACACTATTAATCGACCAAGTCGTTCCCAGGAAAGCGGGGGCTTTTTAATAAGGATTTCTCCCTATTGGTGTGCAATTAGGTGACCAAACCTCTCCTTGACAGAACTTCTAGACATCGTTAATATTGCAAATAATAATATTAATAACTTTGTCATCTCAATTATTGATTTAATAATATATAAAATATCGACAATAATTGAATCAAATAACGTGAGATACTATGCAACAATTACTATAGCAATAATTGAACAAAACTTAGTGACTTCTCACGTAAGCATCAATAATCAAAATCGTGTGCTGCTATGAAACCACACATATTACTGTACTTTTAACACCGGGTGTTTCAACAGTTAGCGGTACAACTTTCGTCGTTATTTACATAAAATATTTTTGTCATTTTCTCAATCCGATAATAATTCCATTGCGGGGTCCACCAATAATTGTGTCGTTATACGAATATTTCTCGACAAAAAGAATATTCCCAGGCCAATCGAATATTATATAACAACTTGCATACTTTTCAAAATTTCTAAATATTACCCATAACTATAACATTATCTCAAATCCACACCATAATTTTGAAAAAAATATTTCGAGAAAATTAAATCTTTATTCGTAAAATTTGGGATTTTACAATCTCCCTCCTTATGAAATTTAAGCCCTCGAAATTTACGTCGCATACATGGTATCTTAGAACAAATGAGGACACTTCATCATATTCTAACTCTTGAGGTATAACCTGTGAGTGTTGAATACGATCCTTCTTATCCAAGATTTTAACACGTATCTCCTCATACGTTAAATCTTCTGCTATCTCGTCTAGTTTTAATTCAATAATGTGGTTCGAGTCGTCCACATATTTACGTAACATCGATACGTGAAAAACGTTATGAACACACGACATACTTGGCGGTAAAACGAGTCTATAAGCCACAGTTTCTACTTAATCGAGGATTTCAAATGGACCAATTAAATCGAGGGTTGAGATTTCCTCTCTTTATCGATTCTTGCTTCTAGAATAACGCCCTCTTGAACCTTCTTCTGCACATTCATCAGCTCTGAGTATGTAGCTTGATCGGCTTTAACTTTATCGATTAAAGTCGATTTTACTCGTATATTCGCTATCTTCACATGAATCTCTAGAGTCTTTAACTCTATCTTCATCATTTGTAAGTTATACGAAATAGGTTTTTGTGTTAACAACATCGCACTCGTAAATGCATACGATCTTCTACTCAACGCGTCAGCTACCACGTTCGCTCTTCTATAATGATATTGAATGGTATAGCCGTAATCTTCAACAGCTCGAGCCAATGTCCTTGGCGCATGATACGTTCGTTTTAGTTGAAGAAATATTTGAGGGTTTTAGAAATGGGTTTTGTACTGGGGTCAATACAAAATTCGATTTCACGCTCTAGGGGTAGGCTAAGAAGTCTTCAAGAATACATCAGGAAATTTATTAACAATAGAAATATCATTCAAAACTGTAACCCTCATCCAAGACTTGGATAACACGTCTCATTGATATCTATCAACTTGCCACCATTATTCACGACGTCCCCTACGGATATTCTGGCTTCGGTGTATTCCAAGACTTAGAAGTCACCAGCGAAAGGCTCAGGGCTCTTTACTTATGGCTTGATATAACAATGATTGACTTTAGTGGTTTGGTTTCTTGAATTCGCATAACAGGTTGGTTAGGAATATGAAAGCTAACGAAAAATAATCAATTTTAGCATGATGAGTAGTTAACCAGTCGATTCCTAAAATCACATCAAAGGCAAGTATTTTCAAAGAGATAAGATCGACAGGTAACGTGAAAGTGTCGATTTGTATCAACAAGATTTATAAACAGTGGAGGTAATGAAGGTTTCTACTAACGAAGTTTCAACCAATAAGTCAAAGACTAACTTCTCTGGGATCAAATTTAAACGTTGAACGCAAGCAAGAAAGATAAAATAATGGGTAGAACCGGTATCTAATAAGGTATAGATTTCACAAGAGTTTATAATTAACTTACCCGTGACAACTTCGTTTGGGTTCCTCGACAAACACTCTCACTTAAACTACCGGCTTTGACTTGTCTGGGACATCCTTTGGCATCATTATCCCAGTTGGACTTGACTTCACTACACGACAAAATCGAGCTAGGTGACCTTCTCTCCCATAATTGAAACACGCTTTGGATTGCTGCGTACAGTTTGAACGGATATGTCCCTCTTATCCGCATTTGAAACATATGATCGGTGGTCGTTCTCCTTCCTTAACAACAGCTGCTGGTGCTGACGTCTTTCCATCATCGTTAAATCTTTTCTTCTTAAAATTTCCACTCCTATTATCTTGGCCATGATTACCATTGAAGTGGTTACCATTCTTGGCATGATAATTTCCCCCATGATGGTTATCATTGTTCCGATGACCGTTGCCACCAGTACGATTATTATCATGTTGTTGGTCGTTGCCTTTTGGTTGTGCTGACTCATTATCGCGCTCCAATAACTGAGCCCTATTCACAACATCTGAATATAAACAAAGTTTGTGAGAAATGAGGTATTAACGTATATCAAGTTTCAAACCTCTTAGAAATATTCATGTCATTCGCTCCTCATTATCAACCAAATGGGATGCAAACCGGGATAACTCCGCAAATTTAGCCTCGTATTGCGACATGGTCATATTGTTTTGCTCCAATTTGATAAACTCAACCTCCTTCATGTGACGAATACTTTCGGGAAAGTACTTGTCGTTGAACATCTCTTGGAACTTCTCCCAAGACATCTTGAGTGCGTTAGGCTGGGTACGTTTTACAGATTCCCACCAGTAATCTACCTCTTCACGCAACATAAAGGTGGCAAAGGGAACCTTTTGCTCCTCGGAGCATCCCAAGACATCAAATATCTTGGTGATCTGCTTTAACCACGCCTTCGCCTTAAGTGGTTCTGGTTTTCCCAAAAACTCCAGTGGTCCAAGCTCCTTGAACTGCTTAGCGGTGACCGACCGTGGGTTGCCATTATTTCCACCTATATTTTGAACATGAGTCTCTCTTACCTGATGTCGTATAAATTGCATAAAGCCTCTGAACATCCCATCGTTCATCATCTGATCGGTGTTGTTATTTACCTGAGGATTATTGTCTTCCTGTTGCACATTATACTGGGTATTGATCGTTGGTGACTCAACGGTCTCATGTGATTCATTCTTGATCTCAACATTTTGGATGCCATTTTCAAAACTTTGCCACAAAACAAGGGTTAATTGACATATCACATATTATCCCTATACTCTGACCGACCAATTAAATAACAAGTAAACTTAGGTAGGTCATAATAGCAAAGGAATTCCCCGTGTCTCCCCTCCTAGTTCTTATCCCATATCTCAGCTAGGGATCATATCCCTAAGCTTTGATACCAACTGTGATGCCCCCAAAATAGGTATACATCACCTATTCTGAGTCACCAAATACATGGTACAGAATACAAATACAATCTTAAATATACAACATGAAATTTGTGATTTTTAATACAAATATTGTCTTCTAGACAGTATTCAAACTGAAAATAAGTCCTCAATACATTTATTAACACACTATTCTATAGAATAGTGAGGACTACTAATTCTATCATCTGGACCGTCACTCCGTTCCCCGACTAGTCCCTGCTACATTCTCATTTTCTTAAGAGAACAATGAAAGTAAAAGGGTGAGCTCAACTAGTCTAGTAAGAAATATTATGACTAAGATAATGCAGAATAAATTATCATTAGCCTTTAACAGTGTTAAACTGATAAAATATAACAAACAACAAGTTTAACTGTAGCGGAACAAGCAATCCATTAAAAGAGTCAAGTAAAGAATAAAATCTACTATCTTCTATGATTTAAAAGGTTTTTCATCACTTTTATTGTTGAAACTCAGCTTAATAAATAAACCACATCATCCCTGCACTACGGCCAAGGATATTTATTAGTATCACAACCACAAATTATCCATGCACTACGGCCAAGGATATTCGTGTATTCATCAATGGTCAGGATCATGCCAACAACGTCCATCAATGCACTACTGTGCCAATGAGGACTTTTACCACATCATTTGTAACATTACGATCATGATTACAAGAATAATCTCGGTCATAATCATACCAAGTCCATCTATGCACTACAGCCACGAGATGACTTTCAACATAATATAAACATGAGAATGATGACAATGATATAAGAATTCAATAAAACAAGTTCAATAATTAATTTATCCGAAACCAATAACGTCCAAATTGTCAACATGATCTTTGCTTTATGGAGTAAAATTCAAGAATGCTCGGAAGAATATTTTCATGAAAAGATCTTTGGATGAAAGCGCAAATATCAAAGATATTCCACTAATTTCATGGAGTATAAAAGCCAAAACTTTAACTTATTTGAGTATAATAAAGAATAGAATAACAAAAGAAATCACCGGGCATGCGATAGACCATACGCAGACGGAGTTATTCCAGAGAATAATAAATAACGGAACCGGATCATACGTAAACGCCTTTACGAGACGGTATATTCCAATGAATAATAAATAATGGACCCGGTCGTACGTAAAGCCTTACGACGGGATATTTCAATAGAATAATAAATAATGGAACCCGTGTCATGCGTAAACGCACAGACAAGATGTTCCAATGAATAATAAAGAATGGAATAACTGAAGAATTTCACCATGTATGCGGTACCCGCATAGGCGAGTTATTCCAACATAATAATAAAGAATGGAATAACAGAAGAATTTCACCAAGTATAGGGTAGTCCGCGTATACAGGTTATTCTAACAGAATAATAATTAATGGAACAGGGTGCGCGTAAGCGCACGCATGGGATGTTCCAATGAGAATAATAAAGAATGGAATAATGGAAGAATTTCACCATGTATACAAGATCTTGGCATGTATGATTATTCCAACGTAATAATAAAGAATGGAATAACAGAAGAATTTCACCAAGTATAGGGTAGTCCGCGTATACAAGTTATTCCAACAGAATAATAAAGAATGAAACAACATAAGTTCTCTTCATGAATACAAAAGAAATAATACCCCTTACGAGTACAACAAATAATATCCCTTACCTTAGAAGAATCTGGATATAAGAGTAGTAAAGTAGCAAAATACTTTTCTTCTTTCTCTCTATAGTTTCTCTCTCTAGAGTTTCAGTGAATTCGTAAGAAATAATGAAGGAATGAGCTTCTATTTATAGGAGAATGGACTGAATAGTAACTAATTCATGAATGATCCAGATTGATTTACTTTTAAACGGATGGTCCATATTGATTTACTATGCAGTATTAAGAAAATATTCTAATAAAACAAAAAGTTTTAAATAAAATATAATATATTCTATTTATAATCTAATAAAACGAATAACTTTATAAAAGTATTCATTTTTATATAAAAAATTTTACTATGCAAACACTATGTAGGCACTTTATGCAAACACTATGCATAATAGAATATTATATATTCTATTTATAGTCTAATAAAATAAATAACTTTATAAAAGTATTTTGTTTTATATAAAAAGATTTTACTATACAAACACTATGCAGACACTATACAAACACTATGCATAATAGAATATTATATATTCTATTTATAGTCTAATAAAACAAATAACTTTATAAAAGTATTACATTTTTATATAAAAAGATTTTACTATGCAAATACTATGCATAATAAAATATTATATTCTATTTATAATCAAATAAAACAAAACTTTATAAAAAGTTTTCGATTTTATATAAAAAGTTTTCTGTTTTATTACATTTATAAGAATAATAAAACAAAACTTATCATCATTATTATAATTCACACTATTAATCTACTAGGTCGTTCCCAGGAAAGAGGGGGCTTTCCAATAAGGATTTCTCCCTATTGGTGCGCAATTAGGTGACCAACCCGCTCCTTGACAGAACTTCTAGACATCGTTAATATTGCAAATAATAATATTAATAACTTTGTCATCTCAATTATTAATTTAATAATATATAAAATTTCGACAATAATTGAATCAAATAACGTGAGATACTATGCAACAATTACTATAGCAATAATTAAACAAAACTTAGTGACTTCTCACATAAGCATCAATAATCAAAACTGTGTGTTACTATGCAACCACGTGTATTACTGTACTTTTAACATCGGTATTTCAATAGTTAACGGTACAACTTCCGCCGTTATTTTTATAAAATATTTTTGTCGTTTTCTCAATCTGACAATAATTCCATTGCGGGGTCCACCAATGATTGTGTCGTTGTACGAATATTTCCCGACAAAAAGAATATTCTCCGACCAATCGAATATTATATAACAACTTACATACTTTTCAAAATTTCTAAATATTACCCATAACTATAACATTATCTCAAATCCACACCATAATTTTGAAAAATATATTTCGAGAAAATTAAATCTTTATTCGTAAAATTTGGGATTTTACAGCTTCCCTACACGACAAAATCGAACTAGGTGACCTTCTCTTCCACAATTGTAACACATTTTGGACTGTTGTATGCAATTTGGACTGATATGTTTCTCCCCTCTGTATTTGAAACATATGATAGGTGGTCGTTCTCCTTCCTTAACAACGGGTGTTGGTGCTGACGTCTTTCCATCATTGTTGAATCTCTTTTTCTTGAAATGTCCACTTTTATTGTAGCCAGAGTCTCCCCTACAATATAGACTAGCCACATGCACGACGACATGCATATATGGACATTTCTAGGCATCCAAGACACAAACCAAGAGAAATATACAAATTTTCAATACAATAAGACTAAAACAATAACGATTGAATGCAAATTAAAGCAGTAAAAAATTCAGACCCATATACATTACCAATATAATACCAATCAAAACATTACCAATATACAATTATACATGAATTATGGATTGAATTATGGATAAACTTAATTCCTAGTTATGTTTTATGTCATACTCATGTTCATGGTTTTGTTGATCTTGACGATCTTATTATACGAAAAAATCACTATAATATACAACAATTTACATCAACGATAAGTAGATATATTAAAGCAATTTACATCTAAGTTCTATATATCTTGTATAAATAGAATCTTAAATGCTTATATATAAATGATATATCTTGGACGACGTACGTCTTTATTAGGAGGAGGCTTAATCTGAATAAGAATTCGATCATCCAGATTAGTAGGGGCCTTGGGCACATGATTAGGCCCCCTACCCAAGCCGCGTTTTTTCTGCGCTGCTTCAGAAGCCATCTGTATATTACAAATTTCAAGATATTATTATGAGTCATATTTGATTACATATATATATGACAATAAACATGCCAGTGATATAAATATGTATATATATGAATATAAAATGACAATAAACAAAATTTGCATTTAAATAGTTTAGTACATAAACATGACAGTGATATAAACATGTATATATATGAGTATAAAATGATAATAAATAAAAGTTGCATTTAAATAGTTTAGTACATAAACATGACAATGATATAAAAAACATGTAATGCTAAACATATATTTCATTTGTTCAAGTGTCAATGTCTGATTCAGAATCATCTTGTATACGTGTTGCAGATTCATAACCATCATCTGCTTCAGATTCAGTCAATAACTCTTCCTCCTCAGTATCAATGTCATCTGACACAAGTATTGACTCAGGATCTAATTCATGTGGTTCATCTCCACCATCTAACTGGATTACTTCATTGTCGTCCTCCACATTTATTATAGTTTGACTATGAAGCATCTGCTCTTGGTAAATCTCCCCATCAACTACTTCTACGACGACTCACGGCGGAGTATGAATTACAACTTGCCAATCTGTGGGTGGTCTATCCCTTTTCTAATGGGACTAGGAGTGTAGTATACTTGTCTTTGTTTGGGTTGATAAAACAAGCGGTTCGTTGGAATCTGTGAGACTATGGAGGTCAATATCGGCGATTCCATATGCATCAACACGTATCCCTTTTTACGAATCAAACCAGCGGCACTTGAACAAGTGAATATGACCCCGTCACGTGCCCTTGTACGACAACAACTCTACGATTTCCTCCAACTCCCCATAAAAGGCACGACCAAGCTCATTGTAACAATCTCCTTGGACACACACTCCAGAGTTCGTTGTTCTTTTACCGCGCCTATATGCCTTTGTATGAAATTCACAACCATTTATTTTGTAATCATTGTAGCTGACTTGGTCCCTGTTTGGTCCCATAGCTAGGACTTGTACATTAGCCGGAATCGTTGATCCCGCAGTCAAAGCCTACAAAAACTCCATCTTATTAAATGAAGTCATAGTTAACATGGAGTGTATATATATATATATATATATATATATATATATATATATATATATCGTCGTCTTAAGAAATTGAACTTACTTTGTCCTTTAGCCAAAGTGCAAATTTTTATCACGATTGATTTGAATATCTTTATCGATTATCTTAGGGATGCTTCACTTTTAACTTCGTCATCGTACAATCTATACCATGTTATAAACATTAACATATTGGAATAATTAATTTTCAACTTAAAAGATAAATTATCAAGTTTACATGTGTACCTCACAAATTCGTCAATCTCCTCGTAATTGAGAAGAATGTAAGTATGTGCGGCATATAACTCTTGCTCAGAGACGAATATGCGCTTCCCTTTTCCATAAGCGCGGCCCGATAGACCAAATACAGAGAGCCGACCATTTAGTTCAACATTTCCCCCATCATCATGTCTAGATACTCGATTGGCCTTTGTCAAGACTTCGTCCAGAAAATAGTTTGAGACAAACATAAATATCTCATCGAAACTGTATGCCTCACATATCGACCCCTCGATATAAGCTTTATTCTTCACCTTCCTCTTAAGGTTTCCCATCACCCTCTCTAAAGGGTACATCCATCTATATTGAACTGGACCCCCAACACGAGCTTCATAGGGAAGATGGATTTGCAAATGCTCCATGGAGTCAAAAAAACTAGGTGGGAATATTTTTTCCAGTTTACACGTGATCTCTATGATGTTCTTCTCAAGTATAGACATGTCCTTCTCATTTAATGATTTTAAACATAAGTCTTTGAAGAAACGACTAAGATCCGTCAAAGCATCCCATATTGGTTTATCAAGAAAATCCCGAAATGTTATAGGCATGAGTCTCTCCATGAACACATGACAGTCATAACTATTCATCCCTTGTAATTTCCCACCCGTAACACACCTTGCAATGTTTGACGCATATCCATCTGGTAGTTTCAGAGACTTAACCCATGTGCACACATCTTCAACTTGCTTTTTGGACAATGTGTACCTTGCATGCTGTTTGACAATCTTACCATTAAGAGATTCATAAAGTTCTAATCCAGGACACTTATAAATATCTTTCATGTCCAAACGTGTCTTATCGTTATCTTTTGTCTTCCCTGTAACATTCATCACGGTGTTAAACACATTGTCAAACACATTCTTCTCAGTATGCATCACATCTAGATTATGACGAATCAAATTTATAGACCAATAAGGCAGTTCCCAAAAGATGCTTCTCCAAAGCCAGTTATGAGATTCGCCAAACCCATTGATTATGTTTGTGGCATCAATCTTACCAAATGGGATAACCGGCAATCTCATCACACAATCTAGCATCTCCGTTCCCGACAATCGCTGTGTAGACATATCATTGTCTACTTTCCCTTTCCTGAAGTGTTCTCTATTTCTTCAAAACGGGTGATCTACCGGCAAGAATCGACGATGACAGTCAAACCAACAAGGCTTTCGACCTTTTGATAGATTAAACGACTTTGTATGCTCCATACAATACAGACAAGCCAACTTTCCGTGTGTACTCCATCCAGCTAACATACCATAAGCTAGGAAGTCACTTATAGTCCACATAACCGCTGCCCTAAGGTTGAAATTTGTTTTCGTTGCAACATCCCAGGTCTGTACTCCATCCTCCCACAATACCTTCAACTCATCTATAAGAGGTCTCAAGTAAATATCTAAGTTCTTTCCAGGACTCTTAGGACCAGGAACCATGAGTGAAAGAAACAAGTATGGCTGTTTCATACACATCCAAGGAAGCAAGTTGTACAAAATAACAATCACAGGCCAACATGAGTACGGAACAGCTGAGTGGCCAAACGGATTGAAACCATCGGTGGACAATCCAAGCCTCACATTTCTAGGTTCCAATGCAAACCCAGGATGTGCTAAGTTGAAATCTTTCCAAGCTCACCCATCTCATGGATGATTTAGTTCTCCATCTTTAGCTGGAGATTTTGAATGCCAACTCATATGTTCAGCTGTTCTTGAAGACATGTACAATCTTTTTAGCCGTTGTGTTATTGGAAAATACCTTAGAATCTTAAACGGTATACTTGATTTTTTTGTAGTCACACCCTCTTTATTAGGCCTAAACTGATCATGACTGCAAAACGTGCACCTTGTCATCTGTTTATTTTCCTTACAAAACAACATGCAATCGTTGGGACATGCATCGATCTTTTGGTATCCAAGACCTAACTTCTTCACTATTTTCTTACAAAAGTAATAGTTACCAGGTAATTTCTCACCGTCAGGCAACATACTTTTAATGGCCTTCACGAGCGACTCAAAACACTCATGGCTCATGTTGTGATCGACCTTGATGTTAAGTAATGTCGCCAGCTGCAGATAACAATATCTTTGTGTTTGGTGCAACCATGCCACAATGGCTCGCTACCCTCGTCTAACAACTTAAACAAGTCTTTGGCATCAGAATTCATAGGTTGATCTCTGCCTTGTTCCTAATCAAAATCTGGCCCTGCAATATCATGAACCATTTTATTCATTCGATGAGTACTACTGCTTGAATTGTGTACTTCTGTGATGCCACCATCTCTTCTCTGCCCATGTGCCCACCACCATCTCTTTTTCATGAACCCAGAAATAAGTAAATGATAGTTTACCACGTCTCTATCCATATAATTTACATTCTTACACTTCAAACATGGGCATCGTATCTACGACTTATCATTCATACATTCCGGGTGACTATACGCATACTCCAAAAACACTTGGCAACTTGACCCTAAATTAAATTCATTTATGTAGCACTATCTGGGCACTTGACTTTCGTCGTGCCATCCAACTACAGTCTGAATAGAGGTCCATGATTCCACGGTACCTACTACGGACAACATGAGCTTATTTGTAAGACCCCAACTTATTATTAATGAAATTTAATTTTCTCTATTTATTATTTTGAAATAGTAAGGGTTGATTTGATTAATGTGGATAGTTATGGGTAAAATAAGCAAATATTTCAAAATAAACAAGTGGTTATAAAATATTCATTATTATCGGGGAATATTCGGTTGGTCGAGGAATATTAAATTGTCGAGGGAATATTCGTAAGGCAGTATGACCATATATGGGCCCCATAACGGAAAGCGATTGGAGGAAAAAACGACAAGAATAAGTTGTTTAAAAATAGCAGGCGTAGTTATTCACAATTATCTTGTTAAAATACTCGGTGGTTAAAACACAAGGTAGACACGGTATTGCACCAATTATTGATTCTTACGTAAGAAGGCCTACTCAATAATTATTACGAATAATTATTATTCGAGTATTTTATTTTATTGATTCAATAATTGCTTTGTGTTGATATTTTATATTACTGTTATTTCAATAATTGTCACTACACAATATTTTTCATTATCGAAGCAATAATTCATATTATCCGAATAATATTATTGGATAACATTATTGGCAATGTCTAGAAAGTTACATCTAAGGAGAGATTTGGTCACCTAATTTTGCGCCTTGAGTGAGGAGAAATTCTTATTGGAAAGCCCCTCTTTCCTTGGGCCCTTTTGTTTGTCAATATTGTGATTACGTAATATTATTCGTGAATAATTAATTATTGATTTATATGATGAGAAAAATATTGATTTTATGTGGATATAGATGGAGAAAATTTTTTAATGTGACAATTGTTGAAAATTAAAATTTTATCTTTTTTTGATAAAATAATTCATTTAAATATATTATTATATTTTTAATAATATAATAATGGTGGTATTTTTACAATGAATGTGTGATATATGAGTATACGAGGAGAAAGAATATTTTTGTTGCAATAAATGTTTAAAACATGTTAAACATGTCGGTGGACCCCATTTCTTGACTGAAATTTGATTATAGCATGTAAAATCTCCCGTTTATGGATTTCGGTCAATTTTTGTTTGGAATTTGGAAAAACTTTCTTCTAAAAAGTTGTAGAAAATTGAATTTCCTATAAAAATTCGCGAGATTCGAATTTTTTGACAAAAGGGCTATTTATTGTGAATTATTGAAGTTCGAAGCTCAAAATAATTAATTTTTGAAGTTTTAAATATTTTAATAAGAAAAACATTTTTTTGAGTTAAGGCAAGGTGAGTCACTCTTGGTGGTGATGGTTTGAATCATTTTTTGGAGTGCGTAGGAATTTAATAAATATATATTAATATTTTATTAAATTTTACGCTTTGGGGTGTCACGGTTGGTATCGAGCTTAGGGATATGATCTCTGGCGGAGATCGGGAAATAGAACTAGGAGGGAGGCGAGTAAATCCTTTACTAGTGTGTCCTACCTAAGCTTATTTATTAGTTTAGTGGGTATATAGGGATATTATGTGATATATTGATTTTCTTAATTAACCCTTGTTTTTATGGCGATGATGAGAGAATGTCGTGAGAATATTAACAATGGAAATGAGCAGTGGAGAGCGTGCGATAAAGGCAATGTTCCTCATGTGAACAACACCATTGAGCGAGATGATGAGCGAGGGATGTTTAGAAGTTTTTTGCAGATTCATGCAAAATCAGAACGAGGAGACTTCGTGTTCAAAATCTGAGGAAGAAATGATAGCAATTCACGGATTATCAAACATTGACGATTAAAAGAGTTGGGACCACGAATTTAAGGGAAAGCGGATCCGATCATGGCGGAAACATGGGTCAAGCAAATTACCAAGATATTCGATGTCTTGGGATCGTAGAAAACGAAGGTTCCATTCGCCACCTTTATGTTCCGTGGTGAGGCGGATCTGTGGTGAGAGTGCGTGAAAGTGTACCCATCCGGTACTTTTCGGCATGTCTTGGGGAGACATTTGAAACTATTTAATGACAAATACTTTCACGAAAGTGTTCGTCATATGAAGGAAGTGGAGTTCATCGATTAGAGCAAAACAACACGACGTTGTCTCGGTCTGAGGCAAAGTTTGCGAGTTATCCGAGTTTGCACCTCATTTGGTGGAGAATGAGGAGCGATATGGCGGATGTTTCTTAGAGGTTTGAAACCCGACATACGTCGATATCTCATTTCTCATAAATTTTCTCTCTATTAGAGATGTTGTAAGCAGAGGCTCAATTATTAGAAGCGAGATAACGAGTACGGTCAATTGAGGACCACAACCAGGATCATACCGGAGATAGTAGTCAACAAAACAACGATAACCAGCGGAGAAAGAAAAAGACGGACAAAAATGGTAACCACTCTGGTGGTAATCATGGCCATGAAAATAGAAGAAGAGTCCGGAGGAGATTTTAAAGAGGAGATTTAACAACGACCATATGAAGACAGCAATGACACAAAGTAAGAATGGTTCGAGGAGGGAACGACCACCGGTCGTATGCTACAAATGCGAAAAGAGGGACATATCGGTCAAAGCGCCCACAGCAGTTTAAGGTATGCTATAATTGTGGAAAGGAAGGACATATCGCTTCGGGATTATACGCAGAAGCGAAACCTAGTTCAATGAGGAGCGGTGACTCAAAAGATTGTCCCGAGAAAATTCAAAGTCAGCGGTTCCTAGAAGGCGTTTGTTGTATTGGTCAAAATCGAGGAACCCAAACGAGGTGATCACGGGTAAGCTAATCATAAATTCTTGTGAAGTTTATACTTTACTAGATACCGGTGCTACCCATTCATTTATCTCTCCTACTTGTGCTCAACGTTTAAATTTGACTCCAAAAAAATTAGACTTTGACCTATCTGTGGAAACTCCGTTAGGAGAAACTTTCATCACATCCACTGTTTATAAATCTTGTTTGATTCAAGTTGGCACCATCACCTTACCTATTGACCTTATCTCTTTAAAGATACTTGCTTTTGATGTGATTTTAGGGATTGATTGGTTAACTACTCATCATGCCAAAATTGATTGTTTTCGTAAGGTTGTTAGTTTTCATATTCTAACCAACTTTGTTGTTCAATTCAAGCAAACTAAACCAATAAAATCAATCAACGTCATATCTAATCATAAAGCTATTCGTTTATTGAAAAATGGATGTCAAGCTTTCTTAGCCCATGTTATGGATTTGAATAAAGACACGTCAAATTTGAATAATATTCTTGTTGTTATTGATTTTTCACGACTTATTTCTGAAGAACTTCTGGTCTACCCCCGAACATGAAGTTGAATTCTTTATTGATCTTGAACTGGTACAAAGCCCATTTCTAAAACCCCATATCGAATGACTCTATTGAACTTCAGGAGTTAAAGGTCCAACTCTGAAATTATTGGACATCGGTTTCATTCGTCCTATAGTACATCTCCTTGGGGTGCTCTATTTTATTAAGTAAAGAAGAAAGGCGGGAGTATGCGACTTTGTATTGACTATCGGGAATTGAACCATGTCACCATCAAGAATAGGTATCCTCTACCTCGTATTGATGACTTGTTTGACTTGTTTGACTAGTTGCAAGGAGCACAATTCTTTTCAAAGATCAATCTTCGATTACGGATATCATCGGTGAAGATTAGGCGAGGATATTCAAAGGCGCCTTTAGAACTTCGAGTGCGGGCATTATGAATTCTTAGTCATGTCTTTCGGATTGACTAATGCTCCTCATGGCTTTTATGGATATGATGAATCGAGTATTCAAGGAATATTTGGATCAATTCATTGTTGTCTTTATTGATGACATCCTCATATATTCCAAAAGCCGTGAAGATCATATGCGACATTTGAAGTTTGGTACTCCAAAGGCTTCGTGAAAACAAGCTTTATGCCAAGTTGAAGAAATGCGAGTTACGGCGAGGAAGTAGCATTCCTTGGGCGCGTGGTGTCGAAACATGGAGTATCTGTTGATCAAGCGAAGATTGAAGCAATACAAAGTTAGAGCAGCAAAGTCGATGGATCAAGTCACGTAGTTTTTGGGCTTAGCTGGTTATTATCGGAGATTCGTGGAAGGGTTTTCTCGAATCGCTACTCCATTAACCCAGCTAACTCGGAAGGATACAAAATTTGTTTGGAGCGAAGAATGCGAGAAGAGTTTCCAAGAGCTTAAGAGGAGACTTATTTCGGCACCTGTTCTAACAATACCATCGATTCGGATGGATTTGTTATCTCTGACGATGCTTGTGCAAAGGGTTAGGATGTGTTCTCATGCAACGTGGGAAAGTCATAGCCTATGCCTCGCGACAACTTAAAGAGTATGAGAGGAATTATCTTACTCATGATCTAGAGTTGGCGGCGTGATCGTTTTTCGCTTAAAGATATGGAGGCACTATCTATATGGGGAGAAAATGGAGATATATTCAGACCATAAAAGCCTTAAATATTTCTTCACTCAAAAAGAACTTAACATGCGGCAGCGACGTTGGCTCGAGCTATTGAAAGACTACGACCACACTATTCAATACCATCATGGAAAAGCGAACGTGGTAGCTGACGCGTTGAGTAGAAGATCATATGCAGGAATGAGTGCGATGATGTCAAGTATACGCATAGAGCAAACTTTAATAGAAAAAGTTAAGGTTGCTCAAGCCACCGACCCGGAGCTGATGCATATGAAGAAGAAAGTACAAGAAGGAGTTATTCCAGAAGCGAGAATTGATGAAGAAGGAATACTTCGAGTCCACTCTAGACTTTGTGTTCCTAACGACTCTGATTTAAAGTACAAGATTATGATGGAGGCACACAATACACCATTTGCGATCCATCTTGGAAGTACTAAAATGTATCGTGATCTTCGACATACATTTTGGTGGAACAATATGAAGAGAGAGATTGCAAAGTTTATCTCGATGTGTTTAACTTGTCGGCGTGTAAAGCGGAGCATCTAGTACCTAAGGGTCCGTTGCAACCACTTGAGATTCCGAAATGGAAGTGGGAACACATTACCATGGATTTCGTTACGGGTCTTCCTACGGTTTCTCAAGGCATCAATGCTATTTGGGTTATTGTTGATAGATTAACCAAGTCCGCTCATTTCTTGCCGTCACGGAGACTTATTCCTTGAACGTCTTGCTAGTATATATGTAAATGAGATTGTGAGGTTGCATGGCATGCCAGTATCCATAGTTTTGGATCGTGACCCAAGATTCACTTCAAGATTTTGGGTTAGCTTGCAAAAAGCTATGGGCATGGATTTACAATTCAGTTTGGCATACCATCCTCAAACGGACGGACAATCAGAGAGGACTATTCAAACTCTTGAAGATCTATTAAGACTCTGTGTCCTGGACTTCAAGGGTAGTTGGGATAAGTATTTACCATTGGTGGAATTCTCCTACAACAACAGTTATCAGGCAAGTATAGGTGTGGCTCCATTCGAAGCATTATATGTACGAAAATGTCGCTCTCCAGTATGTTGGGACGAGGTGGGTGAAGCAACATTGTTGGGACCCGAGTTGGTACGTATGACTACGAAAAAGATCCAAATGATTCGACAACGTATACAAACGGCACAGGATCGACAAAAGATTTATGCGAGATCTTCATCGAAAAGGCGTGGAATTTAGTATTGGGGATCACGATTGTTGCGTGTAGCTCCATGGAAGGGAGTTACAAGATTTGGCAAACGAGGAAAGCTCAATCCACGATATATTGGTCATTTTGATTCTTGGCCGAGTAGGAAATGTAGCCTATAGACTCGCGTTACCTCAAGAGTATGTCTCGTGTTCATAATGTGTTTCACATATCTGTACTTAAGTAAATATGTGAAAGACCGAACCACGTTATAGAGTTAGGCGGACGAGATAGCCAGAAGACTTAACGTATGAGGAGGTACCTGTCAAGATCTTGGATAGGAAGGAGCATGTCCTACACACGAAGGTTATACCACAAGTTAAAGTTTTGTGGAGGAACCATGCTATAGAGGAAATGACCTGGGAATTGGAAATAGAAATGAAAGCGAGGTATACTCACCTTTTCGAAACACCAGGTACGTACGTCAATTTCGAGGATGAAATTTCATAAGGAGGGGAGGTTGTAAGACCCCAACTTATTATTAATGAAATTTAATTTTCTCTATTTATTATTTTGAAATAGTAAGGGTTGATTTGATTAATGTGGATAGTTTTGGGTAAAATACATAAATATTTTAAAATAAGCAAGTGGTTATAAAATATTCATTATTGTCGGGGAATATTCGGTTGGTCGAGGAATATTCAAATGCTGCTTCGGGGAATATTAAATGCGGCGAAGCCTTTGACCGTGTGTGGGCCCCATGTGAAAGCGATTGGAGGAAAAGCGACAAGAAGAAGTTGTTTAAAAATAACTTGACGTAGTTATTCACAGATTAATCTTTCTTAAAATACTCGGTGGTTAAAACACGGTAGCATTGCAGTATTGCACCAATTATTGATTCTTACGTGAAGGCACTACTCAATAATTGTTACTAATTATTGTTCAATTATTTTATTTTATTGATTCAATAATTCTTTGTGTTGATATTTTATATTCTTGTTGTTTCAATAATTATCACTACTACGTATTTTTCATTATCGAAGCAATAATTCATATTATCCGAATAATATTATTGGATAACATTATTGGCAATGTCTAGAAAGTTACATCTAAGGAGAGATTTGGTCACCTAATTGCTTGCCCCGATAAGGAGAAATTCTTATTGGAAAGCCCCCTTTCCTGAAGGCTGCTGGTTGTCAATATTGTGATTACGTAATATTATTCGTGAATAATTAATTATTGATTTATATGATGAGGAAAATATTGATTTATGTGGATATAGATGGAGAAAATTTTTAATGTGACAATTGTTGAAAATTAAAATTTTATCTTTTTACGATAAAATAATTCATTTAAATATATTATTATATTTTTAATAATATAATAATGGTGGTATTTTTACAATGAATGTGTGATATATGAGTATACAAGGAGAAAAGTATTTTTGTTGCAATAAATGTTTAAAACATGTTAAACATGTAAATTGGACCCTATTTCTCGATTGAAATTTGATTATAGCACTGTAAAATCGCTTGGTTTATGGATTTGGTCAATTTACATTTGGAATTTGGAAAAACTTTCTTACGTAAAGTTGTAGAGAATTGAATTTCCTATAAAAACTTCATAAAATTCGAATTTTACGACAAAAAAGGCTATTTATTATGAATTATTGAAGTTCGAAGCTCGAAATAATTAATTTTGAAGTTTTAAATATTTTAATAAGAAAAGCTTTTTTTTTTTTGAGTTAGGCAAGGTGAGTCACTCTTGGTGGATGATGGTTTGAATCAGATTTTGGGTGCTTAGGAATTTAATAAATATATATTAATATTTTATTAAATTTTACGCTTTAGTGTTCTAAACATTTTCTATAAATAGGTGCTTAGGTTAGAATTGAATATCACACCGAAATTGAAGTTTTCTCTCTATATTATCGGCGTATTCTTATGAGTATTTTGAGTATACTTTGAGTATTGCTATACGGTGCAAGTTCAAGTTATAGCTTATATCCGAAGATTCCAGATTAAATCTTTGTCTTTTCGAGAGTAAGGGATATTATTTTTTTTCATAATGATATTATTTCTTCAATATCATTATGTTGAAATAATGATCTGAAGTTTTTATCAAATTTGGAACTTTTGGTGTCTAGAGTTACTATTCACGTATATGACCTTTATTCACGAATACGAAGACTATTCATCAAAAATGAAAATTTTACCTTTTAAATCTAAAATATCAATTGTGGATACTAGCTTTGATTGTATCCATGTTTTGATCATTCTTGAATTTTACACCACTATGATTATTTTTGAGGTATTTTTGGACATGGATAAAACAAAGTACAGAATCCTTAATCCTTAATCCTTGTCATTTTGTTTCTTTGGATTCGTTTCTTTAAAAATATTTTTCATCATCCTCGGTCTTAAATGATGATATTATTGAATATCTTTGGCTTCAGTAGTGCAAAGATGAATGATTTCGATGAATATCTTTGGCCCGTAGTGCAAAGATAAGCAGTGTTTAGATGAACATGACTAATCGATGAATATCTTTGGCCCTGTAGTGCAAAGATGAATATTTGATTCGAGATATATATTGATTGATGTTACGAGGATAAAAGATAGGCGATGAACTTTTAAATTCATACATAGAAGATAGTAGTTTGCATTCTCTACTTAACTCTTCTAATGAATTATTATTTCATCACTGCGAATATTGATTTAAAACTTGTTGTCTATTGTATTCTATTAGATTTTTCCTGTTGAAGACTAACGATAATTTGTTGTATATTATCTTAGTCATAATATTCTTTCTTGGGCTAGTTGAGCTCACCCTTTTCCTTTTTGTTCCATTTTTCTTCTCGGGAGGCGAGAATATAAGCGAAAGTACAAGTCGGGGGTATGGAATGAAGGTTCTAGAGAGAGTTGTTTAGTAGTCCTCACCATTTTTGTAAAATAATGTATCAATAAATGTGATGAGGATTTATTTGAGTATAGATATTGTCTAGAAGATAATATTTGTATTCAAACTCACAGTTTTACTGTTGTAATAATAAAGTTGTAGTTGTTTCTGTACCATGTATTGACAACTCAGAATGGGTGATGTATACCTATTTTGGGGGTGTCACATTATTAATCATATGACTTGAGCATACTTGTAACCATATGACTTGAGCATACTTGTAAGCATATGATTAACATTTCAGCATACTTGTAAGCATATGACTTGAGCATACTTGTAACCATATGACTTGAGCATACTTGTAAGCATGTGATTAACATTTAAGAATACTCAATGTTAACGAATGAATGCAAATTAAAGCAGTATGAGAAACTTTATATTATATCATGTTATTTTATTTTAATTTGTTTTAAATTTGTTTTTATTGTTAATCATAAGTGAATACGTAAGGTATTTCATTCATGCTAGCTCTATATCAGTAATACATATTTGGTTGGTATTCAGATGCATTGAAATGTTTCTTCTTAAGAAAACTACCACCATCTAAGGCTTTACGCCAAGAATTAAAGAGTCCATCTAAGGTCACGGCTAACATATTTTAAGATTATACCCCTCACAGTCCCTTTCTATAATCTTTTATGTTTTGGGATAGTCACAACTTGGTTGAGCAATTTATAGCTTCTATAACATTTTGTAGCTTTATTCTTGTATACATAAGTGTTAAATACCCTTGTTTTTCTGTTATAGCCAAAATGTTAGAGTTTATGCCCTAGAGGCCAATTATTTGATATAATTGCTTAACGTTTTGATATTATATTTGATTGAATAAATATATGATTTTATTATGGTTTTATTTACTGCGTAATATAATTGTTAACATAATAAAATTCCTTAGAATAGTGATACAAATTATATAGTTTCAAGTATGTGACTTGAACATGAGATTATATATTACCATTAGTATCGGTGTTCTTAAATGTCCCTAATCGAGTATCATTGTTGATGGGACAACAATGATGCATTGAGACTAGTATGTGGATCGATTGATGACCAAATCTCATTGGTCATAAATATATGAGATATTAAGTCAATGCATAGGTACATGTTGAGAAACGATGTCTTGGGACGGACCCACCATGAGAATTCTATATGGAGCATTATGCGCGAAGTGTCATTAGCAATTCTCATAGTGACAATGATGTAATGGTCCTCCAGACACGAAATCGCTATATTACTACACGAGAATTTATGTACTTTGATAGCATCAAATGTCACCTTTAATAGGGTGGACTATAAAGGTGATTATTGGGTTCATCCTTAATCGTGTGAGAAATATGAGTGATCTAGATGGAATTTAACCATCCTATATATTATGAGTGATATACATAGGCCTCTTGATTGAGTAGGACTATGAAATGCATGGCCATGCTCAAATAGTGATTTGTTTCATATAGTCTACTCATTGATCAAGAAAACTCAGATTAAATTATGAAGAGTATGACACATTCCATGACTTCGAGTTTAATCTAGGATATTAAGGTTAAAAGGATTAAATTGCATTGAAACATTGGTCACAAAAGGTTGCATCGAATCATCGATCTTATTATTACTTGGGTAGCGATGATGCATTACTAGATGCAGCTCACTTTGTTTATAATTTTATAATATGATTTTAAAATTATTGCCAACGTAATAATAACCTATAAGGTCACACACATGTAACGTTATTTAAAAAGGAATTAATTTAAATTTTAAGGATTTAAATATATTAATATGATTAATAGTATTTAAATCACTTAATTTAAATTAAAAGGATAATTGTATATATGTATATTAATTAAGTAAGACTTAATTAAGAGATATATATATATATATATAAATTCAATTTTATAAAATTAGGTTTTGATTTTGATTAATTCCTTTTAACTACTATATATATGATATATAGCAGCCTACTTAGGGTAAGATATCATAATTGAAAACCCTAGCCGCTTCTTAGAGAGAGACTAGAGAGAAAAGCAGATTTCAAAATCCATTCCTTTTGGTGGCTAGTACATGCAAGTCCTTCTTATTGCGAGAATCGTTCGACCCGGTTCGTGAGGCGTTCGATGTGGATCTAGTAGAGGCTTAATCGGTTTGTATTGCGTTGGAGATTCGAGGCGTGATCGGTTTGATTCTTGTTTTTGTTTATATCCTGGTATAATCTCTAAACCTCTGAATTAATTGATTTTCGCATGGATCCTGTTTTAGGGTTTCGAAAATAGCTTTAAAATTTTAATTTCATTGTATGCGTTTACGTCTTAGAAGCCCAACACAAAATAGTCTCTTTATTAACCAAGTGTGTCTAGTTACCTTCTCTGTTGCACTAACAGTTCCCTAGCACTGCCTATTTTGGCTTAACAACCCCCTAATAGCTTACCATGCTGACAACCAAGCTTGGCTTGGCCTCGTGAGGCTTGGCTAAGCTTGGCGTGGCCTCGTGTGGCCTCGCGGCCCCAATCCCAGCCCATCAGCTCCAACAGCCCCTTAATAGGCTCTAGTGGATCACCAATATATTTATATCCAATTGATAAGCAGCACCCAAGCTCTCTATATAAACAGAACCTAATTTACTGAGAATTACTAAAATTAAGCTACTCGCATATTCAAACAATTCAATTTCTCATTTTATTTCAATAATGGGCATAGCTTTCCTATAACCAAAAGCTATTATATATTATAAACCTAAAACTGTTCACAATAAAAGAGGTAAAAAAAAATTCAACTGCAAACTTATACTTATAATACTTATGAACATTTTTCAAACTTATACTTATAATACTTAAAAAAAATTATCGAGTCTCCCTATAATATGGACTAGCCACATGCACGATTGGCATGCATATATATGGACATTTTTAGGCACCCAAGACACAAACCAAGAGAAATATACAAATTTTCAATACAATAAGACCAAAACAATAACGATTGAATGCAAATTAAAGCAGTAAAAAATTCAGACCCATATACATTACCAATATAATATCAATCAAAACATTACCAATATACAATTATACATGAATTTTAGTTTTAACAAGCATACATTATAAATGAATTTTATAATTAACATCAATTAGCATATTTGATGTGAATTATGGATAAACTTCTTTGAACCTTCTTCTTGATTGAATTATGGATAAACTTAATTCCTAGTTATGTTTTATGTCATTCTCATGTTCATGATATTGGATTGGTATAAGTATAATCATATATTGCAACCAAGGTTTTGGGTTAAGCCATAATATTTAAGATCATGTTTATAGGCCTAATATTTAAGATTATGGTTAAGCCCTAAAAGTTATGCCCTAATATTTAAGATAATCATATATATTATTATTTTTGTTGTTTTTAAAATATGAATAGAATTAAATCAATTTTGAATTTTAAGTTTTCATAAATCTGAATTTAAAAAGTTAAAATGTATCTCTAATTTTAAAATGAAAACAGTAAAAGATTTGGGGGAATCGTTGCTATAAATTAACTAAGGTGTAATTACACACCTTGAAGCATTAGGTCTTTACATCAAAGCAATTACATCAAAGCAAAGAAATTACACACCACATTCAACAAATAAAAACTACACAATGAATAAGAATTAGGTCTTTACATCAAAGCAATTACACACCACATTCAACAATAAAAATTGTAAAATTTGGAAACCCAATTAAATCGAACAACTACTTGAAGAATTTAATGAGATTTAATCTAATCTAACCAATATAAATACATACCGTTGTTTGTGGGGGGGTGGGTGGCCAATGGCATATGGTGGTCAAGCGGTGGTGCGGTCAGCTTCTTCTCCTTCTCCTCCTTCTCTTCTCCCCCCTTTCTCCCTCTTCTCTCTATACTGAGCTCCCTCTTCTTCTTTTTTTTTCTTCCGCTTTACGTATCGTTTAAAGCTTCGACATCGATTTCATTTAGTTTGATTAGCGACCGCATGCGGTCGCTGTTTTTTAATGACATGGACTTATCGGTGATCGCATCGCGATCATTTGATGATAATGGTCGCGACAAAACCTTGGCGCCAACATTTCGTGCTAAATTTTATGAGGCAAATTTGTAATAGCAATCTCTCAGCGACCGCATGCAATCGTTGATTGAAATTAGCGACTAATTTAAGGTATGGTCGCAGATGTCGGTCACTATTAATAGTATCAGCGACCGAATATGCGGTCGCTGATAGTCTTGGTCGCTGTTAGGCCTTTTTCTTGTAGTGATTCCAATTGACACTTTCACGTTACCTATCGATCTTATCTCTTTGAAAATACTTGCCTTTGATGTGATTTTTGGAATCGATTGGTTAACTACTCATCATGCTTTTCGTAAGGTTGTTAGCTTTTATATTCCTAACCAACCTGTTATGCGAATTCAAGCAACCAAACCACTAAAGTCAATCACTGTTATATCAAGCCATAAGTAAAGGGCCCCGATCCTTTCGTTGTTGACTTCCTTGTGTGGAATGCACCGAAGCCAAACTTTCTGTAGGCGACGTCGTGAATGACTATGGCAAGTTGATAGGTATCAATGTGACGTATTATCCAAGTTATGGATGAGAGTCACAGTTTTGAATGATATTTCTATTGTTAATAAATTTCCTGATGTATTCTTGAAGACTTCTTAGCCTACCCTAGAGCGTGAAATCGAATTTTGTATTGACCCCAGTATAAAACCCATTTCTAAAACCCTTAAATATTTCTTCAACCAAAATAAACATAACATGCGCCAAAGACGTTGGCTCGAGCTGTTGAAGGTTACGATCGTACCATTCAATACTATCGTGGAAAAGTGAACGTGGTAGCTGACGCGTTGAGTAGAAGATCGTATGCGTTTACGAGTGTGAATATACGAACCTATGTGAAGATAACGAATATACGAGTAGAATTGACTTTAATTGATAAAGTTAAAGCCGCCAAGCTACTGTAACCTTGAAGTGATGAACACGAAAAAGAAGGTTCAAGAGGGCGTTATTCTAGAAGCAAGAATCGACGAAGAGAGAAAATCTCAACCCTTGATTTTATTGGTCTATTTGAAATCCTCGATCGAGTAGGAACTGTAGACTCGTTTTACCGCCAAGTATATTGTGTGTTCATAACGTTTGTCACGTATCGATGTTATGTAAATATGTGGATGACCCGAACCACATTATTGATTTAGAACCGGACGAGATAGCGGATAATTTAACGTATGAAGATGTACCTGTTAAAATCCTGGAATATATTCTACGCTTAAAAGTTATACCTCAATAGTTAGAATCTGACGAAGTGTACTCATTTGTTCGGCATACCAGGTACGTACGTAAATTTCGAGGGAAAAATTTCACAAGGAGGGGAGATTATAAAATCCCAAATTTTACGAATAAAGATTTAATTTTCTCAAAATATTTTTTTGAATATTATGGTGTGGATTTGAGATAATGTTATAATTGTGGGTAGTATTTATAAATTTTGCAAAGTATGCAAGTTGTTATATTATATTCGATTGGTGGTGGGAATATTCATTTTAGCGGGGGAATATTCATACAATCAGGCGTATAATCATTGGTGGACCCTATTAACGGAATTATTGTCGAATTGAGAAAAGCGACAAAAATATTTTTATGAAAATAACGATGGAAGTTTTACGAATTTAATATTTGTTGTACTACTCGGTAGTAAAAGTAAGATGTCTGGCGTGGTTGCATAGAAAGCACACCAGTATTGATTATTGATGCTTACGTGAGAAATCACTCGGTTATACTCAATTATTCTACAAAGAATTCTTCGTGATCATATCTCTCATATTATTGATTCGATTATTGTCACAATATCATCTCGCATTATATGTTATATTATTAAATTAATAATTGAGACGACAAAGTTATTCATATTATTAAATTGCAATATTTACAATGTCTAGAAGTTTTGTCGAGGAGAGGTTTGGTCACCTAATTCGCGGCACTGATAGGAGAAATCCTTATTGAAAGCCCTCTTCTCGGGAACAACTGGTTGTTAAATATTATGAGTTATAATATTAATGATGAATAAGTTCGTGTAGATTAAAGATGAATTTGATAGTTTTATTGTGTTGGGATTATTGGTGTTAGTAGAAATTTACATCTTTTCCGATGATAATTAATGTCTGGAGGTTATATTGTTCAATCGGGTATTCGGGACACTTTTCGTGTCAGAGTAATATTCACGAGTTACTATTCATGAGTTACTATTCACGAGTTACTATTCACCCGAACAATATATTTCTTTTCGGTCCAAATTATTTTTGGGTACAGTATTATTCCATGAGGAGATGTGCTAATTTTTTAGACCGTTGGTTGAAGTTTTAATAGTGAATCAATATAGATCGCTGGTTTAAAGTTTTAATAGTGAATCAGTATGGATCGCTGGTTTAAAGTTTTAATAGTGAATCAGTATGGACCGTTGCTTTAAGTTTTAATAGTAAATCAATCTGGACCGTCCGTTTAAAAGTAAATCAATCTGGACCGTTCATGAATTAGTTACTATTCAATCCATTCTCCTATAAATAGAAGTTCATTCCTTCATTATTTCTTACGAATTCACTGAAACTCTAGAGAGAGAAATTATAGAGAGAAAGAAGAAGAGTATTCTGCTACTTCACTACTTCGATATCCAGTTTCTTTATAAGGTAAGAGATATTATTTGTTGTACTCGTAAGGGGTATTATTTCTTTTGTATTCATGAAGAGATCTTCTGTTATTCCATTATTTATTATTCTGTTGGAATAACCTGTATACGCGGGCTACCCTATACTTGGTGAAATTCTTCTGTTATTCCATTATTTATTATTCTGTTGGAATAACATGTATACTTGGTGAAATTCTTTCGCTATTCCATTATTTATTATTACATTGAATAACTCAGATACGCTGCTACCCTATACTTGGTGAAATTCTTACGTTATTCCATTCTTTATTATTCTCGTTGGAATATCATGTTCATGCATGCGTTTACGTGGGACCTGGTTCCGTCTTTATTATTCTGTTGGAATATCCTGTATGTGCATTTTACGTTGGACCTGGTTACGTTATTTATTATTCTGTTGGAATAACCTACCTGCGCGGTCTATCACATGCCTGGTGATTTCTTTTGTTATTCCATTCTTTATTATACTCAGTTGTTTAAAGTTTTGACTTCTATACTCCATGAAATTAGTGGAATATCCTTGATATTTGCGCTTCATCCAGTATCTTTTCATGGAAATATTCTTCTGAGCATTCTTGAATTTTACTCTACAAAGAAGTATCATGTTGACAATTTGGAATTTATTAGTTCCTGGATAAACTAATTCTTGAACTTGTTATTGAATTCTTATATCATTGTCATCATCTTCATGTTTATATTTTTGAAAGTCATCTATGGCCTGTAGTTCATAGATGGACTTGGTATGATTATGACCAGGGATTATTCGGTATAATCATGACCGTAATGTTACAAATGATGTGGTAAAAGTCCTCATTGGCCCGTATTGCATTGATGGACAGTTTTTGGCATGATCATGACCACTGATGAATACACGAATATCCTTGGCCCGTAGTGCATGGATAATTTGTGGTCGTGATACTAATGAATATCATTGGCCGTAGCGCAGGGATGATGTGGATTATTTATTAAGCTGTGTCTCAGCGATAAAAGTGATGAAAAAAAAATATTTTAAATCATAAAAGATAGTAGATTTTATTCTTTACCTGACTCTTTTAATGGATTTCTTATTCCGCTGCAGTTAAACTTGTTGTCTATTGTATTTTATCAGTTTAACATTGTTGAAGGCTAATGATAATTTATCTTGCATTATCTTAGTCATAATATTTCTTACTGGGCTAGTTGAGCTCACCCTTTTTTTCATTGTTCTCTTCAGGAAATGAGAACGTAGCAGGGACTAGTCGGAGAACGAAGTGATGGTCCAGATGATAGCATTAGTAGTCATCACTATTTTATGAAATAGTGTGATAGTAATTGTAATGGGGACTTATTCTGAGAGTGGATATTGTCTAGAAGACAATATTTGTATTAAAACTCATAGCTTTTGTTGTATATTTAAGATTGTATTTTTATTCTTTACCATGTATCTGGCGACCCAAGATGGGTGATGTATACCTATTTTGGGGGCGTCACAGTTGGTATCAAAGCTTAGGGATATGATCCCTGGCTGAGATGTGAGACAAGAACTAGGAGGAGAGATTTGGGAATTCTTCACTAGTATGACCTACCTAAGTTTATTTGGTATTTAATTGGTCTCATCGAGTATAGAGATAATATGTGATATGTTAATTAACTCTTGTTTTGTGGCGTTTTTTGAAAATGGCAAATTTGAAAATGTTAGCAATGGAGTGAATGAGACCATTGAGACACCTTTAATCACTAACTGAGGTTAATGTGATGTCGAATTAAGAAGAAATTAGAGATATCTACGTGGTAAGTGAATAACTAATAGTTGCTTTTAGAGCTAGTTAGAGAGGTAGCAAATTGAGAGTGAAGAAGAAGAGGAAGAAGAGGAACCTGATGAGAATTGGTTAGAAGAAGTTTATGATCAAAATTTAGAATTACAAAATTGTATTCATGAGTTGGAAGAGCGGGCTGAAGAACGACAGGCGGTTGTGGAACAAAGAGATGCAACAATTCAAAATTGTATTATCCGATGTGCGATGCTTGAACAGAAGCACTCTTTGGTAGAGTATAAGATATTAGAGGTGGAATCTGAGAATGCTATGATCAAAGTTCTGATGAAAGAAGAAGCAAATGAACGAATGAAAATAGATGATGCATGGGTAAAAGCCGCACGACGTGTGGATATTGTAGAAAAAGACGTCCGATCTAATAAGGCCAAAATAGATGAAATGGATTTCGTTTTTTGGATAACAATTGGGAGAATCCAACATCGAATTCAGAATTACCCTGTGTAGAGCGGTCAACCCCAATTCGATATGGATCGGAGAATAATGATTTGAATCATGGATCAAGAATGTGATGAAGCAATTAAGGGTGGAATGTACTCTACAACAAAGTTAAGTCCAACTGGGATGTCCTAGACAAGTCAAAATCGGTAGTTTAAGTGCAAGCGTTTGTCGAGAAACCCGAATAAAGTTATTACGGGTAAGTTAATTATAAACTTTTGAGAAGTTTATATCTTATTTGATACTAGTTCTACCCACTCTTGTATTTCATCTAGTTGTGTTCAACGTTTAAATTTGACTCTTGAGAAGTTAGACTTTGACTTTTTGGTTGAAACTTCGTTAGGAGAAACCTTCGTTACCTCCACTGTTTATAAATCTTGTTGATTCACTACAAGAAAAAGGTCTATCAGCGACCACCTATCGTGACCGTCTCGGGTGGTCGCAGATAACTATCAATGATCGTGACGTCGTCACGATAATCGTCATAAAATCGATCATTGGGATCCACATCACCGACCACTATTAGCTTAATCGATATATCTGCGATCGATACGAAGTAAGAAATGACAAATTCGGGTCGTTGTCGAAGTTAGCATGGTCCAGTACAAAGTCGATGTGGTCAACGTATAAATGACCACTATCCGTCAAATTCATTAAATAACTATCGGCATGACCGAGCAGCGATCACGATATAAAAATGAAAACCAGATTTTTGCTATTTTGTAGAATTCCCAAAAACCTGTACCTGCTTTATACCTAATTTATCCCAACACACATACACAACAAGATAAATAGCATACCCAACAATATAAATATCCATCGTCCACCAACACATACACCAAACTAGTATATAAACCTTTAAAAACCAATATGATTTGAATAAATATAATAACATTTCAAAACTTGTTTAAGTAACATACAAACATCCAAAGAATGAATATACAAGTACAAGCTTATACTATAACTACAAAACTGATCTAAAGCAGGTACGTCAAGCATCATCGCCTCCTTGATCACCTTGTAATTAACAAAATAATAAAATAAGTTACAAATATAGTAACTATGTTGATACTGGTATATATTACAACAATACATACAACAAATTGATTTTATACCTCGTCGCCATCCCCATGTTGTCCTGCTGCTGCTGCGCCATCGCTTGCTTGCCTAACTCCTCGGGACTTAGAGCCCCAGATGCCCGCCCAAAGATTCTTGGAAGATCTCGATCTCGACATACAGCTCTCTCACACAATACCAGAGTATGAGCAATTTGGATGGCTCGAATGATCGTGAAGATGGGTAGAAAAGCAGCCTGAGCCACTGAAGGATGGGCGTCTTCGTTGTCCTTAACCTTTAATGTAGTTCTTCTTCACAACAGACGACCTCTCCCATAACTCTTAATCAATATGCGGACGTGGAGTGCCTTCAGGATAACGCTCATTCAATAAACGCTTATAAGTATCCTGTCATTATGTTAACGATTAAATAGTTAAAAATAAATTCTGTAAGCATTGATAAACAAGATCAAATTGTTAAAACTTATTACCGCTATCTGGATAGCATCAGGTAGACCATCACGGGTGCCCACGTACACATCCAACCAATGGATAGGCTGACCTTGAGACTGAGACTCCTATAGAAAAAATAGCACAATATTACTAAGTAAAAATGTGATATTTTTTACAATTCATGATTGTAAACATATTAAAACTTGTAAAAACGTACCCTAGCAGTGATATGCTGCAACTGTGACATACTGCCGCCCTTGTATGTTACTTTAGCCTTTTCACCATCGGGTACACCCGAGGATCTGTTGGTGGCGGCAGTCTTTCGTCTTTTCACCCAGCTCTCAGCTCTCCATTGGGCACACATCTCAACCCATATGGACTGGGTGCACCACCAGGGGCTATGCTCGTGCATGTAATCCTCTCCCTGGCCTCGATGGTTGATCTTGGCATTGTGAAGGGCTTTTTGTCTTTCTTTATTCAAATTTTCTTTGGTGCGGACCACGCACTTCTACCAAAATAATGTTTGTATCACTGAAGCATGTGCGTCCTCCCATCTATACCGTTTCTGCAAATAAAACAACAATAATAATATTACTAAACAATTATCCTTTGAATATTATATTATCTGCCATAATTAAAAAAACATACACGAAATTCAAATTCAAATTTAAACAAAGGGCGATAGGTGTGATTCATACTAACGTAATCACAGGTGTAGGCCAATTCTGTAAACACAGCTGTGATATGTGTAGACACTCAAAATTTTCTACACTCCTATTACTAACATTGCAGGAGGGTAGATTCGTCTTTTGGAGATAACCCTGAAAGACAGCTTACATCTATTCCGGATACCACCGGAAGTTCAGTTCCAACCCGGAACACAAACCGGGAGTGTCATGTCAACCCAAAACACACACCGGTAATGTCATTTTCAATCTCGGAGATAACCCCAAGATATGAAGATCAAAAGACCGGCAACAACACCGGAGAGGACGGCCTCGTCTCTCACGACATAACACCGCGACACTTTCAGTTCCGGTCCAGAGACAACATCGAGAAGAACCCCATCCTTGGTGATAGCCCCAAGGATGCCATTACGATTCAAGAATAACCCGTAAATGCTTGTTTCAAACATGTGCGATCAGCTTCAATTCAGATGACAGTGAGGCATACAAACAAGTAGCCCAATCTCAAATGTAACCCTGAGCAACGTCTGCTTTCCGCTTAAACCGGCGATAACCCCGGTGAGGAGTCACAACGTCATCTATCCACATCAACAAGATGATATTGCGACATACCAACAAGTAGTCCAATCTCACCAGAACCTCGAAAGCAACGCTCTACTTTCAACTCAAACCGGCGATAACCCCGGCGAGGAGTCAAGCGTCATCTTGTTCCTTCAACAATGGCACGTCGTCTCAACACTTCATACATACATCCAACAATGTCCCACAAGAGCTGAGGAATGATAATCCCGAGTGACTATTACGTGTGGCAGTACTTTGGATAGAATTTGAAGCTTGAAGACCATGGGCATAGACCCCTCTTCCTGACTTCGTACAACCTCTAATCCATGTCATTACGTAACTCTCGACACAAGCGGTGAAGAAGGTCAGATATACCTCGTTCGGATGCTCGGATTGAAGTTCTTCAAGTTTAAGTGGACATTACAAAGGACGATCGTTATCGCATCTACTACGAGACGACGGGACCCACGAGACTCTGGATCCACCTACCACCTTGGTGCAGTATTAATCATGGGTCATGCATGTGTATACCATGGCCATTAGTCTATAATATATAGGTGGGGGTTAGCCATTTGAAGGAGGAGAGAAGGAAAAGCGAGGAAGCCCCATCCATTTTACTCGTGATACACATCTTTTGAGTGTTTCTCTTCTTTAAACACTAGTTAGCTCACATATAGCTATCTTTTATCCCATGGAGTCGAGTGTTTATCCATTTAAAGTCATAGAAGTCTACTTTGGCCCACCGTAAGCCTTCTTACATTTTATAAAGCCTTCTTCATATATAGCACACACTATTATACATTGAGAGAGTCACATGTGCATTTGTCTTAGAACTTTTAGTCCGTGGTTTTCATTTATGTCTCAGTATATATATACTAATATATGTATATATTTCATATATATGGACTAACATTATCGAAAGTTATGCCTCGATTGAGCCTATACTTTGATGCGAGCGTTTAATTGCTTATATATATATATATATATATATATATATATATATATATATATATATATATATATATATATATATATATATATATATATATATATATGCGTGGATTTTATATCCCATATGCGTTTAATTGCTTATATATATATATATATATATATATATACTTATATATATAATTGTTGTTGGACATATCCGATGAGTCCGGATTCACATCATAAGCATTTATCGCTTTTATATATATATATTTGTACATATATATATATATATATATATATATATATATATATTTATATTCTTGTCAGCCCGGAGTTTCCTTCGTGGCTTTTTTACAACTTTTTTTACATTTTTCGTCTCGCTGGAGTTCACTTGTGGCGGTTGATCGCTTCTTCTGACTTTATTTGCATTTTGTCTCGCTTAGAGTTTACTTCGTGGCGGTTGATAGTATTTATCGCTTTATTTATTTTTCGATCCCCCGTGGAGTTGCTTTTGTGGTGGTTGATCATATATATATATATATATATATATATATATATATATATATATATATTTATCACTTTTTTATATATATATATAACTCGCTTATCGCTTTCCATACAAATTGCGCAGATCATGTGAGCCTAGGAATCATGTGATCAGTTGTGTTCACTTTCATCAATCTAGATTCTGGTTCCCATGATGGACATTTTCAAATTGTAAGTACTTTGTATATTATTTTACATTGTTCAATTTCCTTGGATGGGCATATGCCCATGAAGAGTTCGACATCGTCAGATATTATTTTTTTCTAGAATGCTTCAGATCTCAAAAATAAAAGTAAATGTTTGGGACATTTAACAATAAAATGGAAGTATGAAAAGGTCTCAATTCCTATTGAGCACAGGGTTTGAAAAACCACTTTTACAAAACTTCATTGCAATATCTTGGTTAAAACTGAATTTTCCTATAAAATTCAAACCCTGTGTATATAGGTGCAAACGAGGCCTCGCACTACTTTCAAATAATTGCACATTGATCCATACACACACACACACATTCATATAATAATTTCTTTGAAAAGTGGTGGTCACCGTGGTAACACGGATGTCGGGGGGTGCCTAACACCTTCCCTCCGCATAATCAAGCCTCTAGACCCAAAATGAATTTCAGTTTCACAGACCCGTTTAGCAGTGTCAAATCACTGGGTCAATGTGCAAGCCTTTTCGGTTGCATTGGTGCAACCAGTTAAATATACCAACTGGCGACTCTTAAAGTCTAATCATCGACATTATACATGTCGGACCTTTTTCACTTGTTTTTTCAAATAAATCTCACATTAACATGAGAACACCAAAGAACAAGTAACAAAAAGGGACACTCAAAAATCCCGACGTTGACAGGTGGCGACTCTGCTGGGGACTCCAGTAAGAGGGCTTAAGCTTCTATTACAAGCTTTTCAAAATTATTATATGCTTGTGTGTGAATGTTGCATTTACATTTCTGATAAATGTGTACGAATGCATATTTTTTAACTCCTGCACTGCTAAATATCTATCTGTGATATTAGTGCTTCGCACATGTCATCATTTTGCATAAACGATGAGACATGTTGTATGTGAATGTATGTTGTGTGGTTCCTCCACTAGAGACTATCCCGCGTCGGTGTTTGACATCGGACTCGTGGGAAGAATGATTCCTCGAGGCTCGTGAAAGGCACCACCCAGATTCGCTCGGTTGAACGACGGATTAACTTCCCGCCAAGTAGATTGCGATGATCTCGGGAACCTTCATGCAGAAAAAAAGCATGAGAGAAACCCTAGGATAGGTCAACCTCTGATAAACCAAATGCGGAGGAAAGTTTCTTCATACTTTCCATTTTAAATTACTTGGAAAAGCATTTACTTGTAATTTTATTCCATGTTCATTCATATGTAATGGAAAATATGAAGAATATCTGTGCATGCATGGCATGTTATCAATTAACAACCGGTTTTGCAGGACAAATTCCTAAAACGGACATGTTATGATAACATTTATATTACCCTAAGACTAAACTACGTAAGTCTTTTATAGGGAAGCAATTGGGCTCACATCTTGGCCAAAATCTAAAAGGTCATGAGCCTACATGTACCAATCATATCCTCTTCCGAACAGTCTAATCCTATTTCTCGAGAAGAATTTGACGGATTGAGTAAACAAATCATAGACTTGGCCGTTCTACTTAAAGAATTACACCAGTCTACTCAGGGTACGGAGATACCTATACATACAGTATCCTCTACACAAGGGGGAGTTCATGGTTTGGAAAAAACAATTACAGAACAACAGTTGGATACAACCAACCCAGACCCTGAAGGCACCCATCTCAAAGGAGATCCAGACACCGGTGACATCAGGAAGAAGGTCCTTCAAATGGAGGAAACCATTCGCGTTCTCAAAGGGATTGGAACACATGGCAGTGTTTTATATGCCGACCTTTGCATATTTCCTGGTGTGCATTATCCAGAGAAATTTAAGACCCCTAATTTTGAAAAGTATGACGGATTAGGGGATCCTTACACACATTTAAAGGTGTTTATTGGAGAACTTGGATCTTACGCAAAAAATGAAAGGCTCAGAATGCAGCTGTTTCAGAAAAGTCTGACTGGAGAAGCCCGTTCATGGTATACCAGATTAGACAACTCTAAGATCCATAGCTGGGAAGAGCTGGCTCACGCCTTCCTCACTCAATATAGTTTCCAATCTCAGATGGCTCCTGACCGGTACCAAATCACCAAGGTCAAGAAACAGTCAAATGAGTCATTTAGAGAGTATGCTAAAAGGTGGAGGCGCCTTACTGCTCAAGTTATTCCTTCCATGACGAAATCAGAAATGGTCATGACCTTCATAGATGTACAGGAAGCTCCTTTCTATGAAAGAGTTCTAGCTGGTATTGGCAAACCATTTTCTGAAATGATCAAACATGGCGAGATGGCTGAGATAGGATTGAAGTCCGGTAAAATTCAAGACCTAGCCGCTCTTAAAGCTGTTGCTGAGTACATCCAGTCCGGATCTTATGGATACAACCCCCGAAGGGTCCATAAAAAGAAAGAGGAGGATGTTTCCTTGATACTACAAGGACAAAAAGGCAATCCAAGCATGCCTATGCAGAGGAGAAACTACTCCCCTTTTCTAGCATAACTTTCAAACCCTCCATTGCCTAAAAGTGGAGAAGTAAAGCGACCTCGAACGTTCACACCCTTAGGGGATTCGCTCGAGAACATTCTTGCCCTTCTAACTGCTCAGAAGAAAATTACACATCTTCTTCCACCAGCCAACCCTAATGGGATGGGTTTTAATGCTACTCGGAAGTGTGCTTATCATACCAGGGCACCTGGACATGATACTCAAGATTGTTGGGCCTTGAAACATAAGATTCAGGATCTGATAGACAACGGTGAGATTGTAGTCACCAAATCAGATCAACCTCATGTACAAGACAACCCTCTTCCTCAACACAAAGAAGAAGAGGTCAACATGATCAGTTGGAGCACTGTACAAGGTTCCAATTCTAACGGCGAATCATCCCAACCCATCAAAGAAGGTGTTGACAAATAGGATTATGCAAAGTTCCAGTTTACCATGGATCGAAAAATGAAAGCTCTTTGCAAACAAATTGAGCAATTGGCAGAACTGGTGACCCACCAGCATCAAATCACACGCCAATTAATTAGGCAGGAACATGCTTATCTCCTTCCATTTGTTATAAATGCTCCATCAACACCTTCATAAAGTGAAGCTATGGAGGATAAGGTTGCAAAGCGAGCAAGTGCTAAAGCCCGTCGAGATTTTTCCAATCAAAGGGAATTCACCTATCTGGGCCAGTCTATGAAGGAGATACTTCAAATGTTGATCAATGAAGGAAGAATCACATTCCTTCTCCCTCCAATCAATCCCCACTCGTATGCGGTTCAACTCGATGAAATGTGTCAATATCATTCACATTTCTCTGGCACACAACACGTAAGAATGTTGGGCACTCCGCCATCTTATTCGTAATCTTATTGATAGCGGTCCTACAAATATAGCAGATGATTACATCTGCATAACCTCAAGGGTGGGAATGTATGCCCTACCAAATGGAAGTGATCAGTAGCAGTTATCTCCACAGTGGATGAGGAAACTATCAAAGTATTTCCCATACAACTAATTCAACTTAAAGGAGCTGACAATCCTTTGAAAGTGTCCGCACCAGAGCCAATTCCTTTACCTTATAGACCACAACATCATGTTGTCAGCTTGCATAAAGTTCCATGGAATTATGGAGAAGTTGAAGGATCCACGTCTCATACTATTGCTATATAATGTCGAAAAAAAATCCATCGTACTTCTTCCTCATGGGTTATTAAACCTACTCATGGGTTAAAGGGAAGTTGCCCATGGAGAAGATTGAAAATTCCTCCGCATTTATGGGTCATAATGAAGCCAAAGTGGTTTTAAGCTTCATGAGAAGCTCCACACCATATTTCGATAATGGATTTGGTTTTCTCTTCCGAGGATCATCGGAAGATCTTGCTGAAGGTTATAGAAGAAGCCTATTTGCCAAAATTAGTGGATGTGGAAAAATTTCAACATTTGGTTGATCACATTTTCAACAACAATGTGATATCCTTCACTGATGACGACATACCTCCCGAAGGGATCGGTCATTGCAAGCCATTGCACATCGTAGTGTTGTCTTCCAGGTACATGCTAGCAAGAGTATTGATAGATGGAGGCTCATCTCTGAATATCTGTCCTTATGCCACCTTAGTAAAGATGAATATCAATCTCAAGCGGATCCAAAGCAGCCATAAGGTCATCCGAGATTTTGATGGATCCCGACGAAATGCCATCGGAAAGATTAAATTGCCAATTGAGATTGGTCCAAATACATTCTATGTATCTTTCCACGTCCTCAAGATCGACTCAAGATACAACCTATTATTGGGGAGACCATGGATACACATGGCTGGAGTCGTTCCCTCCACGCTACATCAACAACTCAAATACATCATCAACAATGCCTAGTCACCGCCAATGCCGAAATGGATTGTCCCGAACAAGGAATTCTACGATTATCGCCTTCAATTTCGGAAGTTGAACCGGACCGGTTTCCATACTTTGGAAGTGAGTAACACGTAATACCATTCTATGGGAGCGCCACTTCCTGTACCCAAGATTTCTGCCGAGGTTATGTCTGCTACTCAAGAAATGATGTTATTGGGTCTTCAACCAGGACAAGGGCTTGGTAAGGATCAACAGGGTATTAAGTACCCTATCCAACTGTCCAGTCAAATTGGAACAGCTAGGCTAGGCTATTCTTCTAGTTCTAGATATAGGAATCCTCATAAACACGAGCAGGTTCCTCAAGCTTCCGCTGCACGGCGATTTTCTATGCCTTTACCTCATGAGCTAATGCAATCTCCAATAAAGGTGCCAGCCCATGCTGTGGCTATGTTATTTCCAAAACTAGTGCCACTCAAAGCTAAAGAGGTGCTGATTCCTAATCCCGAAGTGGAAGAAAAGGAACGGAAACGTAAACATGACTTGGCCATGATGACGGCAGGCATTCGCGTCATTGTTCATGATGAACATACAAACAAATATACCCTAGACGATGATTGCCCAGATGTCATGGTTATCATTCGGGAGAAAGAAGACACTGACGATCCTTCCATCACTACAGTCCTTCAGGACTTTGCCCTCGATAATTGGAGCAGCACTCCATGCATTAGTCGACGAGGGTAAAATGGGCAGAAAAACCCTCTGCCCTGTAGATAACTTTAATTGCCTGCTTTCTTTTACAGGACTAGCAGTTATTTTATCACGTACATGCTAACACTTTTGTATGATCGAACAGTTGCATATATTAAGTGAAAGCATCTTTTGTTTCTTGACTCCGAATTTAGATGTGTCTGTCCTTGCTGATGACATGCCTTCTCTCCACAAGGGTTGTAACTTTGAGGCAAAGTTGGACACAGACTTGATGGACATCCAAGAGGACATTGAGACACCTCAAGAGATTAAGGAATGGGTCATAGAAAAACCCAAACCCAATCTTGATCAAACCACTCCTTTCAATCTCGGAACCTTAGACAACCCTAAGCTAATCCAGATTGGTTCAGACCTTACCACAACTCAGCGGAATGACATGGTTGTGCTATTAACCCAATTCCAGGATGTGTTTGCATGGTCTCATGAAGACATGGTGGGTTTGTCCACTGACATTGTTCTTCATCGCCTTCCCATTAAAGAAGGATTCAAGCCAGTTAGGCAAAAACTCAGGCGATTGAAACCTGAGTGGAGTTTAAAAGTCAAAGAGGAAATTGTGAAACAATTTCAAGCTGGCATCATCATGGTGTCTACATATCTGAAGTGGATATCCAACATTGTTCCCGTGCCTAAACCAGGGGGAAAGGTACGAGTCTGTGTGGATTACAAGGATTTGAACAAAGCTTGCCTTAAAGATAGCTTTCCCGTGCCTTTTATCCACATTCTTATTGACAATACTGCTCAATACGGCATGTATTCCTTTGTTGATTGCTTTGCGGGGTACCATCAAATTATGGTCACTGAGGAAGTTCGTGAGAAAACTACTTTCATCACGCCTTGGGGAACTTTTTGCTACAGACGGTTGTCCTTCGACCTCATCAATGCCGGGGTAACCTATCAGCGAGCTATGATGGCTCTTTTCTACAATTTAATGTACAAGGAGATAGAGATCTATGTGGATGACATCATTGTCAAATCCCGGAAGGAGGATGACCACTTAGACCATCTCACAAAGCTATTCAACAGGTTACGTAAGTACAACTTGAAGTTAAATCCTGCCAAGTGCGCCTTTGGTGTTAAGTCAAGCAAGTTTCTAGGCTTCCTAGTCAGCCACAAAGGGATTGAACTGGATCCTACCAAAATCCAGGCCATCAAGGAAATGCCCTTTCCTCAGACAGAGAAGGAAATACGGGGATTTTTGGGAAGGATCAACTTCATTAGCAGATTCATTTCTCAACTCACAGCAACCTGTGAGCCTATCTTCAAATTGTTAAAGATGAACTCATCCATGAAATGGAACGATGAGTGTCAGAAAGCCTTCCCTACCATTAAAGAGCAACTGATTAATGCTCCTATTTTGGTACCTCCCAGGGATGATGTTCCCCTGTTTATGTGCCTGTCCATAAATGACAATGCTATGGGTTGCATGCTGGGGCAAAAAGATAATAAAGGCCAAGAACGAGCTATCTATTACCTCAGCAAAAGATTCAGCATCAGTGAACACAAGTATACTCTGATTGAGATGACTTGTTGTGCTTTAGCATGGGCTTCCATAAGGTTACAGCATTACTTCCATGGTCACACAACCCATCTCATATCCCGCGTGGATCCTCTCAAGTATGTGTTCAAGAAACTCACATCAATTCTCAATCATCCGGATGGCGCTTGATCCTACAACAATTTGACATCGTCTACGTGATGCAAAAATCTGTCGAAGGTCAAGGAATTGCGGATCAACTGGCCACCGCACCTGCAGGGGATTATAAACCCTTAAAAATGTACTTTCTTGATGAAGGGGTAATGACAGTTCAATTACAACATTAGTACGATACATGCCGTGAGCGAAAAATGTATTTTGATGGAAAACATTAATTCGGGAAGGCTCTTGAGTGGAGCAATCTTACTATCCCAGACGGGAATAGAGATGTCGTCAGTCAAATTGCAATTTGTCAGCACCAACAACACAACTAAGTATGAAGGTTGTATCATGGGGCTAAAACTTGTCCGTTCAATGGGCATCAGGAGGTTAAATGTCTTTGGGGATTCCGAATTGGTAATAAAGCAATCCACAGGAATCTATCAAACCAAAGAATAACATTTGCTGCCTTACCATCGGCAAGTTCTACAGATGGCTTTGGAGTTTGAAGAAATCTCCTTTCTACACATTCCTCGTAATAGGAATGATTTTACAGACGCATTAGCAATGTTGGCCTCCTTGGTTTACATACCAGACAAGGAAAACATGTCGTGCATCACGTTTGCTCTGTAAAAAGCCCCAATCTATGGGAATTACGTTGGAGAAGTATCGGATGAGCTACCTCCCATCCACAACCCTTGGTACCAACACATCAAGGAGTATCTGCGAGATGGATCTACACCCGCTGAGGCGAGCCTAATTGAAAAGAGGCAGATTCATCGACTTGCTATGAAATTCTACCTGAGCGGAGATGCACTCTACAAAAGAGATGCAGGATTAGGTCTACTTAGATGTCTAGACAAAGACCAAGCTCAGAGACTCATGGATGAGATCCATGGTGGAGTATATGGCCCACACATGAGCGGCCCCTTACTTGTCAAGAAAATTCTCAGAACGGGACATTATTGGCTTACACTCAAAGCTGACTATAATGATCACGTCAAGAGGTGCTATCAATGCCAGATTCATAGGAATGCTATCCACGCTCCTCCAAGGGAATTCCACAATATGATTTCGCCATGGCCCTTCTCAATGTGGGGAATGGACGTGATCGGGCCCATCGAGCCCAAAGCCAGTAATGGACATCGATTCATATTCACCATGATCGAATACTTCACCAAATGGGTAGAAGCAGCTTCCTTCCCCAAGGTTACTAAAGAAGTTATCATTGTTTTCATCAGAAACAATGTCATCTGTCTATATGGACAACCAGAGGTCATTGTGTCAGACAATTCTAAGAACCTCAACAACAAAATGATGGAGGATTTATGCAGAAAATTCCACATCAAACATCTCAACTCCGTCACCTACCGTCCAAAAATGAATGGTGTTGTTGAAGCGGCTAATAAAAAAATTAAAAAGATCATGCAGAAAATGTCCGCCAATCACAAAGGATGGCCTGACCTCTTGCCTCTGACTTTATTAGCCTACAGAACTTCCATGCGAACTTCCACTGGGGCAACCCCCTACTCATTAGTCTATAGAATGGAAGCAGTGCTCCCCATAGAAGTGGAAATGGAATCCCTCAGAGTATTGATGGATGCTCAGTTGGATGAAGACCTATGGGTACAAGATAGGTATCACCAATTGGCTCTGATAGACGAAAAGTGAACCGCGGCAATCTTCCATGGTCAGTTATATCAGCAAAGGATCGCACGATCCTACAACAGAAAAGTCCAACTACGGAAATTCAAACAACATGACTTGGTTTTGAAGAAGATCATTGACAACCAAGATCAATCTAAGGGAAAATTCGCTCCTAACTGGGAAGGCCCATTTGTTGTCAAGGAAGCATTAACAGGAGGTGCTCTCAGATTGCAAAAAATAGATGGCGATGAATTTCCACAGCTTATCAACTCAGACACCGTGAAATGGTACTATGTTTGAAGTTACCATCATACAAACATCCTGGTTTTGATCCTCAAATCACCAGTCATTATGGTTTTGAACCCTTTTTACATACTTTTCTGCCCCTCAGGGAAACATAAACTTCAAGCCAGCAGCCTGGTTTCACTTCATTTCAAACCTTTAATACAATCTCGGTTATCCTGAAGACGGGATTTAACCTTTCACAATTTCAGTTATCCTGAAGACGAGATTTAGCCTTTTACACCTGCAGTTTGTCCTGAAGACGGGATTAAACTTTTCTACGCTTGCAGTTTGTCCTGAAGACGGGATCAAACTTTTTACACACTTGCAGTTTGTCCCCGTTATGGGATTAAACTTTCCTCTCCCCGCAGTATAGCCTGCACATGGGATTTACACTTCTCTTCGCCTTCAATTCATCCTGAGGGGCGAACTACGTCGACCTTTTCTCCCTGATACCCGGGGGTACGTAGGCAACCATATGCTATATGGCCCTGTCGCAATAAAGAAAAACAACAAAAACATTTCTACCTTTTCTCTACAAAACAACAAAAACAACAAAAATACTTCTACACTCTTCTGCCTTCCGCATTCAGCATTGAACCTCCTACACTAGATTCGAACTACGCAGACTTGATCTCCTCTTCAATAGAGAGACGTGGCGACCATTCATGGTGCTGATCTAACCCCTACCAGAACAACATACTTGTCACACGGTACTAGGATCAATCTTCAATCTGCCCCATTTCATCAGTTTCAGATCAAAAGGATGGAATTACCCAACCTCTTCTCATAAATAGAAGATTTGGTGACCATCTAAGCTGCGATCGTGCCTCAAAGAGCAATACCAACCCATAAGAGATGGAATTAACTAGGCTTCTCATAAATAGAAGTATTGGCGACCATCGTAGTGAAAAGTCAATCTCGAGAAGAAGAAACCATCCTCCTCTCCACTTTTCTATACGAGATACGGTCCCAAGACACCAAAGATGGTAGGGATATCTGTAAATCAATGATCCATTCTGAGAGATCTTGCGACGTCTCAATGTCCATCTATCAAGGATAAGTTTAAAATGCATCAAGATCACAAGGCCCTGGAGAAACAGGCAAATATCAAGCAAGTATCAAGGCATAACTAAAAGGGAAGTGAATCAAAATATATTTCCCTGCCATATATAATACTGTTTGGTATATACATCTGTGTTGTACATGACAAAATGGCTAAGCTAGTCTGTGCCGGAAAATACAAAGCTATCTATAGATCTATATGTATGCGGACTATCAGATCTAACATAGCATCCCTCTCTGAAGACGGAGGTAGCACTGAAAGCTCCTGCCCAAGAGTATCTACACGAGCTACCAGATCAGAGGCTAAGTGAATGGTGGCAAAATGCTCATCAATGTAAGCCCTCATGTCGGCCAGACTGACAGTCATCTGGGATCTAATGGAAGTGCTATCTACAATGGCCACATCCCTAGAAGATAAGGCGGTATCCCGCTCTCCAATCAATACATCCCTGGATGATCTAGCCTCATCCCTCTCTAACAGAGCGGTATCTCTCTCATCAAGAGCTGTCAACATCGCGGCCCTAGCCTGATCTCTATCATAGGTCATCAGATGTAAGCTCTGCTCCAAATGTTGTGCCGAATACTGAGTAACATTGGCACTCGGGGTGGGAGAATCCATCATAAATGCTGGCAGCCCAGCAGTCAAATCGTTGGTGGAAATAACAGCCTCCTCTATAGGCTCCTCATCGTCAAGATCACCCCCAGACTGTGGATCTCGCCATAATGATGATCTCTGTCTCCATCCATGCGAATACTTTGCGAGAACAACCTGGATGACTGACAGAAAACTCAGCCAGCTCTCGCTGATCCCAACAGGCATACAACCTGGATCATCCTCCACGACAAATGGTGTGACGCAAGTTACCGACTCTTGCCCGCCTCTACACGGGTGAAAGTCCTGAGGCGGTTAAACCGACACATCACACGCCAAGTGGGTGGTAAGTGATCATGCCCCTCAATCCAGCCAGAGGGAGATAATCCATGCCTGGAGCATAAGTAATGAAGCTGTTGGGTGAACTAAGCCCTGAACACGGCAATATGGCAAATGGATCTCTAATCCCTACCAGAAAAATTGACCACGATACAGCATCTGTACACTTCGCAGGCTGAAAGGAGTACAACATGGCTATATCATGGGTGAAACAAAACCCCTGCCGTCTAAATGTGCCAATCGGTCTCAAGTGTGACATAAACCACACGTACAACATGACCGAGCTACCTGTAAACACTCCTGCCAGATAAGTGCAGCAATATGTAGCTAACCTCAAGGTCTCTATGATGATCATCGGTACACTGGTATGACCCTCCCTGAGAGCTCTCACAGCCATAATGACGCCGATATCTAGCTCATCCATGTACCACGACATATAGACGTATGACAATACGCATAGAAGCAGTACATCTACTCTGGCTGAATGCCAATGATCCTCCGATGTGGTGAAATCCCCGGAATGTCATGCATAGTTGTCCTCAGAGCCAAACCTGTCAAGCAGGAAATGCTGGGATATAACATGGTCGGATGTAATCTCATCCTGCACCACTTTGTGCCTCAATCCTGTGAGAATCATGAACTGTCTACTCATGTCTCCCATCACCATATGCACGCAAGGTCTGTACAGAGGTAGCATCGTCAATCGTGCATACTCCTCCAAAGTAGGAGTTAACTCACGGGTCCCAAATCGGAATACACATTCGGTCCAGTACCAAAGGTTTCAAAGCATGCCTCTACAAATCCTAGAGGAACACGAAACATCAAGAAGGTCATAGTATATCGCAAAGAAATCATCTACGATCACCATGTTCGATGGTGGTATACTATCATACCATGAGCAAGATATTCAGCCTACCACCATAAATGGTGGGGTATGATCAATAGGGCTAACTGTCGAAGAAGACATCTATACGGGCCGTGTCATAAGACCATCCAGGGGTCAATGTTGAATATCTCTAGACATACATACATATGCATAATGTAATAACATGCATGATACAATAGATGGCAATATGATATAGGGAATGGAAAACTGTACATACATTCCTAAGTATATCATCATCTAATACATCTCTGTACAGCTAAAATATAGGAAAATGGGGCGAAGCTACCCAACATACAACAGAGGCCTATCAAAAAAGATAGCAAGAAATACATCAAAAAAAGTCAAGAGTGTCGATGTCTACATCGCCGACATCGCTCCACTGATGTAACTCCTCCGAGTCATTGGATCTCTATCTACTGGGGATGTCAGTCGATACAAAAAGAAGGATCACACCAAAAACCATATGGGTCACCTGAGGGATCAGCGCCAGAGCTGGAAGGATCAAAAGTATCTACCTCTGCAAGATCTCTGCCCAGATGCCGAATGAAAAGATATGACCGGTCCAACTGCCGAGTCAGTTTGTCAATCTGTGTCACATGAGTCGGATCTCTGACATAAGCTAGCCAATCCGTCATCATCATGGATCTTGGAACCATATCCCCCATAAACTGTGTGGCACGGGTCTGAGCTCCAATCGTACGAGGGATCCACCAATGCTGGAACATCTCCTGAGAACAGGGGCCCGCTGACAATGTAAAACCGTCAATCCCCATCAATGGGATGTCAATGACGGGTGACTGCGAAACAGGCCAATAACGCCTGGCAGGAGGCAAGATCGGCATACGGATCTCTCCTGTAGTGCTCCTAATGGCACGCACTCCTAAATAGAGCTCCCATCCTCCATCTGTAAAGAGAGGAATACTGCGGGTGGAAATGACGTACTCTACTCCAGTCGGGTACCCATCCTTAAATCCAACTCCCAAATGCTCTCCAAAGTAGGGAATCCATGTGATGACATCAGCTGTCAATAGCCCCAGCTGTAGGCAACAATGAGTGAAACCCTCAGCAACAAGGACCTCCACCAGTATGGAATGATGCCATCTCCGTCCTCGTGGATAGGTATCTAAACCTAACACGCTCACAGGACACAAACAAGGAAGTCTCTCATAGGCCCAAATCGCCAACATAAAGGCAAACATCCGTGTCACCAACACTCTTAACCCATACATGGGAAAAGACAAGAGAAACACTCACCAGCAGAAATGGGTAGAATCCTAACCACGCCTCGGTTAAGCCCTGCGATCGCATGTGCATTCCCCTGAGGAAATAGGCAAAGGTGTAGGAACCCCAATCATACTTTCCTATACGGTCCACGTCTCAAGTGGCGCTGATCAAAGCGAAAGACACTGTAGAGAAATTATCTGCTATGAAGCAGCCCCTAATGATCATCAGGAACAATCACCGAAGAATGCGGTCCCTGACTCTCACATCATCGGGTATGGGCTCACTCAATGCCCATTTCATAGCATCTACGCTCAAAGGACTGCACGAATAGTCCGCCGCCTTGAAGCCTCGCCGGAACTCCCAACAAGGATCTAATGGCAGTAGGGGTGATATCCACCGTACAAGGCACCGGCTCCCCTCCAAACTCCATACCTGTGATAAACCGCCAATCCATCGGCTTCATCATCACCTCGCAATCCAGCAAATGGAGTGACTGAGTCTGGTGAAACCACCGCTCAAACAATGCCCTGAGGTAACCCCAGGGACAACGACGGGGTAGAATGGAGAAGAACCTCCCGAATCCCTAGCCATGGATGATCGCTCTATAGTCATCATGCAAAGCCTGATACATAGAGTGGATGCTAAACCAGTTCCCTCGAGGCTGTGTGAAGCCAGGAACCTACATTAAATGCAGATCAACATCAGACTCCTTGACTCTTCATCAATAGGAAATAAGGAAGATTAAAGATCTAACTTCATACCTCATTTACGTGCAGGTATACTGAAGGATGCCTTCTCAAGTCACCTAGAAGATCTGGGTTCGCCACTTGAATACCTGGCAATTCCCTACGGAGAACACGTCTGGCAGAGAGGGGGACCTCGATCGGTGCATCCTCCTCCTCGCCCCTCGACATTCGGCACTTCAACCCGAATAGGGACGTATCACCAAATCTCGCCAAGCGACGAGGGTTGTCTATGTAAGCGACGTTGAGGCTCTTCAAAAGCCCTCCTCTGTACACCAGAAGTGGTCCTGCGGGAACTACTCGGCTGATCCGGATCCATGATATCTAAACAAAAAGTCTCTAAATCACCTCAGAAAGGGTGTGGTAATTTCTTACCTGGAGTCTTTTTAAAATGCATTCTATGATTACATGCATGCATACATTGCTTTAACATACATCTACATTATAGTTAAAATGCATGACTACCCAATACCTACATTTTGGGAAAATTTTGCCATAGTCCCCTTTGCAAATGGGACAATCCACATGCACATAGACATGACTAGGTGGCCATTCAGTAGCACACCTGTACACAGTCATATACATCCTGTATGTATCAATACATTGTAGTAAAAAATCCGTAAGTGTAGTCTAATTACCAGGATTATTTTGCTTGTCTACCTTTACTCATTTGTCCTCAAATAGGATAAGAAATGACAGTAAAAGGTGCCAATTTGACTGTTTCAAAAGTTAAATTTTTTTACATCATTATATTCAGCATGGTTTAATACTAACATTTGCTATGTTGAATATTTTTTATCAAGTCATATCAGCATGCATATTCACTACTATGTGTCTAAATGCATTTCATGCGATAAGTCATTTTCCAACGGACAGAAATTGGAAGAAAAATACATGCATGTGTTACCAGGACAGTGAAGAACACTTGTACGGTGACAGAATATATAGAAAGTTGCCCGAACTCAGCAGATCTGAAGAAGAACTCTCGGATTTCCTTCTCTGTGCAACTTGAAAATGACTTATGAAAGCAACCAGCCACCTATACATAAGCACTACCGTCAGTAGTTAACCGCTGCCTCCTGTAGTACACCGTGGCCCCCTATATGGGTCCCACACCTCCGGCTCACTCCAGTTAGAGTTGGAAAAGAGGTCTCACAAGCTGAAAAGGCTAAATCAGGAATAAAAATGCTACGCGATTGAGCGGATTAGCCTGAAATCCTGGTTTCTTGTCAGTCAGAGTTAAACTCCCTTCGTCTCAACGGTATTCACCTGAATGCAGGGTATACTATATCAATGAGCTCAGCTTTTACAAACCATGCTCGACAATACCCCATAAAGGTCCGATGTCGTCACAACCCTAACCTCCCCGATGGGGGTTACAACGCGAAAAACCACGAAATATCAAACCTCCCCGGCGGGGGTTACAACGCTGAAGTTATCAACATCTACGTATCCCCGGTAGGGGTCACAACGCATATCTTTCAAACATCTATGTATCCCTGACGGGGGTCACAACGCATATCCTTCCAAGCATCTACATGTCCCCGGCGGGGGTCACAGTGCAATGTAACCATTGATACACACATCAATGAAGGTCAAGCAACCTTGACATCATATCAGCCGATGGCAAGTAAACCCATCGAAGCAACTTTGCCCAGTAAGGGTTACAACATAATGCTACCATTGACACATACATCAATAAAGGTCAAGCAGCCTTGACAATACGCCCAGCAGGGATCTATCCGGTGATACACACATCAACGAAGGTCAGGCAACCCTGGCAGCGACAACACTGTTGGCAGTAACTCCAACAGTATGAGGGAACATGTTATATACATCCTCAAAATAGACAATGCCTTATCCCCACAGATCTCTTCCACACAAGAGGTACCTCTATAGAGTATAAGCCAGTGTCTAGGATTCAAGACTTTGGTGTTAGTCCCAACGTCAACATCCTTGGAGACTTGGATCGCATGTCCAAGCAATCACTGATTGTCATCCCAGCAGGATTACATGACAATCATTCATGCATCATACATTTGCATCATGTTACTGCACATAGCATCATATTTTTCTTGCTTGCATTTCAAGTGTCTAGGATTCTTTATCCTATCCATGCCTTGCATTGCATGAATATGATAAAGAGGGGCATCTGTAGACACTCGAAATTTTTTGCACTCCTATTACTAACATTGCAGGAGGGTAGATTCGTCTTTTGCAGATAACCCTGAAAAACAGCTTACATCTATTCCGGATACCACCGGAAGTTCAGTTCTAACCCGGAACACAAACCGGGAGCGTCATGTCAACCCAGAACACACACCGAGAATGTCATTTCTGATCTCGGAGATAACCCCGAGATATGAAGATCAAAAGTCCGGCAACAACACCGGAGAGGATAGTTCTATCTCGGCGATAACACCGCGACGCTCAGTTCCAGTCCTAGAGACAACACTGGGAGTAGCAACCCCATCCTTGGTGATAGCCCCAAGGGATGCCATTGCAGTTCTGGCAATAACCCAGGAAATGCTTGTTTCAAACATGTACGATCAGCTTCAATTCAGATGACAGTGAGGCATACAAACAAGTAGCCCAATCTCAGATGTAACCCTGAGCAACGTCTGCTTTCCACTTAAACCGGGGATAACCCCGCTGAGGAGTCACAATGTCATCTGTCCACGTTAACAAGATGATATCGCGGCATACCAACAAGTAGTCCAATCTCAGCTGTAACCCTGAGCAACGTCTACTTTCAACTCAAACCAGCGATAACCTCGGTGAGGAGTCAAGCGTCATCTTGTTCCTTCAATAATGGCACGTCATCTCAACACTTCATACATACATCCAACAATGTCCCACAAGAGCTGAGGAATGACAATCTCGAGTGACTATTACGTGTGGCAGTACTTTGGATAGAATTTGAAGCTTGAAGACCATGGGCATAGACCCCTCTTCCTGATTTCATACAACATCTAATCCATGTCATTACGTAACTCTCGACACAAGCGGTCCGAAGAAGGTCAGATATACCTCGTTCGGATGCTCGGATTGAAGTTCTGCAAGTTCGAGTGGACATTATAGTGCACGACTGCACGTACTATGAGACGACAGGACCCGCGAGGCTCGGATCCACCACGACCAGCCGCAGGTACAACTGCGGCTACCGCAGGTGTACCTGTGGCAATCAGTCTATAAATATAGGCTGGGGGTCAGCCATTTGAAGGGAGGAAGAGAAGGAAAAAGGCGAGTAAACCCTGTCCATTTTACTCTGCATACACATCTTTTGAGTGTTTCCTCTTCTTTAAACACTAGTTAGCTCACATATAGCTATCTTTTATCCGGCGGGAGCTAAGTGTTTATCCATTTAAAGTCATAGAAGTCTACTTTGGCAGCCCACTGTAAGCCTTCTTACATTTTATACGGCCTTCTTCTCATATAGCACACACTGTTATACACATTGAGAGTCGTGTTGTGTGCGTTTGCCCGGACTTCGATCCATGGTTTTCATTTTTGTCTGTATATATATACTAATATGTATATATTTCATATATATGGACTAACATATATATGGACTAACTTCGGTCTGGAGCGTTTAATTGCTTTTATATATATATACTTATATATATAATTGTTGTCGGACATATCCGATGAGTCTGGATTCACATCCATTGCATTTACTTCTTTTATATATATATATATATATATATATATATATATATATATATATATATATATATATTTACATTCTTCTGAAGCACGGAGTTTCCTTCGTGGCTTTTTACTGTTTTTTTTACATTTCGTCCCGCCTGAGAGTTCACGTCGTGGTGATGATCGCTTTTTACTGACTTTATTTACATTTTGTCTCGCTTGGAGTTTACTTCATGGCGTTGATAGCATTCTTCGCTTTATTTACATTTCGATCCCGTGGAGTTGCTTTGTGGTGGTTGATCATATATATATATATATATATATATCACTTTTATATATATATATATATAACTACTTACTCTTTTTCCATACAAATTGCAAAGATTATCATGTGAGCCTAGGAATCATGTGATCACAGGTTCGCCATTGAATCTAGATTGGTTCCCATGATGGACATTTTTCAGCTGTAAGTAGCCTGTACATTATTTTACATTGTCTGAATTTCCTTGGATGGCTGTCATGCCCATGAGGAGTTCGGCACTGCTGTATATTATTTTCTCGAGAATGCTTCGCATCTCAAAAATAAAAGCAAACAAGCCGGACATTTAACAATAAAATAGAAGTATGAAAAGATCTCAATTCCTATTGAGCACAGGGTTTGAAAAACCTCTTTTACAAAACTTCATTGCTATATCTTGGTTAAAACTGAACTTTCCTATAAAATTCAAACCCTGTGTCTATAGGTGCGAACGAGGCCTCGCACTACTTTCAAATAATTGTACATTGATCCACACACACACACACACACATTCATATAATAATTTCTTTGAAAAGTGGCGGTCACCGTGGTAACACGGATGTCGGGGAGTGCCTAACACCTTCCCTCCTCATAATCAAGCCCCCGGACCCAAAATGAATCTCGGTTTCACAGACCCATTTAGCAGTGTCAAATCACTGGGTCAATGTGCAAGCCTTCTACTGATTTGCGTTAAGTGCAACCGATTAAATACCCTGTTGGCGACTCTTAAAGTCCAATAAATCGACATTATACATGTCGGACCTTTTTCACTTATTTTTTCAAACAAATCTCACATTAACATGAGAACACCAAAGAACAAGTAATGAAAAGGGACACTCAAAAATCCCGATGTCTACAATATGCACTTGACGATCTTATTATCTGAAAAATCACTATAATATACAACAATTTACATTAACGATAAGTAGATATATTAAAGTAATTTACATCTAAGTTATAATACTTATGAATATTTTTCAAACTTATACTTATAATACTTAAAAAAAAATTCGCCAGAGTCTCCCCTACAATATAGACTAGCCACATGCACGACGGCATGCGTATATGGATATTTCTAGGCACCCAAGACATAAACCAAGAGAAATATACAAATTTTCAATAAAATAAAACCAAAAAACTAACGATTGAATGCAAATTAAAGCAGTAAAAAATTCAGACCCATATACATTACCAATATAATACCAATCAAAACATTACCAATATACAATTATACATGAATTATGGATTGAATTATGGATAAACTTAATTCCTAGTTATGTTTTATGTCATAATATGTTCATGGTTTTGTTGATCTTGAGGATCTTATTATCTGAAAAATCACTATAATATACAACAATTTATATCAACGATAAGTAGATATATTAAAGCAATTTACATCTAAGTTCTATATATCTTGTATAAATAGAATCTTAAGTGCTTATATATAAATGATATATGCGGGACGTACTTGCTATTCGGAGGAGGGCGAATCTGAATAAGAATCCGATCATCCAGATTAGAAGGGGCCTTGGGCACATGATTAGGCCCCCTAACCAAGTCGCGTTTTTTCTGCGCTACTTCAGAAGCCATCTGTATATTACAAATTTCAAGATGTTATTATGAGTCATATTTGATTACATGTATATATGACAATAAACATGACAGTGATATAAACATGTATATATATGAATATAAAATGACAATAAACAAAAGTTTCATTTAAACAGTTTAGTACATAAACATAACAGTGATATAAACATGTATATATATATGAGTATAAAATGACAATAAACAAAAGTTGCATTTAAATAGTTTAGTACATAAACATGATAATGATATAAAAAACATGTAATGCTAAACATACATTTTATTTGTTCAAGTGTCAATGTCTGATTCAGAATCATCTTGTATACGTGTTACAGATTCATAACCATCATCTGCTTCAGATTCAGTGTTAGATTCAGTCAATAACTCTTTTTCCTCAGTATCAATGTCATCTGACACAAGTATTGACTCATGATCTAATTCATGTGGTTCATCTCCACCGTCTAACTGGATTACTTCATTGTCGTCCTCCACATTTATTATAGTTTGACTATGAAGCATCTGCTCTTGGTAAATCTCCCCATCAACTACTTCTACAAGACTACGGCGGGAGTATGAATTACAACTTGTCAATCATGGAAGGCGGTCTATCCCTTTTCTAACGGGACTAGGGTGTGTAGTATACTTGTCTTTATTTAAGTTGGTAAAACAAATGGTTCGTTGGAGTACACAAACCTATGGAGGTCAATATCGACGATTCCATGTCTGTCAACACGTATCCCTTTTTCTGAATCAAACCAACGGCACTTGAACAAGTGAATATGACCCCCGTACGTGCCCTTGTACGACAACTCTACGATTTCCTCCAACTCCCCATAAAAGGCACGACCAAGCTCATTGTAACAATCTCCTTGAACACATACTCCAAAGTTCGTTGTTCTTTTACCGCGCCCATATGCCTTTGTATGAAATTTATAACTATTTATTTTGTAACCATTGCGGCTGACTTGGTCCCTATCTGGTCCCATAGCTAGGACTTGTACATTAGCAGGAATCGTTGATCCATGATAAAGCCTACAAAAACTCCATCTTATTAAATGAAGTCATAGTTAACATGGTATATATATATATATATATATATATATATATATATATATATATATATGTCGTGCTTAAGAAATTGAACTTACTTTGTCCTTTAGCCAAAGTGAAAATTTTTTATCACGATTGATTTGAATATCTTTATCAGTTATGCCGAGATGCTTCACTTTTAACTCGTCATCGTACAATCTATACCATGTTATAAACATTAACATATTGGAATAATTAATTTTCAACTTAAAAGATAAATTATCAAGTTTACATGTGTACCTCACAAATTCGTCAATCTCCTCTTAATTGAGAAGAATGTAAGTATGTGTAGCGTGTAACTCTTGCTCAGAGAGGAATATGCGCTTCCCTTTTCCATAAGCGCGGCCCGATAGACCAAATACAGAGAGCCGACCATTTAGTTCAACATTTCCCCCATCATCATGTCTCGATACTCGATTGGCCTTTGTCAAGACTTCATCCGGAAAATAGTCTGAGACAAACGTAAATATCTCATCGAAACTGTATGCCTCACATATCGACCCCTCGACATAAGCTCTATTCTTCACCTTCCTCTTAAGGTTTCCCATCACCCTCTAAAAGGGTACATCCATCTATATTGAAGCTGGACCCCCAACACGAGCTTCATAGGGAAGATGGATTTGCAAATGCTCCATGGAGTCAAAAAAACCAGGTGGGAATATTTTTTCCAGTTTACACGTGATCTCTATGATATTCTTGTCAAGTATAGACATGTCCTTCTCATTTAATGATTTTAAACATAAGTCTTTGAAGAAACGACTAAGATCCGTCAAAGCATCCCATATTGGTTTATCAAGCAGATCCCGAAATGCTATAGGCATGAGTCTCTCCATGAACACATGACAGTCATGACTCTTCATCCCTTGCAATTTCCCACCCGTAACACACCTTGCAATGTTTGACGCATATCCATCTAGTAGTTTCAGAGACTTAACCCATGTGCACACATCTTCAACTTGCTTTTTGGACAATGTGTACCTTGCATGCTGTTTGACAATCTTACCATTAGGAGATTCATAAAGTTCTAATCCAGGACGCTTACAAATATCTTTCATGTCCAAACGTGCCTTATCGTTATCTTTTTTCTTCCCCGTAACATTCATCACGGTGTTAAACACATTGTCAAACACATTCTTCTCAATATGCATCACATCTAGATTATGACGAATCAAATTTATAGACCAATAAGGCAGTTCCCAAAAGATGTTTCTCCGAACCCAGTTATGAGATTCGCCAAACCCATTGATTATGTTTGTGACATCAATCTTACCAAATGGGATAACCGGCAATCTCATCACATGATCTCGCATCTCCGTTCCCGACAATCGCGGTGCGGGCATATCATTGTCTACTTTCCCTTTCACGAAGTGTTTCTATTTCTTTGAAAGCGGGTGATCTACTGGCAAGAAGCAAGCGATGACGATGACAGTCAAACCAACAAGGCTTTCGACCTTTTGATAGATTAAACGACTTTGTATGCTCCATACAATCTGAGACAAGACAACTTCCGTGTGTGTACTCCATCCATTAACATACCATAAAAAGTGGGAAGTCACTTATAGTCCACATAACCACGCCTAAGGTTGAAATTTGTTTTCGTTGCAACATCCTAAGTCTGTACTCCATCCTCCCACAATACCTTCAACTCATCTATAAGAGGTCTCAAGTAAACATCTAAGTTCTTTCCAGGACTCTTAGGACCAGGAACCATAAGTGAAAGAAACAAGTATGGTTGTTTCATACACATCCAAGGTGGCAAGTTGTACGGAATAACAATCACAGGCCAACATGAGTACGGAACTGCTGAGTGGCCAAACGGATTGAAACCATCGGTGGACAATCCAATCCTCACATTTCTAGGTTCCAATGCAAACCCAGGATGTGCTAAGTTGAAATCTTTCCAAGCCTGCCCATCTGCGGGATGATTTAGTTCTCCATCTTTAGCTGGAGATTTTGAATGCCAACTCATATGTTCAGCTGTTCTTGAAGACATGTACAATCTTTTTAGCCGTTGTGTTATTGGAAAATAACTTAGAATCTTAAACGGTATACTTGATTTTTTTTGTAGTCACACCCTCTTTATTAGGCCTAAACCGATCATGACTGCAAAACGTGCACCTTGTCATCTGTTCATTTTCCTTATAAAATAACATGCAATCGTTGGGACATGCATCGATCTTTTGGTATCCAAGACCCAACTTCTTCACCATTTTCTTACAAAAGTAATAGTTACCAGGTAATTTCTCAACGTCAAGCAACATACTCTTAATGGCCTTCAAGAGCGACTCAAAACACTCATGGCTCATGTTGTGATCAGCCTTGATGTTAAGTAATGTCGCCACTGCAGACAATGTACTGTGTTTGGTGCAACCATGACACAATGGCTCGCTACCCTCATCTAACAACTTAAAGAAGTCTTTGGCATCAGAATTCATAGGTTGATCTCCGCCTTGTTCCTAATCAAAATTTGGCCCTACAATATCATGAACCATTTCATTCATTCGATGAGTACTACTGCCCGAATTGTGTACTTCTGTGATGCCACCATCTCTTCTACCATGTATGTGCCCTGGCATTCTTCGTAATTTTTCATGAACCCAAATAAAGTAAATGATAGTTTACCACGTCTCTGTCCATATAATTTACATTCTTACATTTTAAACATGGACATCGTATCTGTGACTCACCATTCATACATTCCAGGTGACTATACGCATACTCCAAAAACACTTGGCAACCAGCTCTAAATTCAGCAGTAGCATCTATCTGGGCACTTGACATTCGTCGTGCCATCCAACTACGGTCTGAATAGAGGTACATGATTCCACGGTACCTACTACGGACAACATAAGCTTATTAATCATATGACTTGAGCATACTTGTAACCATATGACTTGAGCATACTTGTAAGCATATGATTAACATTTTAGCATACTTGTAAGCATATGACTTGAGCATACTTGTAACCATATGACTTGAGCATACTTGTAAGCATATGATTAACATTTAAGCATACTCAATGTTAACGAATGAATGCAAATTAAAGAAGTATGAGAAACTTTATATTATATCATGTTATTTTATTTTAAATTGTTTTAAATTTGTTTTTAATTTTAATCGTAAGTGAATACGTAAGGTATTTCATTCATGCTAGCTCTATATCAGTAATACATATTTGGTTGGTATTCAGATGCATTGAAATGTTTCTTCTTAAGAAAACTACCACCATCTAAGGCTTCACGCCAAGAATTGAAGAGTCCATCTAAGGCCTCGGCTAACATGTTTTAAGATTATACCCCTCACGGTCCCTTTCTATAATCTTTTATGTTTTGGGATAGTCACAACTTGGTTGAGCAATTTATAGCTTCTATAACATTTTGCAACTTTATTCTTATATACATAAGTGTTAAATACCCTTATTTTTCTGTTATAGCCAAAATAGTCTCTTTATTAACCAAGTGTGTCTAGTTACATTCTCTGTTGCACTAACAGTTCCCTAGCACTGCCTATTTTGGCTTAACAACCCCCAATAGCTTACCATGCTGACAACCAAGCTTGGCTTGGCCTCGTGAGGCTTGGCTAAGCTTGGCGTGGCCTCGTGTGGCCTCGCGGCCCCAATCAACCCATCGGCTCCAATACCCAACAAATCTTTAATAGGCTCTAGTGGATCACCAATATATTTATATCCAATTGATAAGCGACACCGGGCTCTCTATATAAGCAGAACCCAATTTCATTGAGAATTACTAAAATTAAGCTACGCGATATTCAAACAATTCAATTTCTCATTTTATTTCAATAATGGGCATAGCTTTCCTATAACCAAAAGCTATTATATATTTTAAACCTAAAACTGTTCACAATAAAAGAGGTAAAAAAATTCAACTACAAACTTATACTTATAATACTTAAAAAAATTTCGCCAAAGTCTCCCCTACAATATGGACTAGCCACATGCACGACGGCATGCATATATGGACATTTTTAGGCACCCAAGACACAAACCAAGATAAATATACAAATTTCCAATACAATAAGACCAAAACAATAACGATTGAATGCAAATTAAAGCAGTAAAAAATTCAGACCCATATACATTACCAATATAATATCAATCAAAACATTACCAATATACAATTATACATGAATTTTAGTTTTAACAAGCATACATTATAAATGAATTTTATAATTAACATCAATTAGCATATTTGATGTGAATTATGGATAAACTTCTTTGAACCTTCTTCTTGATTGAATTATGGATAAACTTAATTCCTAGTTATGTTTTATGTCATACTCATGTTCATGATATTGGATTGGTATAAGTATAATCATATATTGCAACCAAGGTTTTGGGTTAAGCCCTAATATTTAAGATCATGTTTATAGGCCTAATATTTAAGATTATGGTTAAGCCCTAAAAGTTAAGCCCTAATATTTAAGATAATTATATATATTATTATTTTTGTTGTTTTTAAAATATGAATAGAATTAAATCAATTTTGAATTTTAAGTTTTCATAAATCAGAATTTAAAAAGTTAAAATGTATCTCTAATTTTAAAATGAAAACAGTAAAAGATTTGGGGGAATCGTTGCTATAAATTAACTAAGGTGTAATTACACACCTTGAAGCATTAGGTCTTTACATCAAAGCAATTACATCAAAGCAAAGAAATTACACACCACATTCAACAAATAAAAATTACACAATGAATAAGAATTAGGTCTTTACATCAAAGAAATTACACACCACATTCAACAATAAAAATTGTAAAATTTGGAAACCCAATCAAATCGAACAACTACTTGAAGAATTTAACAGTATTTAATCTAATATAACCAATATAAATACATACCAGTGTTTGGTGGGGGGTGGTGGTGGTGGCATATGGTGGTTGAATTTGGCGGTGGTGCGATCAGCTTCTTCTCCTTCTCCTCCTTCTCTTCTCCCCCCTTTCTCCCTCTTCTCTCTATGTTGAGCTCCCTCTTCTTCTTTTTTTCTTCCGTTTCTGTGTCGAGCGAAATCCTGATACTGATTTCATTTAGTTTGATTAGCGACCGCATGCGGTCGCTTTTTTTTAATGACATGGACTTATCAGTGACCGCATGCGGTCGCTGTTAAGTGGTCGCAGAAAACCTTGGCGCCAACATTTCGTGCTAAATTTTATGAGGCAAATTTGTAATAGCGACCTCTCAGCGACCGTATGCGGTCGTTGATTGAAATTAGCGACTAATTTAAGGTATGGTCGCAGATGTCGGTCACTATTAATAGTATCAGCGACCGGATATGCGGTCGCTGATAGTCTTGGTCGCTGTTAGGCCTTTTTCTTGTAGTGATTCCAATTGACACTTTCACGTTACCTATCAATCTTATCTCTTTGAAAATACTTGCCTTTGATGTGATTTTTGGAATCGATTGGTTAACTACTCATCATGCTTTTCGTAAGGTTGTTAGCTTTTATATTCCTAACCAACCTGTTATGAGAATTCAAGCAACCAAACCACTAAAGTCAATCACTGTTATATCAAGCCATAAGTAAAGGGCCCCGATCCTTTTGTTGTTGACTTCCTTGTGTGGAATGTACCGAAGCCAAACTTTCTGTAGGCGACGTCGTGAATGATGATGGCAAGTTGATAGGTATCAATGTGACGTACTATCCAAGTTATGGATGAGAGTCACAGTTTTGAATTATATTTCTATTGTTAATAAATTTCCTGACGTATTCTTGAAGACTTCTTAGCCTACCCTAGAGCGTGAAATCGAATTTTGTATTGACCCCAGTATAAAACCCATTTCTAAAACCCTTAAATATTTCTTCAACCAAAATGAATATAACATGCGCCAAAGATGTTGGCTCGAGCTGTTGAAGGTTAATATCGTACCATTCAATACTATCGTGGAAAAGTGAACGTCGTAGCTGACGCGTTGAGTAGAAGATCGTATGCATTTACGAGTGCGAATATACGAACCTATGTGAAGATAACGAATATACGAGTAGAATCGACTTTAATCGATAAAGTTAAAGCCGCTCAAGCTACAGACCCAGAGCTGATGAACACAAAAAAGAAGGTTCAAGAGGGCGTTATTCTAGAAGCAAGAATCGACGAAGAGAGAAAATCTCAACCCTTGATTTTATTGGTCTATTTGAAATCCTCGATCGAGTAGGAACTGTAGACTCATTTTACCGCCAAGTATATTGTGTGTTCATAACGTTTGTCACGTATCGATGTTATGTAAATATGTGGATGACCCGAACCACATTATTGATTTAGAACCGGACGAGATAGCGGATAATTTAACGTATGAAGATGTACCTGTTAAAATCCTGGAATATATTCTACGCTTAAAAGTTATACCTCAAGAGTTAGAATCTGACGAAGTGTACTCATCTGTTAGGCATACTAGGTACGTATGTAAATTTCGAGGGAAAAATTTTATAAGGAGGGGAGATTATAAAATCCCAAATTTTACGAATAAAGATTTAATTTTCTCGAAATATTTTTTTGAATATTATGGTGTGGATTTGAGATAATGTTATAATTGTGGGTAGTATTTATAAATTTTGCAAAGTATGCAAGTTATTGTATTATATTCGATTGGTCAGGGAATATTCGTTTTAGCAGGGAATATTCGTACAACGGCGCAATCATTGGTGGACCCCGCAACGGAATTATTATCGGATTAAGACAACGACAAAAGTATTTTTATGAAAATAACGACGGAAGTTTTACAGATTATCTTGTTGTACTTTTCGGTAGTAAAAGTGCGATGTCTGGCGTGGTTGCATAGTAGTACGGTATTGATTATTGATCTTTACGTGAGAAATCACTCGATTATACTCAATTATTGCTACTGATAATTCTTTGCATCATATCTCTCATATTATTGATTCGATTATTGTCACAAAGTATGATCGCATTATATGTTATATTATTAAATCAATAATTGAGGCGACAAAGTTATTCATATTATTAAATTACAATATTTACAATGTCTAGAAGTTACATCAAAGAGAGGTTTGGTCACCTAATTGCGGCATGATAGGAGAAATCCTTATTGAAAGCCCCCTCTTTCACAGGAACAACTTGGTTGTTAAATATTATGAGTTATAATATTAATGATGAATAAGTTCGTGTTGATTAAAGATGAATTTGATAGTTTTATTGTGTTGGGATTATTGGTGTTAGTAGAAATCGACATCTTTTCCGATGATAATTAATGTCTGGATGTTATATTGTTCAATCGGGTATTCGGGACACTTTTTGTGTCGAAGTACTATTCATGAGTTACTATTCACGAGTTACTATTCAACCGAACAATATATTTCTTTTCGATCCAAATTATTTTTGGGTACAGTATTATTCCATGAGGAGATGTGCTAATTTTTCAGACCGTTGGTTGAAGTTTTAATAGTGAATCAATATAGATCGCTGGTTTAAAGTTTTAATAGTGAATCAGTATGGATCGCTGGTTTAAAGTTTTAATAGTGAATCAGTATGGACCGTTACTTTAAGTTTTAATAGTAAATCAATCTGGACCGTCCGTTTAAAAGTAAATCAATTTGGACCGTTCATGAATTAGTTACTATTCAATCCATTCTCCTATAAATAGAAGCTCATTCCTTCATTATTTCTTACGAATTCACTAAAACTCTAGAGAGAGAAATTATAGAGAGGATGAAGAAGAGTATTCTGCTACTTCACTACTTCGATATCCAGTTTCTTTATAAGGTAAGGGATATTATTTGTTGTACTTGTAAGGGGTATTATTTCTTTTGTATTCATGAAGAGATCTTCTGTTATTCCATTATTTATTATTACGTTGGAATAACTTTGTATCTGTGAAGGCTACCCTATACTTGGTGAAATTCTTACATTATTCCATTATTTATTATTTTGTTGGAATAACATGTGTATCGTGAACTACCTATACTTGGTGAAATTCTTCTACTATTCCATTATTTATTATTACATTGGAATAACTTTTGTATACACAGGCTACCTATACTTGGTGAAATTCTTACATTATTCCATTCTTTATTATTATGTTGGAATATCATATGCATGCGTTTTCTGTGGGACTGAATTAAAATCTTTATTATTACATTGGAATATCACGTATGTGCATTTTACGTAAATACAGTTACGTTATTTATTATTACATTGGAATAACACACTGCATGCGGTCTATCACATGCACGGTGATTTCTTTTGTTATTCCATTCTTTATTATACTCAGTTGGTTAAAGTTTTGACTTCTATACTCCATGAAATTAGTGGAATATCCTTGATATTTGCGCTTCATCCAGTATCTTTTCATGGAAATATTCTTCTGAGCATTCTTGAATTTTACTCTACAAAGAAGTATCATGTTGACAATTTAGACGTTAATAGTTCCTGGATAAACTAATTCTTTAACTTGTTTTATTGAATTCTTATATCATTGTCATCATCCTCATGTTTATATTTTTGAAAGTCATTTGTGGCCTGTAGTGCATAGATGGACTTGGTTTTATTATGACCAGGGATTATTAGGTATAATCATGACCGTAATGTTACAAATGATGTGGTAAAAGTCCTCATTGGCCCATAGTGCATTGATGGACAGTTGTTGGAATGATCATGACCATTGATGAATACACGAATATCCTTGGCCCGTAGTGCATGGATAATTTGTGGTCGTGATACTAATGAATATCCTTGGCCATAGTGCAGGGATGATGTGGATTATTTATTAAGCTGAGTCTCAGCGATAAAAGTGATGAAAAAAAAACATTTTAAATCATAAAAGATAGTAGATCTTATTCTCTACTTGACTCTTTTAATGGATTGCTTATTCCGCTGCAGTTAAACTTGTTGTCTATTGTATTTTATCAGTTTAACATTGTTGAAGGCTAATGATAATTTATCTGCATTATCTTAGTCATAATATTTCTTCTTTGGGCTAGTTGAGCTCACCCTTTTTTCCTTTGTTCTCTTGAGGAAATGAGAGCGTGGCGAGGGACTAGTCGGGGAGCGGGTGATGGTCCGGATGATAGCATTAGTAGTCATCACTATTCTATGAAATAGTGTGTTAATAATTGTAATGAGGACTTATTCTGAGAGTGGATATTGTCTAGAAGACAATATTTGTATTAAAACTCACAGCTTTTGTTGTATATTTAAGATTGTATTTGTATTCTTTACCATGTATCTGGCGACCCAAGATGGGTGATGTATACCTATTTTGGGGGCGTCACAGTTGGTATCAAAGCTTAGGGATATGATCCCTGGCTGAGATGTGAGAAAAGAACTAGGAGGGGAGAGACGGGGAATTCCTTCACTAGTATGACCTACCTAAGTTTATTTGGTATTTAATTGGTAGGTCAGAGTATAGAGATAATATGTGATATGTTAATTAACTCTTGTTTTGTGGCAGTTTTTGAAAATGGCAGCTGAAAATGTTAGCAATGGAGTGAATGAGACCATTGAGACACCTTTAATCACTAACTAGGTTAATGTGATGTCAGACAAAGAAGAAATTAGAGATATCTACGTGGTAAGTGAATAACTAATAGTTGCGCCCGAGCTAGTTGTAGAGGTAGCAGCTGAGAGTGAGGAAGAAGATGAAGAGGAGGAACCTAATGAGAATTAGTTAGAAGAAGTTTATGATCAAAATTTAGAATTACAATATTGTATTCTTGAGTTGGAAGAGCGGGCTGAAGAACGACAGGTGGTTGTGGAACAAAGAGATGCAACAATTCAAAATTATATTACCCGATGTGCAATGCTTGAACAGAAGCACTCTTTGGCAAAGAATAAGATATTAGAGGTGGAATCTGAGAATGCTATGATCAAAGTTCTGATGAAAGAAGAAGCAAATGAACAAATGAAAATAGATGATGCATGGGTAAAAGCCGCACGACGTGTGGATATTGTAGAAAAAGACGTCCGATCTAATAAGGCCAAAATAGATGAAATGGATTTCTCTTTTTGGATGAATGATTGGGAGAATCAACATCAATTCGGAATTACCACATGTAGAAGCGGTCAACCCCAATTCGATATGGATCGAAGAATAATGATTCGAATCATGGATCGGGGAATGTGATGAAGCAATTAAGGGTGGAATGTACTCTACTGACAAAGTTAAGTCCAAGCTGGGATGTCTGAACAAGTCAAAATCGGTAGTTTAAGTGAGAGCGTTTGTCGAGAAACCTGAACGAAGTTATTACGGGTAAGTTAATTATAAACTTTTGTGAAGTCTATATCTTATTTGATACTAGTTCTACACCTAGTTGTATTTCACCTAGTTGTGTTCAACGTTTAAATTTGACTCTTGAGAAGTTAGACTTTGACTTTTTGGTTGAAACTTCGTTAGGAGAAACCTTCGTTACCTCCACTGTTTATAAATCTTGTTGATTCACTACAAGAAAAAGGTCTATCAATGACCTTATATCATGACACTTTTCGATTGGAGATAACTATCGGTGACCGCATCGCGATCGTTGATAATCATCGTATAAAATCTAGTCATTGGGATCCACATCATGAAACCACTATTAGCGACCATATATATCTGCGGCCAGATACGAAAGCGGCCGAAATGACAAATTCGATTAGCTAATTTGAAATCGACATGGTCGAGGCCAAAGGCGATGTGGTCCACGTGGCAGCGACCACTATCAACGACCGCATGCGGTCGCTGATACCCTTAAATGTTTAGCCGTCGCTAATAACTATTATTATGGCAATGATGATCATTGATGATATAAAAAATGAAAACCAGATTTTTGCTATTTTGTAGAATTCCCAAAAACACATACACATATTGTACCTGATTTATCCCAACACACATACACAACAAGATAAACAGCATACACAACAATATAAACATCCATCGTCCACCAACACATACACCAAACTAGTATATAAACCTTTAAAAACCAATATGATTTGAATAAATATAATAACATTTCAAAACTTGTTTAAGTAACATACAAACATCAAAGAATGAATATACAAGTACAAGCTTATACTATAACTACAAAAGCGATCTAAAAGCGAAGTACGTCAAGCATCATCGCCTCCTTGATCACCTTGTAATTAACAAAATAATAAACTAAGTTACAAATATAGTAACTATGTTGATACTGGTATATATTACGACAATACATACAACAAATTGATTTTATACCTCGTCGTCATCCCCAAGTTGTCCTGCTGCTGCTTTGCCATTCGCTGCTTGATTAACTCCTCGGGACTTAGAGCCCCGGATGCCCGCCTTGATATCTTGGAAGATCTCGATCTCGACATCTGACTCTCACACGGTCGGTAGGAGTATGAGCAATTTGGATGGCTCGATGACTGTGAAGACTGGGTAGAAGAGCAGCCTGAGCCACTAAAGGATGGGCTTCATCGTTGTCCTTAACCTTTAATGTAGTTCTTCTTCACAACAGACGACCTCTCCCACAACTCTTGATCAATATGCGGACGTGGAGTGCCTTCAGGATAGCGCTCATTCAATAAATGCTTATAAGTATCCTGTCATTATGTTAACGATTAAATAGTTAAAAATAAATTCTGTAAGCATTGATAAATAAGATCAAATTGTTAAAACTTATTACCGCTATCTGGATAGCATCAGGCAGACCATCATGGGTGCCCACTTACACATCCAGCCAATGGATAGGCTGACCTTGAGACTGAGACTCCTATACAAAAAATAACACAATATTACTAAGTAAAAATGTGATATTTTCTACAATTCATGATTGTAAACATATTAAAACTTGTAAATACGTACCCTAGCGGTGATATGTCTTTGCTAACTATGAAAATCTAGCGCCCTTGTATGTTCCTTTAGCCTTTTCACCATCGAATTTTTAGAGGATCATTAATAACGGCGGTCTTTCGTCTTTTCACCCGACTCTCGACTCTCCATTGGGCACACATCTCAACCCATATGGATTTGGGTGCACCACTGGAGGCTATCTTTGTTGCATGTAATCCTCTCCACCTTTGGATGGTTGATCTTGGCATTGTGAAGGGCTTTTTATATTTCTTTATTCAAATTTTCTTTGGTGCGGACCGTGCACTTCTACCAAAATAATATACGTATCCTTTGAAGCCTGCGCGTCCTCCCATCTATCCGTTTTGTAAATAAAATAACAATAATAACATTACTAAACAATTATCCTTTGAATATTATTTTATATCATCATAATTAAAAAAACATACACGAAATTATTAAACGGCATCCTTGTGGGCGATAGGTGTGCTTCGCATACGTAATCACGGTGTAGGCCAATTACGTAAAACACAATTTGTGATATGTAAACACTCAAAATTTTCTACACTCCTATTACTAACATTGCGGGGAGGTAGATTTCGTCTTTGGAGATAACCACGAAGGCGACTTACATCCATTCGGATACCACCGAAAGTTCGGATTCAACCGGAACACAAGCAGGAGAGTCATGTCGACCGGAACACACAGGAATGTCATTTTCGATCTCGGAGATAACCGAGATATGTAGATCAAAAGACCAGCAACAACCGGAAGGGCGAGTTACGTCTCGGCAATAACTGCCGTGACGCAGTTTAGTTCCGGTCCCGAGACAACTTTGGGAATAGCAACCCCATCCTTGGTGATAGCCCCGAGGATGCCATTGCGATTACGTGATAACCCGAAATGCTTGTTTCAAACATATGCGATCGGCTTCAATTCGGATAGCGATGAGGCATACAAACAAGTAGCCCGATCTCGGATGTAACCACGAGAAGCGTCGCTTTTAAGCAAATCGGCGATAACCGGTGAGGAGTCCTGGCGTCATCTTTCCACGTCAACAAGATGATATCGCGACATACCAACAAGTAGTCAATCTCAATTTGTAACCACGAGCAGCGTCTACTTTCAACTCAAGCCGGTGATAACCCGGCGAGAGTCAAGCGTCATCTTGTTCCTTCAACAATGGCACGTCGTCTCAACACTTCATACATACATCCAACAATGTCCCACAAGAGATGAGGAATGATAATCCGAGTGACTATTACGTGTGGCGAGTACTTTGGATAGAATTTGAAGCTTGAAGACCATGGGCATAGACCCTCTTCACGACTTCGTACAACCTCTAATCCATATCATTCGTAACTCTCGACTGGCGGTCGGATATACCTCATTCGGATGCTCGGATTGAAGTTACGCAAGTTTGAGTGGACATTACGATGCTGCATTGCATGTCTTCTACGAGGCAGCCGGGACCCATGAGACTCGAGATCCACCACGACCCGATACACAGGTACAAGCTGCGGTGCTTGCATGCAGTGTACACTGTGGCAATCAATCTATAAATATAAGGGTGGGGTGACCATTTGAAGGAGGAGAGAAGGAAAAAAGCGAGGAAGCCACATCCATTTTACTCTGCATACTACAATCTTTTGAGTGTTTCTCTTCTTTAAACACTTGTTAGCTCACATATAGCTATCTTTTATCCGGTGAGCTTAGTGTTTATCCATTTAAAGTCATAGAAGTCTACTTTGGCGTACTTGTAAGCCTTCTTACATTTTATAAAGCCTTCTTCTCATATAGCACACACTGTTATACACATTGAGAGTCGTGTTATATGCGTTTGCGGACTTCGGTCAAGTGGTTTTCGATTTACATGTCGTATATATATACTAATATATGTATATATTTCATATATATGGAATAACATTATCGAGTTATGTCTCGATTGAGCCTAGACTTCGATCTGGAGCGTTTAATTGCATATATATATATATATAACTGTGGTCAGACTCTGTCTGATGAGCCTGGATTTTATATCCGGTGCGTTTAATTGCTTATATATATATATATATATATATATATATATATATATATATATATATAATTATTGTCCGGACATATCAGGTGAGTGCAGATTCACATCAAGTGCATTTACTACTTTTACTTTTATATATATATATATATATATATATATATATATATACATTACATTCTGTCACTGGAGTTTCCTTCTGTGGCTTTTTACAACTTTTTACATTTCGTCACTAGAGAAGTTCACTTACGTGGTAGTTGATCGCTTTTCTGACTTTATTTACATTTTTGTCTGCTTTGGAATTTACTTTGTGGCGATTGATAGCATTCTTGCTTTATTTACATTTTGATCCCCATGGAGTTGCTTTGTGGTGGTTGATCATCATGTACATATATATATATTTATATAAATATATATATATATATATATATATATATATCACTTTTATATATATATAGCGCTACGCTTTCCATACAAATTGCGGTATCATGAGAGCCTAGGAATCATGTGATCATGAGGTTGAGTTCTTGAATCTAGATTGGTTCCCATGATGGACATTTTTAAATGATGGCGACTGTACATTATTTTACGATTGTGCGAATTTCCTTGGATGGTTTGTCATGCCCATGAGGAGTTCGACAACTGCTTGTATAATATTTTTTCGAGAATGCTTCGCATCTCAAAAATAAAAGCAAACAATAGGACATTTAACAATAAAATGGAAGTATGAAAGGTCTCAATTCCTATTGAGCACGGGGTTTGAAAAACCTCTTTTACAAAACTTCATTGCTATATCTTGGTTAAAAGCTGAATTTTCCTATAAAATTCAAACCTTGTGTATATATAAGTGCGACGAGGCCTCGCACTACTTTCAAATAATTGCACATTGATCCACACACACACACATTCATATAATAATTTCTTTGAAAAGTGGCGGTCATAGTGGTAACACGGATATAAAAGTGCTAACACCTTCCTCGCATAATCAAGCCTCCAGGACCCAAAATTAATTTGATTTCACAGACCCGTTTAGCGGTGTCAAATCAACTTTGGGTCGATGTGCAAGCCTTTTCGATTGCGTTGGTGCAACCGATTAAATACACCAATTGGCGACTCTTAAAGTCAATCGTCGACATTATACATGTCGGACCTTTTTCACTTGTTTTTTCAAATAAATCTCACATTAACATGAGAACACCAAAGAACAAGTAACAAAAAGGACACTCAAAAATCTCGGCGTTGGCGGTGGCGACTCTGCTGGGGACTCCAGTAAGAGGGCTTAAGCTTCTATTACAAGCTTTTCAAAATTATTATATGCTTGTGTGTGAATGTTGCATTTACATTTCTGATAAATGTGTACGAATGCATATTTTTTAACTCCTGCACTGCTAAATATCTATCTGTGATATTAGTGCTTCGCACATGTCATCATTTTATATAAACGGTGAGACACGTTTTATGTGAATGTATGTTGTGTGGTTCCTCCACCAGGAGACTATATCATCGATGTTTGATTCTTTGGACTCGTGGGAAGAATGATTCCCCGAGGCTTAGGAAAGGCACCACCAAATTAAGCTCCGGTTGAGCGGCCGGATTAACTTCCGTCAAGTAGATTGCGATGATCTAGGAGCCTTCATTAGAAAAAGTGAGAGAAACCTAGGATAGGTTAACTTTTGATAAACCAAACGCGGAGGAAAGTTTCTTCATACTTTCCATTTTAAATTACTTGTAAAAGCATTTACTTGTAATTTTATTCCATGTTCATTCATATGTAATGGAAAATATGAAGAATATCGTGCATGCATGGCATGTTATCAATTAACAATAGGTTTCTGAGGACAAATTCCTAAAATGAACATGTTATGATAACATTTATATTACCCTAAGACTAAACTACGTAAGTCTTTTGTAGGGAAGCAATTGGGATGTTGCGGTCAAAATCTAAAAAGGTTAAGAGCTACTGACTAATCATGTCCTCTTAGAGAACGGTCTAATCCATTTCTCGAGAAGAATTTAAGCGGATTGAGTAAAGAAATCATAGACTTGGGCGTTCTCTTTGAAAAATTACACGATTTACTCGAGTGCGAAGATACCTATACATACGAATCCTCTACACGAGGGGAGTTCAAGAGTGCGGAAAAAACAATTCGAACAACGATTGGATACAACCAACCCGGACCACGAAGGCACCCATCTCAAAGGAGATCCGGAACCGGTGACATCGGGGAAGAAGGTCCTTGAATGGAGAAACCATTCGGCGTTCTCAAAGGAGTTAGAACATATGGCGGTGTTTCATATGCTGAGCCTTTGCATATTTCTGGTATGCATTATCTAGAGAAATTTAAGACCCTAAATTTTGAAAAGTATGATGATTAGGGATCCTTACACACATTTAAAGGTGTTTATTTGAGAACTTCGGATCTTCGCGAAAAAATGAAAGGCTCGAGAATGCATTTGTTTGAGAAAAATCATTGGAGAAGCTTGGTTCATGGTATACCAGATTAGACAACTCTAAGATCCATAGTTTGGGAAGATCTGGCTCACGCCTTCCTCACTCAATCTGAGTTTCCAATCTCAGATGGCTCTGGTGGTACCAAATCACCAAGGTCGAAAGCAGTCGAATGAGTCATTTAGAGTATGCTTTCAAAGGTGGAAGGCGCCTTCTTTGCTCAAGTTATTCCTTCCATGACGGAATCAAAAATGGTCATGACCTTCATAGATGTACAGGAAGCTCCTTTCTATGAAAGAGTTCTAGCTGGTATTGGCAAACCATTTTCTGAAATGATCAAACATGGAGAGATGGCTGAGATGGGATTGAAGTCCGGTAAAATTCAAGACGTAGCCGCTCTTAAAGTTGTTGTTGACTGCATCCAGTCCAGATCTTATGGATACAACCCCCGAAGGATCCATAAAAAGAAAGAGGAGGATGTTTCCTTGATACTACAAGGACAAAATGGCAATCAAGCATGCATATCATATGGAGGAGAAACTACTCCCCTTTTCGGCACAACTTTTGAACCCTCCATTGCCTAAAAGTGGAAGTAAAAGCGACCTTAAATGTTCACACCCTTAGGGGATTCGTTTGAGAACATTCTTGCTCTCCTTACATTTGCTCGGAAGAAAATTACACATCTTCTTCCACCAAATGACCCTAATGGGAGGGGTTTTAATCTTTTACTCGGAAGTGTGCTTATCATTGAGGCACTGGACATGATACTCAAGATTGTTGGGCCTTGAAACATAAGATTAGGGATCGATGAACAGCGGTGAGATTGTAGTCACCAAATCAGATCAACCTCATGTACAAGACAACCCTCTTTCTCAACACAAAGAAGAAGAGGTCAACATGATCAGTTGGACCACTATACAAGGTTCCAATTCTAACGACGAATCATCCCAACCCATCAAAGACGGTGTTGACAAATGGGATTATGCAAAGTTCCAGTTTACCATGGAATGAAAGATGAAAGCTCTTTGCAAACAAATTGAGCAATTGGCAGAACTGGTGACCCACCAGCATCAAATTACACACCAATTAATTAGGCAGGAACATGCTTATCTCCTTCCATTTGTTATAAATACTCCATCAACACCTTCATAAAGCGAAGCTATGGAGGATAAGGTTACAAAGCGAGCAAGTGCTAAAGCTGGTCGAGATTTTTTCCAATCAAAGGAATTCACCTATCTGGGCGATCTATGGAGGAGATACTTCAAATGTTGATCAATGAAGGAAGAATCACATTCCTTCTCCTCAATCAATCCTCGCTCGAGGCGGTTCAATCTGATGAAATGTGTGATATATCATTCACATTCTCGCGGTCTGACCTACGAGAAGAATCTTTGGGCACTCCACCATCTTATTGAGAATCTTATTGATAGCGGTGTCTGCAAATAGCGAGATGATTACCTTTATACAACTCGAGGGTGGGAATGTATGCCTACCAAATGGAAGGATCGATGGCGATTATCTCCAAAGTGGATGAGAAGCTGTCAAAGTATTTCCCATACAACTAATTCAACTCAAAGGAGCGACAATCCTTTGAAAAGTGGCGCACAGAGCGATTCCTTTACCTTCTGAGACCCTGACATCATGTTGTCGACTTGCATAAAGTTCCATGGAATTATGGGAAATTTGAAGGATCCACGTCTCATTCTATTGCTATAATGTCGAGCGAAAATCCCTTGTACCTTCCTCGGCGGGTTATTAAACCTACTTGCGAAGCAAAAGGAAAGTGCCCATGGAGAAGATTGAAAAATTCCTCCGTCTTATGGGACATAATGAAGCGAAAGTGGTTTTAAGCTTGCGAGAAGCTCCACTTTTGATTTTCGATCTTGGATTTGGTTTCTCTTCCGAGGATCATCGGAAGATCTTCTTTGAAGGTTTTAGAAGAAGCCTATTTGCCAAAATCGGTCGATGTGGAAAAATTTCAACATTTGGTTGATCACATTTTCAACAACAATGTGATATCCTTCTTCGATGATGACATACCTCCAGAAAGAACGGTCATCTACAAGCCGTCTACGAATATCATCTTAGGGTACATGCTAGCAAGAGTATTGATAGATGGAGGCTCATCTACGAATATATCGTCCTTATGCCACCTTGGTAAAGATGAATATCAATCTCAAAGCGGATCCAAAGCGACCATACGGTCATCCAAGAGCTTTTGATGGATCAAGCGAAATGCCGTCGGAAAGATTGAATTGCCAATAGAGATTGGTCCAAATACATTCCATGTATCTTTCCCGTCCTCAAGATCGACTCAAGATACAACTTTGTTATTGGGGAGACCATGGATACACATGCATTGGAGCCGTTCCTCCACGCTACATCAACAACTCAAATACATCATCAACAACGATCTAATCAATGTCGATCTTTGGGCCGGATTGTCTGAACAAGGAATTCTACGGTTATCGACTTCAATTGAAGTTGAGCCAGGCCGGTTTCCATACTTTGGAAGTGAGTAACCACCTGATATACCATTCTACATGGGGCGCCACTTCTTCACATACCCAAGATTTCTGCAGGGGTTATGTCGACCACTCAAGAAATGATGTTATTGGGTCTTCAACATGGACAAGGGCTTGGTAAGGATCAATAGGGTATTAAGTACCCTATCCAACTGTCCAGTCAAATTGGAACAATCGGGCTAGGCTATTCTTCTAGTTCTAGATATAGGAATCCTCATAAACACGGCGGAGTTCCTCGAAGCTTCCGCCATGGCGATTTTCTATCACCTTTACCTCATGGGCTAATGCAATCTCGATAAAGGTGCGTGCCCATGTTGTGGCTATGTTATTTCGAAACCGTGTGCCAATCAAAGCTAAAGGTCTTGATTCCTAATCCCGAAGTGGAAGAAAAGGCGAAGCGTAAACATGACTTGGCCATGATGATGGCGGAGCATTAGCGTCATTGTTCATGATGAACATACAAACAAATATACCCAGGGCGATGATTGCCCGGATGTCATGGTTATCATTCGGGAGAAGGAAGACAGCGGCGATCCTTCCATCACTCTGATCCTTGAGGACTTTGCCCTCGACAATTGGGCGGCCTTTCCGTGCGTTGGTCGACGAGGTAAAATGGGCAAAAAAAACCCTCTAACTTTGTTGATAACTTTAATTGCTGCTTTCCTTTCTGGAACTAGCGGTTATTTTATCACGTACATGCTAACACTTTTGTATGATCGAGCAGTTGCATATATTAAGTGAAAGCATCTTTTGTTTGAGGACTCCAAATTTAGATGTACGTCCATCCGATGACATGCCTTCTCTCCACGAAATTTTGTAACTTTGAGGCAAAGTTGGACTCGGACTTGATGGACATCTAAAGAGACATTGAGACACCTCGAGATTAAGGAATGGGTTGCGAGACAAACCCAAACCCAATCTTGATCAAACCACTCCTTTCGATCTGGAACCTTAACAACCTAAGCTAATCCAGATTGGTTCGGACCTTACCACAACTCGGTGAATGGAATGACATGGTTGCGCTATTAACCCAATTCCAGGATGTGTTTGCATGGTCTCATGAAGACATGGTGGGTTTTTCCACTGACATTGTTCTTCATTGCCTTCCCATTAAAGAAGGATTCAAGCTAGGTAGGTAAAAACTCAGGCGATTAAAACTTGAGTGGAGTTTAAAAGTCAAAGAGGAAATTGTGAAACAATTTCAAGCTGGCATCATCATGGTGTCTACATATCCGGAGTGGATATCCAACATTGTTCTCATGCCTAAACTAGGGGGAAAGGTGCGAGTCTGCATGGATTACAGGGATTTGAACAAAGCTTTCCATAAAGATAGCTTTCCCGTGCCTTTTATCCACATTCTTATTGACAATACTGCTCAATACGGCATGTATTCCTTTGCTAATTGCTTTGCGGGGTACCATCAAATTATGGTCGCTGAGGAAGATCGTGAGAAAACTACTTTCATCACGCCTTGGGAACTTTTTTACTCTGAGGCGGTTGTCCTTGGCCTCATCAAAGTCGAGGCAACCTATCAGCGAGCTATGATGGCTCTTTTACATGATTTAATGCACAAGGAGATAGAGATCTATGTGGATGACATCATTGTCAAATCCGGAAGGAGGATGACCACATAGACCATCTCACAAAGCTATTCAACGGAGTTACGTAAGTTGGACTCAAAGTTGAATGGACATGTCGCCTTTGGTGTTAAGTCAAGCAAGTTGCTGAGGCTTCTAGTCATCCACAAAGGGATTGAGCTGGATGCTACCAAAATCTAGGCCATCAAGAAAATGCCCATTCCTCGAGGCGGAGAAGGAAATACGGGGATTTTTGGGAAGGATCAACTTCATTAGCGATTCATTTCTCAACTCATGACACTTTGTGAGCCTATCTTCAAATTGTTAAAGATGAACTCATCCATGAAATGGAGCGATGAGTGTCGAGAAAGCCTTCCTTACCATTAAAGAGCAGAAATTGATTAACGCTCTTGTTTTGGTACCTCCGAGGATGATGTTCCCCTATTTATGTACCATCCATAAATGATAATGTTATGGGTTGTATGTTTGGGTAAAAAAAAACAATAGAGGCCGAGCGAGCTATCTATTACCTCGACAAAAGATTGACATCGGTGAACACAAGTACACTCGATCGAGATGACTTGTTATGCTTTAACATAGGCTTCCATAAGGTTCTGACATTACCTCCATGGTCACACTGACATCTCATATCCCGCGTGGATCCTCTCAAGTATGTATTGATGGCTCATCTTTGAATTCTCGATTATCCGGATGGCGATTGATCCTACTGACAATTTAACATCATCTCGTGACATAAAAATCTTTCAAAGGTCGAGGAATTGCGGATCAATGGCCTTAGCTTTTGCGAGGATTATAAACCCTTAAAATGTACTTTCTCGATGAAGGGGTAATAGCGATTCAATTACAACATCGATCGAAATATCTTGTGAGTGGAAAATGTATTTTGATGAAACATTAATTGAGAAGGCTCGAAGTTGGAGCAATCTTACTATCCGATGCGGGGAAGCGATATCCGTCGTAGTCAAATTGCGGTTTATCGGCACCAACAACAAAACTAAGTATGAAGGTTGTATCATGGGGCTAAAACTTGTCAGATTCGATGGGCATCAGGCAGTTAAATGTCTTTGGGGATTCCGAATTGGTAATAAAGCAATCCACAGGAATCTATCAAACCAAAGAATTACATTTGCTGCCTTACCATCGGCAAGTTCTACAGATGGCTTTGGAGTTTGAAGAAATCTCCTTTCTACACATTTCTTTTAATAGGAATGATTTTGCAAACGTATTAGCAATGTTGGCCTCCTTGGTTTATATACCGGACAAGGAAAACATGTCGTGCATCACGTTTGCTCTGCAAAAAGCCCCAATATATGGGAATTACGTTGGAGAAGTATCGGATGAGCTACCTCCCATCCACAACCCTTGGTACCAACACATCAAGGAGTATCTGCGAGAGCGGATCTACACCGTGAGGTGAGCCTAATTAAAAAGAGGCGGATTCATCGACTTCTTTATGAAATTCTACTGGCGAAGATGCACTCTACAAAGAGATGCGAGGATTAGGTCTCCTAAGATGTCTAGATAAAGACCAAGCTCGAGAGACTCATGGATGAGATCCGTGGTGGAGTATATATAGCCCACACATGGCGGAATTCTACTTGTCGAAAATTCTCGAGCAGGACATTATTGGCTTACACTCAAAAGTATTTATGATGATCACATCAAGAGGTGCTATTAATGCTAGATTCATAGGAATGCTATCACGCCCCTCGAGGAACTCCATAATATGAGTTTCGCCATGGCCTTTCTCGATGTGGGGAATGGGCGTGATCGGGCCCATCGAGCCCAAAGCTAGTAATGGACATCGATTCATATTCACCATGATCGATTACTTCACCAAATGGGTAGAAAGCGACTTCCTTCCCCAAAGTTACTAAAGAAGTTATCATTGTTTTCGCCGAAACAATGTCATTTGTCGATATGGACAACGAAGGTCATTGTGTCGAATAATGCTAAGAACCTCAACAACAAAATGATGTAGGATTTATCAAAAAATTCCACATCAAACATCTCAACTCAAGTCATCTACTGCCCAAAGATGAATGGTGTTGTTGAGGCGGCTAATAAAAACATCAAAAGATCATGCGAGAAAATGTCCATGACCACAAAGGATGGCACGACCTCTTGCCTCGATTTTATTAGCCTATAGAACTTCCATGCGAACTTCCTTTTGGGGCAACCCCTACTCATTAGTCTATAGAATGGAAGCGGTGCTCCCGTAGAAGTGGAAATGGAATCCCTCGAGTATTGATGGATGCTCGGTTGGATGAAGACCTATGGGTATAAGGCGGTATCACCAATTGTCTACGATAGACGAAAAAGCGCACGCGGCAATCTTCCATAGTGGAGTTATATAGCGAAAGGATGCATGCGATCCTACAACGAAAAAAATCCAACTATGGCAATTCAAACAACATGACTTGGTTTTGAAGAAGATCATTGACAACGAAGATCAATCTAAGGAAAATTCGCTCCCTAGCTAGGAAGGCCCATTTTGTTGTCAAGGAAGTATTGGCGGGAGGTTCTCTCGATTGCGAGAAAATAGATGGCGATGAATTTCCATAGACTTATCAACTCGGACATTGTGAAATGGTACTATATGCGAAGTTACCATCATAATAAACATCTGGTTTTGATCCTCAAATCACCGGTTATTCAGTTTTGAACCCTTTTTACATACTTTTACGCCCTCGAGGAAACATACACTTCAAGCCCGGCGACTGGTTTGTTTTTATTTCAAACCTTTCATACAATCTAGGATTTATCACGAAGGCAGGATTTAACCTTTCACAATTTCGGTTATCACGAAGATGGAGTTTAGCCTTTCACACACATAATTTGTCACGAAGGCGGGATTAAACTTTTCTACACTTGCAATTTGTCTAAAGGCGGGATCAAACTTTTACACACTTGAGTTTGTCCCCGTTATGGGATTAAACTTTCCTCTCCCATGATATAGCTTTGCACATGGGATTTACACTTCTCTTCGCCTTGATTCATCACGAGGCGAACTTCGTCGACCTTATCTCCCTAATACCCGAGTGCGTAGGCAACCATATGTTATATGGCGGTCATGATAAAGAAAAACAACAAAAACATTTCTACCTTTTCTCTACAAAACAATAAAAACAACAAAATACTTCTACACTCTTACGCCTTCCGCATTGGCATTGAACCTCTACACTAGGTTGAACTACGTGAACTTGATCTCCTCTTGATAGGAGATGCGTGGCGACCATTCATGGTGCGATCTAACCCTACGAATAACATACTTGTCACACGGTATTGGGATCAATCTTCAATCTTCCCCATTTCGCCGGTTTCGGATAAAGGGATGGAATTACCCAACCTCTTCTCACAAATAGAAGATTTGGTGACCATCTAGGCTGCGATCGTGCCTCGAAGAGCAATACCAACCCATAAGAGATGGAATTAACTAGGCTTCTCACAAATAGAAGTATTGGCGACCATCGTAGTGCGGACCAATCTCGAGAGAGGAAGAAACCATCCTCCTCTCCACTTTTCTATCTGAGATACCGGTCCCAAGACACAAAGATGGTAGGGATATACGAAATCAATGATCCATTCGAGAGATCTTGAGGCGTCTCAATGTCCATCTATCGAGGATAAGTTTCGAGAATGCATCAAGATCACAAAGGCCACGGAGAAAGCGAGGCAAATATCAAGCAAGTATCAAGGCATAACTAAAAGGAAGTGAATCAAAATATATTTCCCTACTATATATATAATCTTTTGTTTGGTATATACATACATGTTGTACATGACAAAATGGCTAAGCTAATGCATGCTTGGGAAAATACAAAGCTATCTATAGATCTATATGTATGTGGACTATCATATCTAACATAGCATCCCTCTCGAAAAGCGGAGATAGCACTGCAAGCTCTCACCTTGAGGTATCTACGAGCTAGCCGGATCGAGGAGGCTAAGCGTATGGTGGCAAAATGCTCATCAATGTAAGCCCTCATATCGGCGGGCCAGCAGTCATCACGGGATCTAATGGAAGTGCTATCTACAATGGCCACATCCCTAGAAGATAAAGAAGCGGCATCCGCTCTCCAATCAATACATCCCTGGTGATCTAGCCTCATCCCTCTCTAACAGTAGTATCTCTCTCATCGAAGGCATCGACATTGCGGCCCTAGCACGATCTCTATCATAGGTCATCGGATGTAAGCTCTGCTCCAAATGTTGTCTTAGAATCTTGAATACTTGAGTGGCTTTCGGGGTGGGAGAATCCATCATAAATGTTTGGCGACCCAATGATCGAATCGTTGGTGGAAATAATGACCTCCTCTATAGGCTCCTCATCGTCAAGAATCGGTCCCTGCATTGTGGATCTGCTGCTGCCGATGCGATCTCTGTCTCCATCCATGCGGAATACTTTGAGAACAACTGGATGATTGACGAAAAGCTTCGGCCCGACTCTCATTGATCCCAGCGAGGCATACAACTGGATCATCCTCCGTGACAAATGGTGTGGCGTGAAGCGGTGACTCATTGCCCCCTAAATACGGGTGAAAATCTTGGGCTAGTCAAGGCCGACACATCACGGCGGTGGGTGGTAAGTGATTATGCCCCTCAATCCGGCGGAGGAGATAATCCATTCTTGGAGCATGAGTAGTGAAGATGTAGGGTGAACTAAGCCACGAACACGGCAATATGGCAAATGGATCTCTAATCCTGCCGGAAAAAGCGATCACGATACATGACATCTGTACACTCATGAAATTTGAAAGAAGTCTGACATGGCTATATCATGGGTGAAATAAAACCCCTTGAGTCTAAATGTGCCAATCGGTCTAAGTGTGACATAAACCACACGTCTGGCATGGTAGGAACTACTGTAAACACTCTGCTTTGGATAAATCTGACAACAATATGTAGCTAACCTCGAGGTCTCTATGATGATCATCGGTACAATGGTATGACCCTCCACGAGAGCTCTCCTTTGCCATAATGGTGGCAGATATCTAGCTCATCCATGTACCTGCGGCATGTAGGCGTATGACAATCGCATGGCATAGAAGCGATACATCTACTGCAGGTGAATGCATGATGATCCTCCGATGTGGTGAAATCCGGAATGTCATGCATAGCTATCCTCGAGCCAAACACATCAAGCGGAAAATGTTGGGATATAACATGGTGGGATGTAATCTCATCTGGACCATTCTGCGCCTCAATCTGTGAGAGTCATGGCATCTACTCATGTCTCCCATCATCACGTATATGCGCATAAAGTGCATCCAAAAGCGACATCATCAATCATGCATACTCCTCCAAAGTAGGAGTTAATTCACGGGTCCCAAATCGGAATACCATGCATAAATCAGGTACCCGGTGCTCTAGCATACCCTCTACAAATCTGGAGGAACACTGAAACATCGGTAAGGTCATAGTAGTATGCTGCGTAAATCATCTACGATTACCATATACGATGGTGATATACTATCATACCATGGCGCATACTAGCTACCACCATAAATGGTGGGGTATGATCAATCTGACTAGCTATCGAAGAAGACATCTATCTGGTAGTGCCATAAGACCATCGAGGTAAATCTTTGAATATCTCTGGACATACATACATATCATAACATAATAACATGCATGATATAATAGATGGCAATATGATATAGGGAATGAAAAATTGTACATACATTCCTAAGTATATCATCATCTAATACATCTCATCTGACTAAAATACGAGGAAATGGGGTAAAGCTACCCAACATACAGAGGCCTATCAAAAGAGATGGCAAGAAATACATCAAAAAAAAAGTCGAGAGTGTCGATGTCTACATCGCCGATCATCCACTGATGTAACTCCTCTGAGTCTTTGGATCTCTATCTACTGAGGATGTCGGTGCGATCAAAAGGAGGATCTGCTGTGCCGGAAAAACCATATGGGTCACTGAGGGATCGGGCTGCAATTTGGAAGGATCAAAAGTATCTACCTCTGCGGGATCTACGCGGAAATTCCAAATGAAAAGATGTGACAAGTCAATTTCTTCGAGTCGATCTGTCAATTTGTGTCACATGAGTCGGATCTCGACACTGAGCTAGTGATCCATCATCATCACGGATCACGGAACTATATCCCCATAAAGCGTGTGTAGCGCAGTGCGAGCTCGATCGTGCGAGGACCCACCAATCTTTGGAACATCTCACGAGAGGGGCCCTTTGATAATGTAAAGCCTTGATCCCCATCAATGGGATGTCGATGATGGGTATTTGCGTAAAGCGAGCCCGATAACGCTGGCGAGGAGGCAAGATCGGCATCTGGATCTCTCTATAGTGCTCTTAATATGCGCACTCCTAAATAGAGCTCCCATCCTCCATACATAAAAGAGAGAATCTGCGGGTGGAAATGGCGTACTCTACTCGATCGGTACCCATCCTTAAATCCAACTCCCAAATGCTCTCGAGTAGGGAATCCGTGTGATGACATCAGTTATCAATAGCGGTTTATGGCGATAATGAGTAAAACCCTCGACCAATAAGGACCTCATTGGTATGGAATGATGCCATCTCCGTCCTCGTGGATAGGTATCTAAACCTAACATGCTCACATGATGCAAACAAGGAAGCCTCTCATGGGCCCAAAGCTGCTTGACATAAAAAGGCAAACTCTGTTGTCGATCGACACTCTTAACCCGTATATGGTAAAAAGACAAGAGAAACACTCACCGGTGAAATGGGTAGAATCCTAACCACGCCTCGGTCAAGCCCTACGATCGCATGTGCATTCCCACGAGGAAATAGGCAAAGGTGTAGGAACCCCAATCATACTCTCTATCGGTCCACGTGTCGAGTGGTGATCAAAGTGAAAGACAAGTAGAGAAATTATTTGCTATAGGCGACCCCTAATGATCATCAAGAACAATCGTAGAAGAATGCGGTCCACAACTCTCACATCATCGGGTATGGGCTCACTCAATAGCCGCTCATAGCATCTATGCTCAAAGGACCTGCGAGACAGTCTTACCCTTGGCGCCTCATGGGAACTCTAACAAGGATCATGGCGGTGGGGGTGATATCCGCGTGCAAGGCATCGGCTCCCCTCAAACTCCATACACATGATAAGCAGCCGATCCATCGGCGTCATCATCACCTCATGATCCGACAAATGGGTGGTGAGTGCAGGTGAAACCACCAGCTCGAGACAATGCCACGAGGTAACCCGGAGGACAATGGCGGGGTAGAATGGAGAAGAACCTCCGAATCCCGACCATGGACGATCTCTCTGTAGTCATCATGCAAAGCCGATACATAGAGTGGATGCTAAACCGGTTCCCTCGAAATTTGTGTGAAGTCGGGAACCTACATAAATCTGAGATCGACATTAGACTCCTTGACTCCTCATGATAGGAAATAAGGAAGATTAAAGATCTAACTTCATACCTCGTTTGCATGCGGATATCTTTGAAGGATGCCTACTCAAGTCACCCAAAGATGCAGGTTAGCAACTTGAATACCTGGCAATTCCCTATGGAGAACACGTCTGAATGAGCGGGAACCTCGATCGGTGCATCCTCCTCCTCATCCTCGACATTCGGCACTTGACCCGAATAGGACGTACCACAGACTTCCCCAGCGATGAAGGTACATCTAATGAGCGGCGTTGAGGCTCTTCAAAATCCCTCCTCCGTACACCAAAAGTGGTCCTGCGGGAACTACTCGGCTGATTTGGATCCATGATATCTGAACAAAAAGTCTCTAAATCACCTCAGAAAGGGTGTGGTAATTTCTTACCTGGAGTCTTTTCAAAATGCATTCTATGATTACATGCATGCATGCATTGCTTTAACATACATCTACATTAGAGTTAAAATGCATGACTACCCAATCCCTACATTTTGGAAAAATTTTGCCATAGTCCCCTTTGAAAATGGGACAATCCACATGCATACGTAGGCATGACTAGGTGGCCATTCGATAGCACACCTACACGATCATATACATCATGTATGCATCGATACATTGTAGATAAAAAATCCGTAAGTGTAGTCTAATTACGAGGATTATTTTGCTTGTCTACCTTTACTCATTTGTCCTCAAATAGGATAAGAAATAGCGGTAAAAGGTGCCAATTTGGTATTTCAAAAGTCAAATTTTTTCACATCATTATATTGACATGGTTTAATACTAACATTTGTTATGTTGAATATTTTTATCAAGTCATATCGGCATGCATATTCATTACTATGTGTCTAAATGCATTTCATGCGATAAGTCATTTTCAGCGGATGAAAAATTAGAAAAAATACATGCATGTGTTACGGGGCGATGAAGAATGCTTATGCGGTGACAGAATATACGAAAGTTTCCGAACTTCGGCGGATCTGAAGAAGAGCTCTCGGATTTCTTTATTGCTTATGACTTGAAAATGACTTATAAAGCAACTTGACCACTATACATAAACGCGGTGGCCGCGAGCTAACTTCTCGGCTCCTACAGGTACACTGTGGCCCCCCTACATGGGTCCCACACCTGCTGGCTCGCTCGAGTTAGAGTTGCAAAAGAGGTCTCTGGTGAAAAGGCGAATCGGGAATAAAAATGCTATGTGATTGGCGGATTAGCATGAAACCACAGTTTCTTGTCGGTCGAGTTAAACTCTCGTCGTCTCAAGCGGTATTCACCTAAATATAGGGTATACTATATCAATGAGCTCGAGCTTTTACAAACCATGCTCGGAAATACCCCACAAAGGTTCGATGTCGTCACTGACCCTAACCTCCCGGTGAAGTTACAATGTGAAAAACCACAAAATATCAAACCTCCGGCCGGGGAAATTTACAGCCTTAAAGTTATCAACATCTAAGTATCCCGGTGAAGTCTGGCGTATATCTTTCAAACATCTCGTATCCCGGTGGTGAGTCTGTATATATCCTTCCAAGCATCTCGTCCCGATTGATCGTAGTCTAATGTAACCATTGATACACACATCGATGAAGCTCAAAGCAACCTTGGCGTCATATCGGTAGATGGTAAGTAAACCCATCGAAGCAACTTTACCCGACAAGGGTTACAACATAATGCTACCATTGACACATACATCGATGAAGGTGGCTTGCCTTGACAATCGCCCGGCGAGGATCTGTCCGTTGATACACACATCAATGAAGGTCGATGACCTGGCGGTGACAACACTATTGGCGATAACTCACGGCGGTATGAGGGAACATGTTATACACATCCTCAAAATAGACAAAGACTTATCCCCACGGATCTCTTCCATACTGAGAGGTACCTCTATGGAGTATAAGCGATGTCTAGGATTCAAGACTTTGGTGGTAGTCCCAACATCGACATCCTTGGAACTTAGATTGATATGTCGGCAATCAGCGATTGTCATCCCGGTGGGATTACATGATAATCATTCATGCATCATTACATTTGCATCATGTTCTTTGCATATAGCATCATGTTTATCTTGCTTGCATTTCAAGTGTCTAGGATTCTTTATCTATCCATGCCTTGCATTGCATGAATATGATAAAGAGGGGCATCTGTGAACACTCGAATTTTTTACACTCTATTACTAACATTGTAGGAGGATAGATTCGTCTTTTGGAATAACCACGAAAGGCGACTTACATCCATTTCGGATACCACGGAAGTTCAATTCTAACCGAGGAACACAAGCCAAGGGCGTCATGTCAACCGGAACACACATCGAGAATGTCATTTACGATCTTGGAGATAACCCCGAGATATGCGAGATCAAAAGGCCGGCAACAACAGGAGAGGATAGTTTTATCTCGGTGATAACTGCATGACCTTTCGATTCGATCTAGAAACAACATTGGGAGTATGACCCCATCCTTGGTGATAGCCCCGAGGATGCCATTGCGATTCAAATGATAACCCGGAAATGCTTGTTTTAAACATATGCGATCGACTTCAATTCGAGATAGCGATGAGGCATACAAACAAGTAGCCCAATCTAAGATGTAACCACGAGCAACGTCTGCTTTCCACTTAATGGGGATAACCCGGTGAGGAGTCTGGCGTCATCATCACGTCAACAAGATGATATCGCGGCATACCAACAAGTAGTCAATCTAAAATTTGTAACCACTAAGCAACGTATTCTTTCAACTCAAACCGGAGATAACCCGGCCGAGAGTCAAAGCGTCATCTTGTTCCTTCAACAATGGCACGTCATCTCAACACTTCATACATACATCCAACAATGTCCCACAAGAGTTGAGGAATGACAATCTCGAGTGACTATTACGTGTGGCAGTACTTTGGATAGAATTTGAAGCTTGAAGACCATGGGCATAGACCCTCTTCGACGACTTGTACAACCTCTAATCCATGTCATTCGTAATTCTCGACACGGTGGTCCGAAGAAGGTCGGATATACCTCGTTCGGATGCTCGAATTGAAGTTACGCAAGTTTGAGTGGACATTATAGATTGCGATTACGTCTTCTGAGGCAGCGAGGGACATGAGGCGCGGATCCACCACAACCCGGTAGTGGGTACAACTGCATGGCGCCAGCGAGGTGTACCTATGGCCATCGATCTATAAATATAGGTTGGGGATTGACCATTTGAAGGATGGAGAGAAGGAAAAAGCGAGTAAACCTGTCCATTTTACTCTGTATACACATCTTTTGAGTGTTTCCTCTTCTTTAAACACTAGTTAGCTCACATATAGCTATCTTTTATCAAGGGGGGGTGAGTGTTTATCCATTTAAAGTCATAGAAGTCTACTTTGGCGTACTGTAAGCCTTCTTACATTTTATAAAGCCTTCTTCTCATATAGCACACCTTTATTATACTCATTGAGAGTCGTGTTGTGTGCGTTTTCAGGACTTTTGATTAGTGGTTTTCATTTTTATGCGTATATATATACTAATATATGTATATATTTCATATATATGGACTAACATTATCGAGTTATGCCTCGATTGAGCCTGAACTTGATGCAGGCGTTTAATTGCTATATATATATATATATATACTTATACATATAATTGCGATGAGCATGGATTTTATATAGGTGCGGATTCTTTTATATATATATATACATTGCATTAATTGTTGTGGGACATTTTATATATATATTTGTACTTTTATATATATATATATATATATATATATATATATATATATATATATATATATATATATATTTATATTTCTTTATGGGGCACAGAGTTTCCTTCAGTGGCTTTTTCTGATTTTTTACATTTTGTCTACTGGAGTTCACTTAAAGTGGCGATTGATCGCTTTTATAGCTTTATTTACATTTTGTCTGCTGCTGGAGTTTACTTTGTGGTAGTTGATAGCATTCTTGCTTTATTTACATTTATGATCCCCATGGAGTTGCTTTGTGGTGGTTGATCATGTACACATATATATATATATATATATATATATATATATATATATATATATATATATATATATTTATATATATATATATATATATAGCTTATACTTTGCTTCTATATAAATTGCGGTATCATGTGAGCCTAGGAATCATGTGATCACGAGGTTGAGTTCTTGAATCTAGATTGAGTTCTATGATGGACATTTTTAAATTTATGGCGACTTTGTACATTATTTTACGATGTATGAATTTCCTTGGATGGTTGTCATTCCCATGAGGAGTTAAACCTTTGTTGTATAATATTTTCTAGAGAATGCTTCGCATCTCGAAAATAAAACAAACAAAATGGGACATTTAACAAAAAAAATGGAAGTATGAAAAGGTCTCAATTCTATTAAGCACGGGGTTTGAAAAACCTTTTTACAAAACTTCATTGTTATATCTTGGTTAAAACTGAATTTTCCTATAAAATTCAAACCTTGTGTATATAGAGTGCGACGAGGCCTCATACTACTTTCAAATAATTGCACATTGATCCACACACACACACACACACATTCATATAATAATTTCTTTGAAAAGTGGCGGTCATAGTAGTAACACGGATGTTGAGAAGTGCCTAACACCTCCCCTCGCATAATCAAGCCCCGGACCTAAAATGAATCTCGGTTTCTGAGACCGTTTAGCGATTGTCAAATCATTGGGTCGATGTGAAAAGCCTTTTCGATTTGCGTTAGTGCGACCGATTAAATACACCAATGGCGACTCTTAAAGTCAATCGTCGACATTATACATATCGGACCTTTTCACTTATTTTTCAAACAAATCTCACATTAACATGAGAACACCAAAAGAATAAATGTGAAAAGGACACTCAAAAATCCCGACGTCTACAATATGCACTTGACGATCTTGATGACCTTATTATCTGAAAAATCACTATAATATACAATAATTTACATCAACGATAAGTAGATATATTAAAGTAATTTACATCTAAGTTCTATATATCTTGTATAAATAGAATCTTAAATGCTTATATATAAATGATATATGTGGGACGTATGTGCTATTCGAAGGAGGGCGAATTTGAATAAGAATCCGATCATCCGGATTAGAAGGGGCCTTGGGCACATGATTAGGCCCCTACCCAAGCCGCATTTTTTCTGCGCTACTTCAGAAGCCATCTGTATATTACAAATTTCAAGATGTTATTATGAGTCATATTTGATTACATGTATATATGACAATAAACATGACAGTGATATAAACATGTATATATATGAATATAAAATGACAATAAACAAAAGTTTCATTTAAACAGTTTAGTACATAAACATACTTGATGATATAAACATGTATATATATATGAGTATAAAATGACAATAAACAAAAGTTGCATTTAAATAGTTTAGTACATAAACATGATAATGATATAAAAAACATGTAATGCTAAACATACATTTTATTTGTTCAAGTGTCAATGTCTGATTCAGAATCATCTTGATTCAAACTATTTACAAGGTGTATTAATTGTGTTTTGTATGCGCACTTAATACAAACTATTTACAAGGTGTATTAATTGTGTTTTGTAAATAGTTTGTATTAAATCTTATCTAAACTATTCTAATGAGACGTCTTCTTTTGACTAATGCGGTCGATGGAATAGGATGCTTATTTTGAAAACTGCTTTGTAGAAGATCTTGATGACAATGCATCTGGCGGTGTTGAGGTGCGGGAAGGCGGTGACTAAAATTCTGGGGAGGCGGTGACTAAAAATTTGCTGAGTGAGTCTTTGGTATTTGGAAATAGAGAATCACATCTTCACTTTGATTGATTAGAGATAGGCTCAAGAAAATGGATCTTGAGCATCTGAAGAAACAAGCTGTGCCATAGGGTCACAAGCGCCTTCATAATCGAATCATGACTAGAAATATCTCCTCTGGGTGAGAAGAAGCTTTGTCGACTCTTCACGTGAATGATCAAGTCTTAAATGAATAGCATCAATGAGAGCGCCTTAACTCGGAATTAGAGTAATCGAAACATCTGTGGTAAGCGGTGATGTAAATGATTTTTGCTAATTAATTTGTTTTTCTTCTTGGAGGATCTGTGGCGGTAGTAATAAGCTATATTAGCGTTAAGCTGGGGAGGTAGCAGGAGGAGAAAGAAGAATTCTTTTTGAACTTGGCCTCTTATTACATCGACTCCAAATTTATCCACCATTTAATTGAAAAGCGGCGAGAGACACGAGAAATAGGAGAAAGAAAAGTGCAGTAGTCACGATTCCTATGGACTGACGGAGGCTGGAAAGCAGTGACTTCTTGAGTGGGTTTGTAACTATATATTGCCATTTCAAAATCCGAGGATTTTATATTTACTACAAAATATAAGGGAAAATTGGAATTTCCTCATATTTGGAATGATAATTCTTGTGATGACAAAAATGCTCTAATTGGGCGAGGAGAGGTTTAGGGAAAATGTCATGACTCAAAGCCGTACCTTGTCCACCAAAAAATGAACCATTTGGGGAATTGACTTTTAAATTTGTGGTGGTGAGAAAGAACCACGGTGACTATGATCATCATTTTGATGAAGCATGATTTTATGCGAGGCTTGATATAATCATAATAGCAAAAGCGAACTAGATTGATTAGAAAGAGATCGAGATCGATGGATGACTACTCCAATCGATGAATTAAGGACTTGTTTAATATCTGATGAATGATAAAGGAGTTTTGATTTATCATCATTGGCATAGATTGGTTTTATAATGACTACATTTTGATAAGGATATCTCTATAATAAACAAGTGACTTATATGGGTGAAGGAGTAAAATGCCATCCAGAAGGAAAATCTTGAAATTGCTAGCTGAATAGGGTCATTTTAGGTTTCATATTTAACTTTCGACATGAAATAAGTGATGATCATAAACTTTGAAGATAATGAGAACCTTTGGATGACTAGGTTTTGTGAAGTTCTTTGGAGCTTGACTAGCAAAAAATATCAAATGGATTTGGTTGACTATAAGAAGCGAGGAGTAGGGCTTGGGGAATTTATACCAAGCACACTGGAATTTAATATGTCAGGTATTTGGGTGAGGAACAATGATTCCCTTTGGTTGATTAAGCTTGGTTGATTAAGCTGGACCCGTGAATGGCCATGACTACGAGAAGATGAACCTCCTCGAACACTCATTTCTTTGTGATTGTACTGTGTTAATAAATTCACGAGTGAGAAAATACAGGATTGAGTTATTCTTGCCTTTAATATATTCAATATCAAAATCAAAAATACTTAAAATTGCTTGCCATCTAGCGAATGAATGCTTAGAGGCGGCGTTTTCAACGTCTTTTTCAAGAATAAATTTTCTTGACTTACAATCTATTCTAACTAAAATTTACGATTTAATAAATCTCTCTGGAATTTTTAATACATAAAACTAGAGATAAAATTTCCTTTTTAATAGTCTTGTATTTTAATTGTGTAGAATTCCATGCTGCGAGAATGGAAGCGAACAATTTGTTCATTAGAAATAGAAGTCGATTTACATTTGAGTATGCCTCAGAATCCGATGTCGAGGCGTCGGTTTCAATTATTTTGAATCTTTGAATCATTAGAGATGCCAAGCGAGGCAAAACCTTAACATATTTTTAACTTATTTGGACTACGAGTATGAATATACATCGAGGAGGAGGATTACTTTATGGTATTTGAAAGAGGCTTACAAATCTTCACTGAGGTCCTTGTAAAAAAGCGGCGATATAATTGAAGCGAGCAAGAAACCTCACATGGTGATTCTTGTCGGTAATCTTATAAAGGGAGCCGGTCGGCGAATTGAATAGCTCATCAATTGGTAGCGTGAGTCCATGATAGAGATTAAGCAAGAAATCGACTTTAGTCAAAAAGCAGACTACACTTGGAAGGAGAAAGGACAAGACCATTGGTTTTAAGCTTGTTTTGAAGAATGAATTCAAATGTTTAATATGTTCTTCAATAGTCTTGGAGAATACAAGGATGTAAATCGATGTAAACAATGATAAAATGGTGAAGGATTCAAAATGTTATTAAGAATATTACGAAATTCCTTTGGGTGCATTCTTAAGTCAAATATTTGAACATTCCATTACGTAGTGTCCGAGCGAATTGGTAAATGCGATTCTGTACCTATCATACAGGTGAATGGCAACTTGCGAATCGACTTGGTCGAATTTACTAAAAGATTGTGGAGGCAACAACCTACAAGGAGATCATCCTTGTTGGGCAAAAGGTACTAATCCACTCTAAAACTTTGTTTAATGGTTTATAATTAATGACTAGGCGAGGACACCTCTTTCTTTCTCGACTTCATTATTAACATAGAAAATTTGGACAAGACCATGGTGACTTCTTATGTCTAATTAGCCCTTCTTGAGGAGATCATTGATTTCAATTTTACATAACTCCATTTGTTCATGACTCGTTTTGAATAGGCCTAGCCTTAGTAGGAATTAAATGCTCTTTAAATTCTTTAGCATAGGGTAACCCTAATTTGTGCTTCTTCTATGCCAAAAAGCATTGGGAGAATCGAGAACATAAGTTATTTATTAAATAATCTTTTAATTCTTTTATTTTTCTTGAACTCTGTTACTCTTAAGTTGGTCATCAACTTGTTGGTATAATTTCTTCTTTAAGAAAATTTAGGTGAGTAACTTTACAATTTAATGATTTAACGATTTAGAAATTGATTCTTCTTGAATAAATTTTAAATCTCTTTCTTTTAGTTTAATTAAGAATTTAAATATAATTTTCTTTCCTAAATGTTCACAACTTAAACCTTTATTACTAGTGGTAAATGGATAAAGCAAATATATGAATGGTAAACCTAAAATAATTTTGTCGATAGAAGATTGCGAACTAAGACGAGCGAGGTCTTGAAAACACATGTTGTCTGACAGATATGTACTTTAGGTAATTTGTACTTTATTTCCATTTGACTCTGAAGTTAATTTGAATTTAATTTTTCACTAGTTTTCTTATAATATCTAGTGGGATAATACCTTCTTGAATACAATTCAAATGCTGCTTTTGATATCTACTAGGCGAGGAGTTGTCTTTGAAAAGGTTTTATCAATGACTAAATTAATGGAAATATACCATTTTGAATAGTAATATCTTTAATTCTTTTAAGAGAGACCTTGAATAAAGAGATGAGAATCTTTGGCGATAGATGACTACTGGATCCTCGTGACATTCATCACTAGAAGAAGAATCATTAATTTGAAGATCGATTTTTTATTGTCAATCTCTTTTCTTAAACTAGAAATCTCAATCTTTAAATTAGAAATCTCCTTTTTAAGTTTATTAACCTCTTGATTTAATTAGGAAGTGTAATTTCTTTATTTGGAGATTTGAATCTTTCGAAGTCTTATTTAAAAGCTGAATATGGGTTTTCTTTAGCTCTAAGAACCTTGTCGGTGACCTTTTTATCTTTAGTTAATAAATCTTTTAATTGCTTTAGATATTGAGTTTTTTAATTAGGATCGGTAATTTTCTTGATTAGATCAACTAATAAAGAGCTTTCTTCTTCATCTTTTGTAATTACACTAACTCTTTTACAGCAGTTTTTATTACAATCTTCTGTACATATAGTGACTTCATTTTCACTATCAGAATTTACGTTGGATGAGTTGTTACTAGAAGATTCTGGAACATCAGAAGCTTCTTCATTACTGCTACTACTCTTATTGTCAATTCTCATTAATTCTAATAATTGTTAGTATCTTGATTGAAATATTTAATGAAGCTAATTTTTGTTTAACTTTCTGCATTCACTTTTGTAATGACCTTTACATCCACAATTGTGACGAGATAATTTTACTTTTATCAAATGTTTTTGATTTTTATAAGATTTTTCTTTGATGACTTAGGTTTATTATAATAATTATCTTGATTATTATTCTTATTTTTGATGTGAGTATATCTCTTCTTTACGGTGTTTATGATTTTTGTGTGACTCGATATGTTTATCTTTATATACATGCTTCCATACGGAGAGAGCCAGCGTGATAAACCATCTTTATTCACAAAATGTTCCTAACTTCGTATTTAGCTTTATTTTGTCTTTTCTAGCTTGTTTAGCTAATTTAAAATCAATGCACATTTTTAATCCAATTTTTGGATATGACTAATAATATCTCCATAAGTTAAATTATCATAATCAATATATCCTAGGTTTTGCTTAATTCTTCCTAACTTTGTGAGCAAATAAAGATGGCAAACCATTAGCAATTTTTCTTTCCAAAATGGTTTATTCTTGTCATTTCTCATCATAACTCTAGAGGTAAATACATCTTTGTACCATCTAAAATCACTTAGAGTGGGACAAGTAAGATTATAGCGATCATGAATTCTTTACGTAATATTGCTAGGGGTTCCAACAAAATGTTTAATTATGGTGAATATTAAAGTGTTAACTCCATACGGAAGACCAATACCGGCATCTTCATCAAAGATGGGATTGCCTTCTTTATCTCTTTGAATAGCATGAATTATGGATATTCTAATGTCTTACGTGAGATGTTTTTCCCACGAAGACCTAAGAATGCCGGTGAATCCACTAGCTAATAATTCAACAATATGCGGTTGAGACAAAGTGTTGAATTTAGTGATGTATTTATTAGCTACCATAGACATATGATTTAGTTTATTAAGAATTTCTTGTTCACTAAATCCATCATATTCCATTCATAAATTTTATTAGAGGATCTGAAAGCATTTATCTAGATTTCTTTCTTGAATTGTAAATCCAGGAGGAGTTGGTCTAGAATACCAATTTCTGGTGATACTTGTGTTATTAATGATTAATTTATTTAATTGGTCATTAAGGTTTGAAATAGAAGAGTGGTGGAAGAACTTTCATTATTATCATCGGACTCTACACGATCGATACTTATTAATAGTTAAAACTTGGGATAGGGTTACATTTTGAGTTTTTAAATAATTTTCAATGGATTGGACCAATTCGTCATCTTTATTAGGTAAACTTAAATTATATACATTTTTCTGGTAAATTTAGTAAAGGTTGTTCTATCTTTGAATCGGGTTTTTGATAATACCTTCTTCAAAATTTTTCTTGATTCTATCTATTTGTTTTCCTAGTTGCTAGATATTGATTGCTAAAGTTTAATTGTTCAATTATTTTTTTGTCGTTATTAGTTAGTCGGTATTTTGAAGGATGGCAGCGATGAAGTGTGTTTTCTTTGGAATTAGAAGCATTTCTAATGGGGATGATTGGTGATACTTTGGATCATCTTCTTTAATCCATTGAGTTTACTAATAACATTGCATTTACCTTGATGTACATACCGGTCATAAAAGTGATGTTAATTTCTTCATTTTGATAAATCTTTTCCATCTATTAACTATCTTATCTCTTTCCTTTTCGGTTGGATGGGCGGATCTAAATAGATGTCTTTTTTTTCTTTATTAGATTTTGAATTAAAATCTTTAACTAAGTTATCCAATTTAACGTGAAATCCTTTTTAATGACTCTTAGTTGATTATGAATAGGGGCATTAAAATCGGGTATAATGGGATAAGCGAGAGGATCTGGGGAAGAAGAATCTTCATCTTGACGGTATCGATTACTGAAATATCTTGAGGGATGACTAACTTGTCCTTCATTAAGAATACCTTTAAGTTTGATATCTTTAACAAGAGGATTACTTGGGACCTCGGTATCTCTTCTAGTGTGGATAAGCTGAAGGAATTTGGAGAACTAGAAATATCTTGATGATAGCTGGTGATCTGAAATGCGTTCAAAACTAATTTTAACAGTTCCATCGAAAATTGTTGGATATTTTCAATATTGATAAATTGTTGACTATGGAGTTCTTTGTGGTAATTCATTTGGTAAAGTCCATTGATTAGGTAAGTTAATATCCTTCCAAAGAATTGTTCTTGGGATGCGGATATTAGCATCACTAGATTGAACTTTGAATTAAAAGCTGTTTGATCTTTTCGGGCTTTTATTAAGAGCATGAGCGTTCAAATTTGACTTCATCGTCTTATAATAAATCCACGTAAATCAAAGCAATGGGTTGAGATCCTTGATCATTTGAGTAATCTCTCCATCGGTTTTAATATTTAATGATAAGGCTTTAAATAAGTTTTGATCTTTGAGACTCGAGGTGAAATCGGAAAGCGGTTGAAATGGATAGGTCCATTATGCAAACTTCCTTCCATTGCACCAATAATGCTTGGATAGTAATTTAAAAATCTAGCATCTCTAAGGCAGGGGTAGATTGATGAATTAATTCCTTTTCTATTAAGAGGTTTAACTGCAACTTGAACAAGACCTATATGTATAAAATTATAACCCTTTTTTCTATTGGTAACTGTTTAGCCAGATCTCTTTAATCAAACTTCTCTTTACTATTTCAAAATTATCTTCTTCATCAAAGTTCTGAAGTCACCTTACTTTTGTAGTCCACCTAGTTAGCGTCTAACCTTTGTAAGTCTCGAGGTGTGAAAGCGGTGTCGGGTTATAGAACATAGGTATATGAGTGCACTTTGGGTAAGCAGGGGTATGCATGAATGAGCTTTGAGTAAGATTTTATTTTTGAAGCTTGATCGAGATGAGTAGGTTATTGAGATCTAGCTCCTCGATTAATGTAGTCGACTTTGCCTCTGTTCCGGATATAGTGAACGAAGAAGAACATAATTATGAAAACATTAATCAAGTTTTAAACAAGCTGGAATATACTAAGGTATCTCCCAAAGAAATTTATCGATCGACATTTTGGATAAATTTAAAAGCGATTATAATGTCAAAAGCTGTTGAGAGAGTTTATGTAATTAACAAAGAATCGAAAATTGTAGTCTTTTATCACGGAAGTTATTAAAAACATAGAAAAAAGGGTTATAATTTTATACATATAGGTCTTGTTCAAGTTGCAGTTAAACCTCTTAATAGAAAGGAATTAATTCATCAATCTACCTCTGCCTTAGAGATGCTAGATTTTAAATTACTATCCAAGCATTATTGGTGCAATGGAAGCAAGTTTGCATAATGGACCTATCCATTTCATTTGCTTTCTGATTTCACCTGTGAGTCTCGATGATCAAAACTTATTTAAAAGCCTTATCATTAAATATTAAAAGCGATGGAGAGATTACTCAAATGATTGAAGGATCTCGACCCATTGCTTTGATTTCAGGATTTATTATAAGGCGATAAAGTCAAATTTGAGCGTTCATGCTCTTAATAAAAGCAGAAAGATCAAAGCGGTTTTAATTCAAAGTTCAACTAGTGATGCTAATATCCGGATCCAAGAACAATTCTTTGGAAGGATATTAACTTACCTAATCAATGGACTTTACCAAATGAATTACCCTGACAACCCGTAGTCGACAATTTATTGAATATTGAAAATATCCAACAATTTTTCGGATGGGCTATTAAAATTAGTTTTGAGCATCTACTAGATCACCGATTATCATTGAAGATATTTCTAGTTCTTGATCCCCTTGATTATCCACACTAGAAGAATCTTGAGGTCTAAGTAATCCTCTTGTTAAAGATATCAAACTTAAAGGTATTCTTAATGAAGGACAAGTTAGTCACCACATTATACTTTCGAGCGATACCGTCGAAGATGAAGATTCTTCTTCCCGGCATCCTCTGTTTATCCCCGCGATCGATTTTAATGCCCTATTCATAATCAACTAAGAGTCATTAAAAAGGATTTCACGTTAAATTGGGATAACTTAGTTAAAGATTTTAATTCAAAATCTAATAAAGAAAAAGACATCTATTTAGATCGCCCATCCAATTTGAAAGGAAAGAGATAAGATAGTTAATAGATGGAAAGATTTATCAAAAATGAAGAAATTAACATCACTTTTTATGGTGGTATATGCCGGTATCAAGGTAAATACAATATTATTAGTAAAACTCAATGGATTAAAGAAAGCGAGATCCAAAGTATCGACCGGTCATCCCCCATTAGAAGCAGTTCTAATTCGATTAAAAACATACATTATTGCCGGTCCCTTCAAAATACAGCCGGAACTAATAACGACAAAAAATAATTGAACAATTAAACTTTGTAATCAATATCTACAGCGGTAGGAAAAGCGACTAGATAAATTGAAGAAAAATTTGAAGAAGGTATTATCAAAAACCGATTCAAAGATAGAACAACCTTTACTAAATTTACGGAAAGCAGATATAATTTAAGTTTACCTAATAAAGATGGCGAATTGGTCGATCCATTTGAAAATTATTTAAAAAAACTCAAAAGCGAGAACGGTCAGCGGAACTAACTAACATTATTGATCGGTGAAATCGATGATAATAATGAAAGTTCTTACGACCACTCTTCTATTTCAAACCTTAATGACCAATTAAATAAATTAGCTTTATTAATAACCAAAGTATCACGAGAAATTGGTATTCTGAACCAAGCTCCTGGGATTTACAATTCAAAGAAAGAAATCTAGATAAGCAGGTTTCGGTATCCTCTAATAAAATTTATGAATGGAATATAGATGGATTTAGTGAACAAGAAATTCTTAATAAACTAAATCATATATCTATGGTAGCTACTTGATTACATCACTAAATTGACACTTTGTCTCGACGGACATTGTTGAATTATTAGCTAGATGGATTCTTGGCATTCTTAGGTCTTGGTGGGAAAAACATCTCACGCAGAAGACATTAGAATATCCATAATTCATCTATTCAAAGAGATAAAGAAAGCAATCCATCTTTGATGAAGATCTTTGGTATTGGTCTTCGGATGGAGTTAACACTTTAATATTCACCATAATTAAACATTTGTTGGAACCCTAGCAATATTCGGAAAGAATTCATGATCGATTAAGTAATCTTACTTGTCCCACTCTAAGTGATTTTAGATGAGGTACAAAGATGTATTTACCTCTAGAGTTATGATGAGAAATGGACGGTAATAAACCATTTTGGGAAAGAAAAATTAGATTAATGGTTTTAATATACAATGAATGATAAAGGAGTTTTGATTTATCATCATTGGCATAGATTGGTTTTATGAAAACCGACTGCTTTCAATAAGGATATCTCTATAATAAACAAGTGACTTATATGGAGTCAAGGAGTAAAATGCCATCCCAAGGAAAATCTTTGGTCGCTAACGAATAGGGTCATTTTTAGGTTTCATATTTAACTCAACATGAAATAAGTGATGATCATAAACTCGAAGATAATTGACAATCGGATGACTAGGTTTTGACGAAGGTTCCGGAGCTCGACTAGCAAAAATATCAAATGGATTTGGTTGACTAGTATAAGAATCGAGGAGTAGGGCTTGGGGTATATCAAGCACCGGAATTTATTATGTGTCTCTGGGTGGGTATTTGGGTGAGAACAACATTCCCTTTGGTTGATTAATGGTTGATTAATGGACCAAGATAGGTGGCCATGACTACGAGAAGATGAACCTCCTCGAACACTCATTTTCTTTGTGATTGTATTCGTGTTAATAAATTCACGAGTGAGAAAATCTGGATTGAGTTATTCTCGCCTTTAATATATTCAATATCAAAATCAAAAATACTTAAAATTGCTTGCCATCTAGCGAATGAATGCTTAGAGGCGACGTTTTTCAACGTCTTTTTCAAGAATAAATTTTCTTTGACTTACAATCTATTCTAACTAAGAATTTCGATTTAATAAATCTCTCTGGAATTTTTAATACATAAAACTAGAGATAAAATTTCCTTTTTAATAGTCTTTGTATTTTAATTGTGTAGAATTCCATGCTTGAGAATGGAAACGAACAATTTGTTCATTAGAAATAGGAGTCATTTACATTTGAGTATGCCTCCCAATCCAATGTCGAGGCGCGGTTTCAATTATTTTGAAATTTGAATCATTAGAGATGCCAAGGCGTGGCAAAACCTTAACATATTTTTTAACTCTTTGGACTACGAAGTATGAATGTTCTGCATCAAGGAGGAGGATTACTTGTAAGCGCTTAAAAAGAAAGGCTTACAAATCTTCCCGAGGTCCTTGTAAAATCGGCCAATATAATTGAAGCGAGCCAAGAAACCTCAGTGGTTGATTCTTGTCGGTAATCTTATCTCGGGAACCTATTGGTGAATTGAATAGCTCATCAATTGGGCGCGTGAGTCCATGATAGAGGATTAAACCGAGAAATCGACTTTAGTCAAAAAACAGACTACACTTGGAAGGAGAAAGGACAAGACCATTGGTTTTAACTGTTTTGAAGAATGAATTCAAATGTTTAATATGTTCTTCAATAGTCTTGGAGAATACAAGGATGTCATCGATGTAAACAATGATAAAATGATGAAGGATTCAAAATGTTATTAAGAATATTCTCAAATTCTTTGGGTGCATTCTTAAGTCCAAATGATTGAACATTCCATTCGTAGTGTCCCGAACGAGAGTGGTAAATGCGATTCTGTACCTATCATCCGGGTGAATGGCAACTTGCCGAATCCGACTTGAGGTCGAATTTACTAAAGATTGTGGAGACGCTTAACCTACCAAGGAGATCATCCTTGTTGGGCAAAAAGGTACCTAATCCACTCTAAAACTTTGTTTAATGGTTTATAATTAATGACTAGGCGAGGGACACCTCTTTCTTTCTCAAACTTCATTATTAACATAGAAAAATTTGGACAAGACCATGGTGACTTACTATGTCTAATTAGCCCTTTACTGAGGAGATCATTGATTTCAATTTTACATAACTCCATTTGTTCATGACTCATTTGAATAGGCCTAGCCTTAGTAGGAATTAAATGCTCTTTAAATTCTTTAGCATAGGGTAACCTAACTGTGCTTCTTCCTATGCCAAAAGCATTGGGAGAATCGTAACATAAGTTATTTATTAAATAATCTTTTAATTCTTTTATTTTTTCTTGAACTCTGTTACTCTTAAGTTGGTCATCAACTTGTTGGTACTTAATTTCTTCTTTAAGAAAATTTAGGTGAGTAACTTTACAATTTAACAGATTTAACGATTTAGAAATTGATTCTTCTTGAATAAATTTTAAATCTCTTTCTTTACTGGTTTAATTAAGAATTTAAATATAATTTTCTTTCCTAAATGTTCACAACTTAAACCTTTATTACTAGTGGTAAATGGATAAAGCAAATATATGAATGGTAAACCTAAAATAATTTTGTCAGTAAGATTGCGAACTAAGACGAACGAGGTCTTGAAACACATGTTGTCCTGACAGATATGTACTTTAGGTAATTTGTACTTTATTTCCATTTGACTACCGTTAGCTGAATTTAATTTTTCACTAGTTTTCTTATAATATCTAGTGGGGATAATACCTTCTTGAATACAATTCAAGTCTGCACCAGTATCTACTAGAGCAGGGAGTTGTACTGAAAAGGTTTTATCAATGACTAAATTAATGGAAATATACCATTTTTGAATAGTAATATCTTTAATTCTTTTAAGAGAGACCTTGAATAAAGAGATCAGAATCTTTGGCAATAGATGACTCTGGATCCTCGTGACATTCATCACTAGAAGAAGAATCATTAATTTGAAGATCTGATTTTTTATTGTCAATCTCTTTTCTTAAACTAGAAATCTCAATCTTTAAATTAGAAATCTCCTTTTTAAGTTTATTAACCTCTTGATTTAATTCAGGAAGTGTAATTTCTTTAACTGGAGATTTGAATCTTTCAAGAGTCTTATTTAAACTGAATATGGGTTTTTCTTTAGCTCTAAGAACCTTGTCAGTGACCTTTTTATCTTTAGTTAATAAATCTTTTAATTGCTTTAGATATTGAGTTTTTAATTCCGGATCAGTAATTTTACTGATTAGATCAACTAATAAGGAGCTTTCTTCTTCATCTTTTGTAATTACACTAACTCTTTTACAGCAGTTTTTATTACAATCTTCTGTACATATAGTGACTTCATTTTCACTATCAGAATTTACGTTGGATGAGTTGTTACTAGAAGATTCTGGAACATCAGAAGCTTCTTCATTACTGCTACTACTCTTATTGTCAATTCTCATTAATTCTAATAATTGTTCCGTATCTTCAGTTGAAATATTTAATCGAGCTAATTTTTTGTTTAACTCTGCATTCACTTTTTGTAATGACCTTTCCGCCCACAATTGTGACAGATAATTTTACTTTTATCAAATGTTTTGATTTTTATAAGATTTTTCTTTGATGACTTAGGTTTATTATAATAATTATCTTGATTATTATTCTTATTTTTGATGTGAGTATATCTCTTCTTACGGTGTTTATGATTTTGTGTGACTCAATATGTTTATCTTTATATACATGCTTCCTTCCGGAGGAGCCATGGGTGGTAAACCATACTTTGTTCACAAAATGTTTCTAACTCGTATTTAGCTTTATTTTTGTCTTTTCTAGCTTGTTTAGCTAATTTAAAATCAATGCACATTTTTAATCCAATTTTTGGATATGACTAATAATATCTCCATAAGTTAAATTATCATAATCAATATATCCTAGGTTTTTGCTTAATTCTTCCCTAACTTTGTGAGCAAATAAAGATGGCAAACCATTAACTAATTTTTCTTTCCAAAATGGTTTATTACCGCTATTTCTCATCATAACTCTAGAGGTAAATACATCTTTGTACCATCTAAAATCACTTAGAGTGGGACAAGTAAGATTACTTAACTGATCATGAATTCTTTCTGTAATATTGCTAGGGGTTCCAACAAAATGTTTAATTATGGTGAATATTAAAGTGTTAACTCCATCAGGAAGACCAATACCAGCATCTTCATCAAAGATGGGATTGCCTTCTTTATCTCTTTGAATAGCATGAATTATGGATATTCTAATGTCTTCTGTGAGATGTTTTTCCCACCAAGACCTAAGAATGCCAGTGAATCCACTAGCTAATAATTCAACAATGTCTGGTTGAGACAAAGTGTTGAATTTAGTGATGTAACTGTTAGCTACCATAGACATATGATTTAGTTTATTAAGAATTTCTTGTTCACTAAATCCATCTATATTCCATTCATAAATTTTATTAGAGGATACCAAAACCTATTTTATCTAGATTTCTTTCTTTGAATTGTAAATCCCGGAGGAGTTGGGTCAGAATACCAATTTACGGTGATACTTGTGTTATTAATGATTAATTTATTTAATTGGTCATTAAGGTTTGAAATAGAAGAGTGGTCGGAAGAACTTTCATTCATTATTATCGATCTACTCACGATCAATAATGATAATAGTTCCGCTTGGTAAGGGTTACATTTTGAGTTTTTAAATAATTTTTCAATGGATTGGACCAATTCGTCATCTTTATTAGGTAAACTTAAATTATATCTGTTTTCTGGTAAATTTAGTAAAGGTTGTTCTATCTTTGAATCGGGTTTTTTGATAATACCTTCTTCAAATTTTTCTTCAATTCTATCTAGCTGTTTTCCTACCGTTGCTAGATATTGATTGCTAAAGTTTAATTGTTCAATTATTTTTTTGTCGTTATTAGTTCCGTCAGGTATTTTGAAGGGACTGGCAATAACAGAAGTGTTTTTAACTGGAATTAGAACTGTTTCTAATGGGGGATGACTGGCTGATACTTTGGATCTGTCTTCTTTAATCCATTGAGTTTTACTAATAACATTGCATTTACCTTGATCACATGCATACCGAGGTATAAAAAGTGATGTTAATTTCTTCATTTTTGATAAATCTTTTCCATCTATTAACTATCTTATCTCTTTCCTTTTCAGTTGGATGGGCAGATCTAAATAGATGTCTTTTTTCTTTATTAGATTTTGAATTAAAATCTTTAACTAAGTTATCCCAATTTAACGTGAAATCCTTTTTAATGACTCTTAGTTGATTATGAATAGGGGCATTAAAATCGCATCGTAATGGGATAAACAGAGGATCTTAGGGAAGAAGAATCTTCATCTTGACGGTAGATCGATTCGAAAGTATAATGAGGATGACTAACTTGTCCTTCATTAAGAATACCTTTAAGTTTGATATCTTTAACAAGAGGATTACTTAGGACCTCAGTATCTCTTCTAGTGTGGATAACTGAAGGGACTGAAGAACTAGAAATATCTTCAATGATAACTGGTGATCTAGTACGTTCAAAACTAATTTTAACAGTTCCATCTGAAAATTGTTGGATATTTTCAATATTCAATAAATTGTTAACTATGGGTCTTTGTGGTAATTCATTTGGTAAAGTCCATTGATTAGGTAAGTTAATATCCTTCCAAAGAATTGTTCTTGGGATCCGGATATTAGCATCACTAGTTGAACTTTGAATTAAAACTGCATTTTGATCTTTCGGGCTTTTATTAAGAGCATGAGCGTTCAAATTTGACTTCATCGTCTTATAATAAATCTCTGTAAATCAAAGCAATGGGTTGAGATCCTTCAATCATTTGAGTAATCTCTCCATCGGTTTTAATATTTAATGATAAGGCTTTAAATAAGTTTTGATCATCGAGACTCAAAGGTGAAATCAGAAAGCGGTTGAAATGGATAGGTCCATTATGCAAACTTGCTTCCATTGCACCAATAATGCTTGGATAGTAATTTAAAATCTAGCATCTCTCTAAGTAGGTAGATTGATGAATTAATTCCTTTTCTATTAAGAGGTTTAACTGCAACTTGAACAAGACCTATATGTATAAAATTATAACCCTTTTTTCTATGTTTTTTAATAACTTCTGGTGATAAAAGACTACAATTTTCGTATTCTTTGTTAATTGCATAAACTCTCTCAACAGTTTTGACATTATAATCAGTTTTAAATTTATCTGAAAATGTTGAGTGATAAATTTCTTTGGGAGATACCTTAGGTATATTCCAGTTGTTTAAAACTTGATTAATGTTTTCATAATTATGTTCTTCTTGGTTCACTATATCTGGAACAGAGGCAAAAGTGACACATTATTAAGCGAGGAGCTAGATCTCGAATAACTCTACTCATCTTGGTTGTTTAAAAATAAAATCTTACTCAAAGCTCATTCATGCATACCCCTGCTTACCCAAAGCGAGACTCATACCTATGTTCTATAACCCGACAATCGCCACACCACAGAGACTTACAAAGGTTAGGCGTGAACTAGGTGGACTACGAATGTAAGTAAGGTGACTTGAACTTTGATGAAGAAGATAATTTTGAAATAGTAAAGAGAAGTTTGATTAAAGAGATCTGGCTAAACAGTTACTTAAGAAATTGAACTTACTTTGTCCTTTAGCCAAAGTGAAAATTTTTTATCACGATTGATTTGAATATCTTTATCAGTTATGCCGAGATGCTTCACTTTTAACTCGTCATCGTACAATCTATACCATGTTATAAACATTAACATATTGGAATAATTAATTTTCAACTTAAAAGATAAATTATCAAGTTTACATGTGTACCTCACAAATTCGTCAATCTCCTCGCAATTGAGAAGAATGTAAGTATATGCGAAGATGTAACTCTTTGCTCGAGAGAGGAATATGCGCTTCCCTTTTCCATAAGCGCGGCCCGATAGACCAAATACAGAGAGCCGACCATTTAGTTCAACATTTCCCCCATCATCATGTCTCGATACTAGATTGGCCTTTGTCAAGACTTCGTCCGAAAAAATAGTCTGAGACAAACGTAAATATCTCATCGAAACTGTATGCCTCACATATCGACCCCTCGACATAAGCTCTATTCTTCACCTTCCTCTTAAGGTTTCCCATCACCCTCTCTAAAGGGTACATCCATCTATATTGAACTGGACCCCCAACACGAGCTTCATAGGGAAGATGGATTTGCAAATGCTCCATGGAGTCAAAAAAAAACCGGTGGGAATATTTTTCCGGTTTGCGTGATATCTATGATGTTCTTCTCAAGTATAGACATGTCCTTCTCATTTAATGATTTTAAACATAAGTCTTTGAAGAAACGACTAAGATTCGTCAAAGCATCCCATATTGGTTTATCAAGCAGATCCCGAAATGCTATAGGCATGAGTCTCTCCATGAACACATAGCGATCTTCATGACTCTTCATCCCTTGCAATTTCCCATCCGTAACACACCTTGCAATGTTTAACGCATATCCATATGGTAGTTTCAGAGACTTAACCCATGTGCACACATCCTCAACTTGCTTTTTGGACAATGTGTACCTTGCATGCGGTTTAACAATCTTACCATTAGGAGATTCATAAAGTTCTAATCCAGGACGCTTACAAATATCTTTCATGTCCAAACGTGCCTTATCGTTATCTTTTATCTTCCCCGTAACATTCATCACGGTGTTAAACACATTGTCAAACACATTCTTCTCAATATGCATCACATCTAGATTATGACGAATCAAATTTGTAGACTAATAAGGCAGTTCCCAAAAGATGCTTCTCCGAACCCAATTATGAGATTCGCCAAACCCATTGATTATGTTTGTGGCATCAATCTTACTAAATGGGATAACCGGCAATCTCATCACACAATCTCACATCTCCATCCCGACAATCGTGGTGCAGGCATATCATTGTCTACTTTCCCTTTCCTGAAGTGTTCTCTATTTCTTCGAAACGGGTGATCTACCAGCAAGAACCGACGATGACAGTCAAACCAACAAGGCTTTCAACCTTTTGATAGATTAAACGACTTTGTATGCTCCATACAATACAGACAAGACAACTTCCCGTGTGTACTCCATCGAGCTAACATACCATAAGCTGGGAATTCACTTATAGTCCACATAACAGCTTCCCTAAGGTTGAAATTTGTTTTCGTTGCAACATCCCAAGTCTGTACTCCATCCTCCCAAAATACCTTCAACTCATCTATAAGAGGTCTCAAGTAAACATCTAAGTTCTTTCCAGGACTCTTAGGACCAGGAACCATAAGTGAAAGAAATAAGTATGGATGTTTTATACACATCCAAGGAGGCAAATTGTACGGAATAACAATCACAGGCCAACATGAGTGGAGCAATTTGAGTGGCCAAAGCGGTTGAAACCATCGATTGGACAATCCAAGCCTCACATTTCTAGGTTCCAATGCAAACCCAGGATGTGCTAAGTTGAAATCTTTCCAAGCCTGCCCATCTGCAGGATGATTTAGTTCTCTATCTTTAGCTGGAGATTTTGAATGCCAACTCATATGTTCAGCTGTTCTTGAAGACATGTACAATCTTTTTAGTCGTTGTGTTATTGAAAAATACCTTAGAATCTTAAACGGTATACTTGATTTTTTTGTAGTCACACCCTCTTTATTAGGCCTAAACCGATCATGACCGCAAAGCGCACCTTGTCATCATTCATTTTCCTTATAAAATAACATGCAATCGTTGGGACATGCATCGATCTTTTGGTATCCAAGACCCAACTTCTTCACCATTTTCTTACAAAAGTAATAGTTACCAGGTTATTTCTCACCGTCAGGCAACATACTCTTAATGGCCTTCAAGAGCGACTAAAAACACTCATGGCTCATGTTGTGATCGGCCTTGATGTTAAGTAATGTCGCCATCTGCAGACAATGTAATTGTGTTTGGTGCAACCATGCCACAATGGCTCGCTACCCTCGTCTAACAACTTAAAGAAGTCTTTGGCATCGTAATTCATAGGTTGATCTACGCCTTGTTCTCAATCAAAATCGCAGCCGCAATATCATGAACCATTTCATTCATTCGATGAGTACTCACGCCCGAATTGTGTACTACGTGATGCCACCATCTCTTCTCCGCCCATATGCCCACCAAACATTCTTTTTGTAATTTTCAAGAACCCGAAACAAGTAAATGATAGTTTACCACGTCTCTGTCCATATAATTTACATTCTTACACTTCAAACATGGACATCGTATCTGCGACTTACCATTCATACATTCCGGGTGACTATACGCATACTCCAAAAACACTTGGCAACCAGCTCTAAATTCAGTTGTAGCACCTATCTGGGCACTTGACTTTCATCGTGCCATCCAACTACGGTCTGAATAGAGGTCCATGATTCCACGGTACCTACTACAGACAACATGAGCTTATTAATCATATGACTTGAGCATACTTGTAACCATATGACTTGAGCATACTTGTAAGCATATGATTAACATTTCAGCATACTTGTAAGCATATGACTTTAGCATACTTGTAACCATATGACTTGAGCATACTTGTAAGCATATGATTAACATTTAAGCATACTCAATGTTAACGAATGAATGCAAATTAAAGCAATATGAGAAACTTTATATTATATCATGTTATTTTATTTTAATTTGTTTTAAATTTGTTTTTATTGTTAATCGTAAGTGAATACGTAAGGTATTTCATTCATGCTAGCTCTATATCAGTAATACATATTTGGTTGGTATTCAGATGCATTGAAATGTTTCTTCTTAAGAAAACTACCACCATCTAAGGCTTCACGCCAAGAATTGAAGAGTCCATCTAAGGCCTCGACTAACATGTTTTAAGATTATACCCCTCACGGTCCCTTTCTATAATCTTTTATGTTTTGGGATAGTCACAACTTGGTTGAGCAATTTATAGCTTCTATAACATTTTGCAGCTTTATTCTTGTATACATAAGTGTTAAATACCCGTGTTTTTCTGTTATAGCCAAAACAGTCTCTTTATTAACCAAGTATGTCTAGTTACCTTCTCTGTTGCACTAACAGTTCCCTAGCACTGCCTATTTTGGCTTAACAACCCCCCAATAGCTTACCATGCTGACAACCAAGCTTGGCTTGGCCCCGTGAACTTAAGCTAAGCTTGGCGGTAACCTCGTGTGGCCTCATGACCCCAATCGATCCATCGGCTCCAACATGACCCTTAATAGGCTCTAGTGGATCACCAATATATTTATATCCAATTGATAAGCAGCACCCAGGCTCTCTATATAAACAGAACCCAATTTACTAAGAATTACTAAAATTAAGCTACTCGCATATTCAAACAATTCAATTTCTCATTTTATTTCAATAATGGGCATAGCTTTCTTATAACCAAAAGCTATTATATATTTTAAACCTAAAACTGTTCACAATAAAAGAGGTAAAAAAAATTCAACTACAAACTTATACTTATAATACTTATGAACATTTTTCAAACTTATACTTACAATACTTTAAAAAAATTCGCCAGAGTCTCCCCTACAATATGAACTAGCCACATGCACGACGGCATGCATATATGGACATTTCTAGGCACCCAAGACACAAACCAAGAGAAATATACAAATTTCCAATACAATAAGACCAAAGCAATAACGATTGAATGCAAATTAAAGCAGTAAAAAATTCAGACCCATATACATTACCAATATACAATTATACATGAATTTTAGTTTTAACAAACATACATTAGAATTTTATAATTAACATCAATTAGCATATTTGATGTGAATTATGGATAAACTTCTTTGAACCTTCTTCTTGATTGAATTATGGATAAACTTAATTCCTAGTTATGTTTTATGTCATACTCATGTTCATGATATTGGATTGGTATAAGTATAATCATATATTGCAACCAAGGTTTTGGGTTAAGCCCTAATATTTAAGATCATGTTTATAGGCCTAATATTTAAGATTATGGTTAAGCCCTAAAAGTTATGCCCTAATATTTAAGATAATCATATATATTATTATTTTTGTTGTTTTTAAATTATGAATAGAATTAAATCAATTTTAAATTTTAAGTTTTCATAAATCTGAATTTAAAAAATTAAAATGTATCTCTAATTTTAAAATGAAAACAGTAAAAGATTTGGGGGAATCGTTGCTATAAATTAACTAAGGTGTAATTACACACCTTGAAGCATTAGGTCTTTACATCAAAGCAATTACATCAAAGCAAAGCAATTACACACCACATTCAACAAATAAAAATTACACAATGAATAAGAATTAGGTCTTTACATCAAAGCAATTACACACCACATTCAACAATAAAAATTGTAAAATTTGGAAAGCCAATCAAATCGAACAACTACTTGAAGAATTTAACAGTATTTAATCTAATTTAACCAATATAAATACATACCAGTGTTTGGTGAGGCTGACACATTTGGGCGGTGGTATTTGGCGGTGGTGATCGACTTCTTATCTCTTCTCCTCCTCTCTTCTCCCCTTTCTCCCTCTTCTCTATATCTTTGAGCTCCTCTTCTTCTTTTTTTTCTTTCGTTTCGTGTCGGCTTAAAGTTCGATCATCGATTTCATTTAGTTTGATCGGGACCACTAGCCGCGAACGCATGCGTCATTTGATGTTAAGTGGTCACACAAAACCTTGGCGCCAACATTTCGTGCCAAATTTTACGAGGCAAATTTGTAATAGCGACCGCATGCGGTCGCTGATTGAAATTAGCGACTAATTTAAGGCATGGTCGCAAATGTCAGTCGCTATTAATAGTATCAGTGACCGGATATGCGGCCGCTGATAGTCTTGGTCGCTGTTAGGCCTTTTTCTTGTAGTGATTCAAATTGACACTTTCACGTTACCTGTCGATCTTATCTCTTTGAAAATACTTGCCTTTGATGTGATTTTTGGAATCGATTAGTTAACTACTCATCATGTTTTTCGTAAGGTTGTTAGCTTTTATATTCCTAACCAACCTGTGATGCGAATTCAAGCAACCAAACCACTACGACCAAGGATATTCATTGGCCTGTAGTGCATTGATGGACAGTTGTTGGCATGATCATGACCATTGATGAATACACGAATATCTTTGGCCCGTAGTGCATGGATAATTTGTGGTCATGATACTAATGAATATCCTTGGCCGTAGTGAAGGGATGATGTGGATTATTTATTAAGCTAAGTCTCAACGATAAAAGTGATGGAAAAAAAATGTTTTAAATCATAAAAGATAGTAGATTTTATTCTCTACTTGACTCTTTTAATGGATTGCTTATTCTGCTGCAGTTAAACTTGTTGTCTATTGTATTTTATCAGTTTAACATTGTTGAAGGCTAATGATAATTTATCCTGCATTATCTTATTCATAATATTTTTTACTGGGCTAGTTGAGCTCACCCTTTCTTTCACTTTTCTCTTCAGGAAATGAGAACGTAGCAAGGACTAGTCGGGAAACGAAGTGATGGTCCAGATGATAGCATTAGTAGTCATCGCTATTCTATGAAATAGTGTGATAATAATTATAATGAGGACTTATTCTGAGAGTGGATATTGTCTAGAAGACAATATTTATATTAAAACTCACAGCTCTTGTTGTATATTTAAGATTGTATTTGTATTCTGTACCATGTATCTGGCGACCCAAGATGGGTGATGTATACCTATTTTTGGGGGCGTCACATCAGGTTTTAAACCTCTTAGAAACATCCGCATCATACACTCCTCGTTATCTACCAAATGAGATGCAAACCGGGACAACTCAGCAAACTTAGCCTCGTACTACGACACGGTCATGTTATTTTGCTCCAACTTGATGAACTCTACCTCCTTCATGTGATGAATACTTTTGGGAAAGTACTTGTCGTTGAACAGTTCTTGGAACTTCTCCCAAGACATTTTCAGTGCGGCAGACTAGGTACGTTTTACAAATTCCCACCAATGATCTGCCTCTCCTTGCAACATGAAAGTGGCAAAGGGAACCTTTTGCGCCTCGGAGCATCCCAAGACATTAAATATCTTGGTGATCTGCTTTAACCACGTCTCCGCCTTAAGTGGTTCTGGCTTTCCCAAAAACTCCGGTGGTCCTAGCTCCTTGAATTGCTTAGCAGTGATCGTTCGAGAGTTGCCAGTGTTTCCACCTGCATTTTGAACAGGAGTCTCTCTTGCCTGATGTTGCACGAATTGCAGAAAGCTCCTAAACATTTCGTCGTTCATCATTTGGTCGGTGTTGTTGTTTGCATGAGGATTGTTGCCTTCCTGATGCACATTGTCCTAGTTATTAATCGTCGGTGTTCTAACGGTCTCATGTGCTCCATTGCTATTCTCAACATTCTCGGATGTCATTTTCAAATACTGCCACAAAACAAGGGTTAATTGACATGCAACATATTATCCCTATATTCTGACCTACCAATTAAATAACAAATAAACTTAGGTAGGTCATACTAGCGAAGGAATTACTCGTCTCTCCCCTCCTAGTTCTAGTCTCACATCTCAACCAGGGATCATATCCCTAAGCTTTGATACCAACTGTGATGCCCCCAAAATAGGTCTACATCACCCATCTTGGATCGTAAAATACATGGTACATAATTCAAATACAACTTAATTTATACAACTGTTAAGTGTCGTGTAGAATACGACAAAACATAAGCTGTGAGTTTTAATACAAATATTATCTTCTAGACAGTATTCAAACTCAAAATAAGTCCTCATTACAATTATTGTCACGCTATTTCACAGAATAGTGAGGACTACTAATGCAAACATCTGGACCGTCACTCCGTTCTCCGACTAGTCCCAACTATATTCTCATTTCCTAAAAAGAACAATGAAAGCAAAGGGTGAGCTCAACTAACCCAGTAAGAAATATTATGACTAAGATAATGCAGAATAAATTATCGTTAGCCTTCAACAGTGTTAAACTGATAAAATATAATAAACATCAAGTTTAACTGCAGTGGAATATGCAGTCCATTAGAAGAGTCAAGTAGAGCGTGATATCTACTATCTTCTATGATTTAAAAAGTTTATCATATATTTTATCGTTGAGACTCAGCTTAATAAATAATTCACATCATCGAATCACCCCTGCACTACGGCCAAGGATATTCATTAGTATCACGACCACCAAGGATATTAAATTCTAACTAAGCATCCTATTTATAGGAGAATGGAAGGATACTATTTGAATAAAATCACGGACGCACAGTGGTTCACGGGCGAAAGTTTTCTGAGAATCACGGATGCCCAACATTCAAATAAAACAAAAATCTATATATATGTATATCAACATCACCCACCACCACTTTTCTTCCACCTATCACTTTCACATTAATACTTTTCCACCACCACCAATTTTATTCACTACACACACACCCACACACACGGTACACACACACACCCCTTACACATTTCACTATCACACACCTTACACCTTTCACTATCACACTTCACTATCACACACACACACACACATTTCATATATATAAAATACGTACATATATATATACTCTATCGATTATTTTGAAAAATGGGTAAGTGGGGGTCCATATAATAAGCAAAACTTACCATAAATATTTCATAAAAATCCCCTCAATATTTTTAACAACATTTATTCATCATTATTATAACTCGCAATATTAACAAACAGATCGTTCCCAGGAAAGAGGGGGCTTTCCGATAAGGATTTCTTCCTATTGGCGCGTAATTAGATAACCTAACCCCTTTCCTCGATAGAACTTTCTAGACATTATTAATTATGCAAATAATAATATGAATAACTTGTAATCTCAATTATTGATTTAATAATATAAAATATTGTGCGGATGATACTGTGAGAATAATAGAATCAATAATGTGAGATACTATGTCACGTTGATTCTTTGTGGCAATAATTGAACAAAAGCTGAGTGACTTCTCACGTAAGCATCAATAATCAATGCTGAGTGTGCTACTATGCAATCACGCGTATTCATCGCATTTCTTTTAACACCGGTATTTCAACGAGTTAACGGTAAAACTTTTTCCGTTATTTTTATAAAAAGATATTTCATCGTTTTCTAATTGAGCAATAATTCCGTTGTAGGCCCACTGATGATTGTGTCATCGCACGAATATTCCCCTGTTAAAAGCGAATATTCCCTTCTAACCAATCGAATATTTTATAACAACTTGCTTATTTTGCAAAATTTATAAATATTACCCACAACTATAACATTATATCAAATTCACACCATAATATTCAAAAATGATATTTATAGAAAAATTCATCTATATTCATAAAAGTTGGGGTCTTACATATATACATATATATATATATATATATATATATATATATATTTTATAAGTTTTGTTTTTTTATATAAAATAGAATATATTATATTTTATTGCATAGTATTTGCATAGTGCTGCATAGTAAAATCAAAAAAATTCAGAATTCGTCCGTGAATTCTCAAATTTTTTGTCCGTGAATTATTCAACTGTTCCCCCGTGATTTTTCTTAAATAGTACCCTGCCATTCTCCTATAAATAGGATGCTTAGTTTAGAAATGAAAATCACACCAGAATTAGAGAATTCTTCTTCTATAATATTGAGTGTATTTCTTTTAAGTTTAAGGAAACTTGAGTGTTACAAATAGTGTGAAGTTTTCTTCAAAAATATCACAGCCATACCAGTCACAAATACTCTCCTTTTAAGGTAAGGGATATTATTTTTGTTCAATATTCGTAAGAAATAATATTTTCTTACATACTCTGTAGTATGTAAGTAATATTATTTCGTTTCAGATTCTGAATTCTACACTCATTTTGTTAAGTATTGCTTCTATACTCCTTGAAATTAGTAGAATATCCTTGAAATTTGCGCTTCATCTAGTATCGTTTCACAAGGATATTTTTCTGAATATTCTTGTTAAATTTTAATCTTTTCATGCCGATGTACTATTCACGAAGTTCTATTCATGGGATACTATTCACTCGGGTACTATTCACCCGGGTTACTATTCATTATAAAAATTGATTTCCTTTCTGTCCAAATTATTTTTGATACATGAATATTATTCTTGAATTTTACTCCACAAAGCAGTTATCATGTTGACAATTTGTACATTTTTAAACTCTGAATAAATTAAAAATCTTTAATATTTATCCTTGATTTTGTTTGATTGATGCTTATATCATTGTCATCATCCTCATGCTTATATTGTGATGAAAGTCATCTTTGGCCCGTAGTGCATAGATGGACTGTTGATTGGTATGATTATGACCAGGAATTATGTATCGGTATAATCATGACCCGTAATGTTACAAATGATGTGGGAAAAGTCTTCATTAGCCCGTAGTGCATTGATGGACAGTTGTTGTCATGATCATGACCATTGGTGGTAATAACGAATATCCTTGGCCTGTAGTACATGGATAATTCGTGGATGTGATACTAATGAATATCCTTGGCCCGTAGTGCATGGATAATTCAGTGATGTGGATTATTTATTGAGCTGTGTTACAGCGATAAAATATTAATGATGAACTTTTAAATCATATTCTTCATTATCTTAGTCATAATATTCTTTACTAGGCTAGTTAAGCTCACCCTTTGCTTTCATTGTTCTCTTCAGGAAAATAATAATATAGCTGGGACTAGTCGGGGAATGGAGTGATGGTCCAAGCTGGTGGCTACAGTAGTCCTCACTATTCTATGAAATAGTATGATAATAAATGTATGAGGACTTCATTTGAGTTTGGATATTGTCAACGAGACAATATTCGTGTTAAAACTCTCAGCTTATGTTACACGACAGTTGTATAATTAAGTTTGTATTTGTATTTTGTACCATGTATTTGGGGACTCGGAATGGGTTGTGGATACCTATTTTGGGGGCATCACAGTTGGTATCAAAGCTTAGGAATATGATCCCTGGCTGAGATGTGAGGCTAGAACTAGGAGGGGAGAGACGTGTAAATCCTTCTCTAGTATGACCTACCTAAGCTTAATTGTTATTCAACTGGTCGGTCAGAATATAGGGATAATATGTGACATGTCAGTTAACCCTTATTTTGTGGCAGTGTTTAAAAATGATATCTGAAAATTTTGAGATAAGCAATGAAGAACAATAGACCGTTGAGTCACCGACGATCAATAACCAGGATAATGTGCATCAGGAGGGCAACAATCCTCAGGTAAACAACAACACCGGCCAAATGATGAACAACGGGGTGTTTAGGAGCTTTCTGCAATTCATGCAACATCAGGCAAGAGAGACTCCTGTTCAAAATACAGGTGGAAACACTGGCAACTCTCGGATGGTTACCGCTAAGCAATTCAAGGAGTTGGGACCATCGAAGTTTTTGGGAAAGCCTGAACCACTTAAGGCAGAGATGTGGATTAAGCAGATCACCAAGATATTTGATGTCTTGGGATGCTCCGAGAAGCAAAAGGTTCCCTTAGCCACCTTTATATTGCGAGGAGAGGCAGATCATTGGTGGGAATCTGTAAAACGTACTCAGCCTGCCGCACTGAAGATGTCTTGGGAGAACTTCCAAGAATTTTTCAACGACAAGTACTTTCCTGAAAGTATTCGTCACATAAAGGAGGTAGAATTCATCAAGTTGTAGCAAAACACTATGACCGTATTGCAATACGAGGCTAAGTTTGCCAAGTTGTCCCGGTTTGCATCCCATTTGGTAGATAATGAGAAGCATATGACGTGAATGTTTCTAAGAGGTTTGAAACCCGAAATACGTCAATACCTCATTTCTCACAAACTTTGCTTGTATTCAGATGTTGTGAATAGAGCTCAGTTATTGGAGCGCGATAATGAGTCAAACCAACCAAGAGATAAAAGTCGATAAAACGATAATACCAATGGTAGCAATCATCGAAGTAGTGACAACAAATGTGGAGGAAATCAACATGCCAGAAATGATAACCACTTCGGTGGTAATCCTGGCCAAGATAATAGCAGTGGAAATTTCAAAAAGAGGAGATTTAACAATGATGGAAAGACAGCAGCATCAGCATCCATTTTTAAGGAAGGAGAACGACCACCGGTCGTATACTACAAATACGGAGGGGAGGGACACATCAGTCCAAATTGTACGCAGCAACCCAAAGTGTGTTACAATTACAAAAGAGAAGGTAAACTAGCCCTATTTTGTCGTGTAGTGAAGTCAAGTCTAGCTGGGATAGAGACATCAAAGGCCTTCCCAGAGAAGTTAAAACCAGTAGTTCAAGGGAGAGTGTTTGTTGTGACCTCCCAAAAAGCGAGGAATCCGAACGAGGTTATCACGGGTAAGCTAATCATAAACTCTTGTGAAATCTATACCTTATTTGATACCGGTTCTACCCATTCTTTTATTTCTCCTACTTGCGCTCAACATTTAAATTTAACTCCGGAGAAATTAGACTTTGACTTATATGTTGAAACAACATTGGGAGAAACCTTCATTACATCCATTGTTTATAAATCTTGTTTGATTCGAATCAGCACCCTCACGTTACCTGTCGATCTTATCTCTTTGAAAATACTTGCATTTGATGTGATTTTAGGGATTGATTGGTTAACTACTCATCATGCTAAAATTGATTGTTTTTGTAAGGTTGTTAGCTTTTATATTCCTAACCAACCTATTATGTGAATTCAAGCAACCAAACCACTAAAGTCAATCACTGTCATATCAAGCCATAAAGCCATTCATTTATTGAAAAATATATGTCAAGCTTTCTTAGCCAGTGCCATGGATTTAAATAAAAATATGTCAGATTTGAATGATATTTCTATTGTTAATAAATTTCTTGACGTATTCCCTGAAGAACTTCCTGGCCTACCCCTAGAGCATGAATCGAGTTTTGTATTGACCTTGAACCCGGTACAAAACTCATTTCCAAAATCCCATATCGAATGGCTCCTATTAAACTTCAGGAGTTAAAAACCCAACTGCAGGAACTGTTAGACATCGGTTTCATTCGTCCTAGTACCTTGGGGTGCTCCTATTCTATTCGTAAAGAAGAAAGATGGGAGTATGTGACTTTGCATTTACTATCGGGAGTTGAATCATGTCACCATCAATAATAGGTACCCATTGCCTAGCATTGATGACATGTTTAACCAGTTGCAAGGAGCTAAATTCATTCAGGATATCATCAGATAAAGATTAAAACTAATGACATTCCAAAGACTACTTTAAGAACTCGGTACAGGCATTACAAACTCCTAGTCATGTCTTTTGGATTGACTAATGCTCCTGCTGCCTTCATGGATATGATGAAATGAGTATTCAAGGAATATTTAGATCATTTTGTGGTTGTCTTTATTGATAACATCCTCATATACTCGAAAAGCTGTGAATATCATGAGCAACACTTAAGCCTGATACTCCAAAAGCTTCGTGAAAAAAAGTTATACGCCAAGTTGAAGAAATGCGAGTTATGGCTTGAGGAAGTAGCATTCCTTGGGCATGTGATATCGAACCATGTAATATCTGTTAACCCAGCGAAGATTGAAGCAATACAAAGTTGGGAGCAACCGAAGTCAGTAACCAAAGTACGTTATTATCGGAGATTCGTGGAAGGTTTTTTTTGAATCGTTAATCCATTAACTCAGCTGACTCTAAAAGATACAAAATTCTGTTGGAGCGATGAATGTGAGAAGAGTTTTCAAGAACTCAAGAGAAGACTCATTTAAGCACCTGTTCTGACAATACCATCTAGTTCGAAGGGATTTGTCATATACAAAGATGCTTCAGGCAAAGGTTTAGGATGTGTTCTCATGCAATATGGAAAAGTCATAGACTATACCTCAAGACAACTCAAAGAATATGAGAGGAATTATCCTACTCATGATCTAGAGTTGGCAGCAGTCTTTTTGCGCTAAAGATCTGGAGACATTACCTGCATGGGGAGAAAGTGGAGATCTATACAGATCATAAAAGCCTCAAATATTCCTTCACCCAAAAGAAACTCAACATGTGGCAACGACGTCGGCTCGAGCTATTGAAAGATTACGATAATACCATTCAATACCATCTTGGAAAAGCAAATGTGGTAGTTGACGCATTGAGTTAAAGATCATATGCGGGTACGAGTGCGATATTGTCAACGTAAAGGCCCATTTTGTATGACTTACAAAGGATGGAGATAGAGTTAAAGACTCTAGGGACCCACGTAATGATGTCAAATATACGAGTAGAACCGACTTTAATTGATAAAGTTAAAGTTGCTCAAGCTACGGACCTGGAGCTAATGCATTTGAGGAAGAAAGTACAAGAAGGTGTTATTTTGGAAGCAAGAATCGATAAAGAAGTAATACTTCGAGTCAACTCCAGACTTTGTGTTCCTAACGACTCTGATTTGAAGTATAAAATCATGATGGAGGTGCACAACACACCGTTTGCAATCCATCTTGGGAGTACCAAAATGTATCGTGATCTTCGACATACATTTTGGTGGAGCAATATGAAGAGAGAGATAGCGAAGTTTATCTTAAGGTGTCTAACTTGTCAACATGTCAAGGCGGAGCATCAAGTGCCAAAAGGTCCATTGCAACCACTTGAAATTCCAGAATGGAAGTGGGAGCATATTTCCATGGATTTCGTTAATGGTTTTCCCAAGGTTTCTCAAGGCATAGATGTAATTTGGGTCATTGTCGATAGATTAACCAAGTCTGCTCATTTCTTACCTATACGAGAAACTTATTCACTTGAACGTCTTGCTCGTATATACATAAATGAGATTGTAAGACTACTTGGTATGCCAGTATCCATAGTTTCTGATCGAGATCCAAGATTCACTTCACGATTTTGGGTTAGTTTGCAGAAAGCTATGGGCACGGATTTACGATTCAATTTGGCATATCATCCTCAGACGGACGGGCAGTCAAAGAGGACTATTCAAACTCTTAAAGATCTATTAAGACTCTGTGTCCTAGACTTCAAAGGAAGTTGGGACAAGTTCTTGCCATTAGTGGAATTCTCCTACAACAACAGTTATCAAGCAAGTATAGGCATGGCTCAATTCGAGGCGTTGTATGGACGAAAGTGTTGTTCTCCAGTATGTTGGGACGAGGTGGGTGAAGCAACGTTGTTGGGACCGAAATTGGAATGCATGACTACGAAAAAGATTCAAATGATCTGACAACGTATAAAAACCTCACAAGATCGACAAAAGAGTTATGCTGATCTTCAGCGAAGGGATGTGGAATTCAATGTTGGATATCGTGTGTTGTTACGTGTTGCTCTATGGAAGGGAGTTATGAGATTTGGAAAGAGAGGAAAGCTCAATCCTTGATTCATTGGCCCATTTGAAATCCCCGATCGAGTAGGAACTGTGGCTTATAGACTCACCTTACCGCCAAGTATGTCTCGTGTTCATAATGTTTTTCACATATCTATGTTACGTAAATATGTGGAAGACCCGAACCACATTATTGAATTAAAACCAGACGAGATAGCGGAAGATTTAACATATGAAGAGGTACTTGTTAAAATCTTGGATAAGAAGGAACATATTCTACGCTCAAAGGCTATACCTCAAGTCAAAGTTTTGTGGAAAAACCACGATATTGAGGAAATGACTTGGGAGTTAGAATCTGAAATGAAAACAAGGTATCCTCACCTCCTTGACATACCAAATACGTACACTAATTTCGAGGATGAAATTTTATAAGAATGGGAGGTTGTAAGACCCCAACTTTTATGAATAAAGATTTACTTTTCTCTAAATATCTTTTTGAATAATAAGGTGTGTATTTGATATAATGTTATATTTGTGGGTAATATTTATAAATTTTGCAAAGTAAGCAAGTTGTCATAAAATATTCGTTTGGTCGGAGAATATTGGTTTTATCAGGGAATATTTGTATGACGGTACAATCATTGGTGGACCCTACAACAGAATTAATGTCGGAGTTAGAAAATGACAGAAATAACTTTTATAAAAATAACGGCAAAATTTTTTACCGTTAACTGTTGAAATACCCGGTGATAAAAGTACAGTAATACGCGTGGTTGCATAGTAGCACACGGTATTGTACAGTATTTTTGATTATTGATGCTTACGTGAGAAGTCACTCAGTTTTATTCAATTATTACCACAGTAATTGTTGCATAGTATCTCATATTATTGATTCAATTATTGTCACAGTATCATCTGTATAATATTTTATATTATTAAATCAATAATTGAGACGATAAAGTTATTCATATTATTATTTGCATTATTGACGATGTCTAAAAAGTTCTGTCGAGGAAAGGGGTTTGGTCACCTAATTGCGCACCAATAAAGAGAAGTCCTTATCGAAAAGCCCCCTCTTTTTCTGGGAATGATCTGGTTGTTAATATTGTGAGTTATAAATGATGAATAAATGTTATTAAAAAGGTGTTTTGTGAAGCCAAGTGAATTGAGATAAATAGAGGGGATTTTTATGAAGTATTTATTATAAATTTGGTTTATTACATGGACCCCCACTTACTCATTTTTAAAATTATCGGTGAAAATTATCTCGATTTTTATATATATATATATATATATATATATATATATATATATATATATATATATATATATATGTCGTAGGTAGAGAGGGATATATATATATATACATATATATATATTATAAGTTTTATTTTTTATATAAAATAGAATATATTATATTTTATTGCATAGTATTTGTATAATCTTGCATAGTGTTACATAGTGCGGTATAGTAAAATCAAAAAAATTTCAAAATTCGTCCGTGAATTCTCAAATTTTTCGTCAGTGAATTATTCAACTGTTCACCCGTGATTTTTTCTTAAATAGTCCCCTGTCATTCTCCTATAGATAGGATGCTTAGTTTAGAAATGAAAATTATACCAGAATCAGAGAATTCTTCTTCTATAATATTGAGCGTATTTCTTTTGATTCTAAGGAAACTTGAGTGTTGCAAATAGTGCAAAGTTTTCTTCAAGAATATTCCCACCATACCAGTCAGAAATACACTCCTTTTAAGGTAAGGGATATTATTTTTGTTCAATATTCGTAAGAAATAATATTTTCCTCCATACTCTGTAGTATGTAAGTAATATTATTTCGTTTCAGATTTCAAATTCTACACTCATTTTGTTAAGTATTGCTTCTATACTCCTTGAAATTAGTATAATATCCTTGAAATTTGTGTTTCATCTAGTATCGTTTCACAAGAATATTTATCTGAACATTCTTGTTAAATTTTAATCTTTTTATGTTGGGGTACTATTTACTCAGGTACTATTCTCCCAGGGTACTATTCACGATAAAAATTAATTTTCTTTCTGTCCAAATTATTTTTGATACATGAATATTATTCTTGAATTTTACTCCACAAAGCAGTTATCATGTTGATAATTTGGACATTTTTAAACTCTGGATAAATTAAAAATCTTTAATATTTATCCTTGATTTCGTTTGATTGATGTTTATATCATTGTCATCATCCTCATGCTTATATTGTGATGAAAGTCATCTTTGGCCCGTAGTGCATAGATAGACTGTTGATTGGTATGATTATGACCAGGAGTTATGTATCGGTATAATCATGACCCGTAATGTTACAAATGATGTGGTAAAATTGGCCCGTAGTGCATTGATGGACAGTTGTTGGCATGATCATGATCATTGGTGGTAATAACGAATATCATTGGCCTGTAGTGCATGGATAATTCGTGGATGTGATACTAATGAATATCTTTGGCCTGTAGTGCATGGATAATTTAGTGATGTGGATTATTTATTAAGCTGTGTTACAGCAATAAAATATTGATGATGAACATTTAAATCATAGAAGATAGTAGATATCATGCTCGACTTGACTCTTCTAATGGATTGCTTGTTCCGTTGCAGTTAAACTTGTTTTTATTGTATTCTATTAGTTTTACACTGTTGAAAGCTAAAGATAATTTATTCTTCATTATCTTAGTCATAATATTCTTTACTGTGCTAGTTGAGCTCACCCTTTGCTTTCATTGTTCTCTTCAGAAAATGAGAATATAACTGGGACTAGTCGGGGAATAGAGTGATGGTCCAAGCTGGTGGCTATAATAGTCCTCACTATTTTATGAAATAGTGTGATAATAAATGTAATGATGACTTTATTTGATTTTGAATATTGTCTACGAGACAATATTCATGTTAAAACTCACAGCTTATGTTACACAACAGTTGTGTGACTCCCCCAAAATAGGTATACATCACCCATTTTGAGTCGCCAAATATATGGTACAAAATTTAAATACAAACTTCCTTATACAATACGACAAAAACATAACCGAGAGTTTTTACACGAATATTGTCTAGTAGACAGTATTCAAACTCAAATGAAATTCTCATTATATTTATTATCACACTATTTTATAAAATAGTGAGGACTACTACTAGACCTGACAAACATGGCCCATGGCGAGGCGGTGAAATAGGTGTAGTTTTTAGCTCAAGAAAATACGGGTTATTTTTATTTTACTTACCCATGGCCCGTAATTTTATTTTTATTTTTTAAATAAAATGTTGCTATTTGTGGGTTGTGAGGCTTTGAAGAAAGACTTGTAAATAAATAAATATGAGTTTAATAAAACAAATTTGTTTTGTCCTTGCGGTCTAGAGTTATTGTAAAAAGATTTCAGGACTAAGAAAATATTAGGGGCAGGTCAGCAATATTATCACTTATCAGTCTTCGTTGGCTTTTGGAAAAGGAATTGATATTGGACAACACAGCAAGAAACGTCAACCTCTATTCCGATCCCCTACTGGCTACAAAATGTTCTCAAAATTATTAATATTATAATAGTTCTATTATCAAATTATTACTGAATTTAGTACTCAAGAGTAAATGGAATTTTTTTATTTTTTTTAAAGCTACCTGGAAGTGTAAATTAATTAAAATAACTATTCCTTGGTGGGTTGGGGGAAAAAAAGTATTTCAGAAAATAGAGAAGAAGTTCACTAGAAAAGTCCTTCTCGAGACAAAAAAGTAACTGTTGCTCTATTGGAATATGAACATGAATATTTGAACACCCACCTTGTTTCTTTTTGTTGATGATTTTTTTTTCTTTTTGTTATTTTTTTCAGTTGGAACTTAGACAGTATGTTTGTTTTTCCATGCTCTATATATGGACACTGTCTCCAATAAAAGTCAGATGAAATCATTATATTTTATTAACTTGTTATGATTCCAGTATTCCATTGGACAGCCTCTTCGTACATTGTTTCCAATGGTTAGTGAATAGTGATGATGTTTTAGATCTGTTATCAAGGATGTTCATGTATGACCCAAAATCTAGAATTTCCACGCTGCAGGAATTAAAGCTTCGGCTATCCTTAAATTAAGTGGACCATGCCTTGAGCCCGCGGGCCGGCCCGGCCCATCTCGGATCACGGGCTTAAGAATTTTGACTCATCAAAATCCGGGCTATTTTAGTCCGGCCCGCTCTCAGCCCGGCCTGATCCGTCCATTTGTCAGGTCTAACTACTACAACCACCATCTCGGACCATCATTCCGTTCCCGATTAATTAGTCACGATTCGTTCTCATTTTGAAAAGAAACAATGAAAGCAAAAAGGTGAAATTTCAACTAGCCCAGTAAGAAATTTTATGACTAAGATAATGCAGAATAAATTATCCTTAACCTTCAACAGTATAACAACTGATAAAATATAATAGACAACATGTGAGATCCCGAATTTTATGAAATGAAAGTATTCAATTTTCTTATAATTATTATTTTATTTAGTAAGTGGTTAAATTGATAAAAGGTTAAAGTTAAGGGTGATATTTGAAAAACAATTTCAAAGTAAGCAAGTTGTTATAAAATATTTGATTAGTCAGGGAATATTCATTTTAACAGGGAATATTCGTACAACGGCGCAATCAATTGTGGACCCCACAACGGAAGTATTGTCGGAGTTAGAAAACGATAGAAAAATCTTTTTATAAAAATAACGGCGAAAGTTTTACCGTTAACTGTTGAAATACTCGGTGGTAAAAGTATAGTAACACGCATGGTTGCATAGTAGCATACGGTATTGATTATTGATGCTCACGTGAGAAGTCACTCAATTTTGTTCAATTATTACCACAATAATTGTTGCATAGTATCTCACGTTATTTGATTCAATTATTGTTACAATATTTTATATTATTAAATCAATAATTGAGATGACAAGTTATTCATATTATTATTTGCATAATTAACAATGTCTAAAAGTTCTGTCAATGAGAGGTTAGGTTATCTAATTGCGCGCTAATAGGGAGAAATCCTTATCGGAAAGCCCCCTCTTTCCTAGGAACGACCTGGTTGTTAAATATTGCGAATTATAATAATGATGATAAATATTGTTAAAAATATTGAGGGGATTTTTATGAAGAATTTGTTGTAAATTTTGCTTATTATATGGACCCCCATTTATCTATTTTTTAAAATAATCGGTAGAAAGTTATTCATATAATAAAGGTGGGGCCACATGTGGGGCCCACTAGAAGAAAAACTGATTAGGGGGGGTGGGGGTGGGAAAGTTGTTGGTCACGGAAAGAGCATAATTGTACTATATATATATATATGTATGTATTATAATAAGTTTTATTTTTTTATAAAAATAGAATATATTATATTTTATTATGCATAGTGCCTGCATAGTATTTGCATAGTAAACTATAAAATTTTTCAGACGAATTCGTTGCAACCCGTGACTTTTTCTGTTCGTCCGTGATTCTAAAATTCAAATAGTATTCTTTCCATTCTCCTATAAATAGAATGCTCAGTTGGAATTGAAAATCACACCAGAATTAGAGAATTCTTCTTCTATAATATTGAGCGTATTTCTTTAGAGTTTAAGGAAGCTTTGAGTGTAGAAAATAGTGAAAGTTTTCTTCAAGAACATATCCGCTATACCAGTTAGAATACTCTTCTTTTTAAGGTAAGGGGTATTATTTATTTCATATTCTGAAGAGATATTATTTTTCGTATTCGTAAGAAATTTTATTTCGTTCAATATTCGCAAGAAATATTATATTCGTTTAATATTCATATGAATATTATTTTCGTTCAATATTCGTAAGGAATATTATTTTCGTTCAATATTCGTAAGGAGGTATTATTTATTTCATATTCGCTTACGATATTATTTTTCGTATTCGTAAGAAATTTATTTTCGTTCAATATTCGTAGGGATATTGTCTTCGTTTAATATTCGTAAGGAATATTATTTTCGTTTAATATTCGTAAGGAATATTATTTTCATTCAATATTCGTAAGGGATATTATTTTTGTTCAGTATTCGTAAGAAATAATATTTTCTTCCATTCTCTGTAGTATGTAAGTAATATTATTTCGTTTCAGATTTTGAATTCTATACTCGTTTTGTTAAAGTTTTGGCTTCTATACTCCATGAAATTATCATTGATATTTGCACTTTATCCAGTATCTTTTCATGGAAATATTATACTGAGTATTCTTGATAAGTTTTAACCTTTTCATGACGGAGTACTATTCACGGGATATTATTCCTGAATTACTATTTATGGGGTACTATTCACTCGGGTACTATTCACCCAGGGTACTATTCATGATAAAAAATTGATTTCTTTTCGGTCAAAATCATTTTTGATATAATATTATTCTTTAATTTTACTCCACAAAGCAGTATCATGTTGACAATTTGGATATTATTGAATTCTGGATAAATTAAATTATTAAAGTCTTTAAAATTTATCTTTGATCTCGTTTGATTGAATTATTATATCATTGTCATCATCCTCATGCTTATATTGTTATGAAAGTCATCTTTGGCCGTAGTGCATAGATGGACTTGGTATGATTATGACCAAGGATTATTCGGTATAATCATGACCGTAATGTTACAAATGATGTGAAAAAAGTCCTCATTGGCCCGTAGTGCATTGATAGACAGTTTTTGGTATGATCATGACCATGGATTCTCTTCATTCAAGGGTGCAAAGATGAATTATTTTATGGCATGATCAGGACTGTTGATGAAAACACGAATATCCTTGGCCCGTAGTGCATGGATAATTCATGGTCGTGATACTAATGAATATCTTTGGCCAGTAGTGCAGGGATGATTCGATAATGTGGTTTATTTATTAAGCTGAGTCTCAGCGATAAAATTGATGATAAACTTTTTAAATCATAGAAGATAGTAGATATTATGCTCTACTTGACTTTTCTAATGAATTGCTTATTCCGCTGCAGTTGTTGATCTAAAAATTGTTGTCTATTATATTATATCAGTTGTTATACTGTTGAAGGCTAAGGATAACTTATTCTACATTATCTTAGTCATAATATTTCTTACTGGGCTAGTTAAGCTCACCCTTTTCTTTCACTGTTCTCTTCAGAAAATGAGAATATAGCTGGGACTAGTCGGTGAACGGAGTGACGGTCCAGATGGTTGCATTAGTAGTCCTCACTATTCTGTAAAATAATGTGATAATAAATGTAATGAGGACTCCATTGAGTGTGGATATTGTCTAGATGACAATATTCGTATTAAAACTCTCATATTATGTTTTGTCATATTTTACACGACAATTGTATAATTAAATTGTATTTAAATTTTGTACCATGTATTTGGCTACTCAAGATGGGTGATGTATACCTATTTTGGGGGCATCACACAACAAGTTTTAGATCAACAACTGCAGCGGAACAAGCAATCCATTAGAAGAGTCAAGTAGAGCATGATATCTACTATCTTCTATGATTTAAAAAGCTTATCATTAACTTTATAAATAATCCACATCACTGAATTATCCATGCACTACGGGCCAAGGATATTCATTATTATCACCAATGGTCATGATCATGCCAACAACTGTCCATCAATGCACTACGGACCAATGAGTACTTTTACCACATCATTTGTAATATTACAGGTCATGATTATACCGAATAATTCATGGTCATTATCATACCAATCAACAGTCCATCTATGCACTACAGGCCAAAGATAACTTTCATCACAATATAAGCATGAGGATGATGACAATGATATAAGAATTCAATTAAATGAAAGGAAAGAATAAATTTTAAAGATTTATAATTCAATTTATCCATAATTTAATAATGTCCAAATTGTCAACATGATACTGCTTTGTGGAGTAAAATTCAAGAATAATATTGTATTAAAAATGATTTAGCCGAAAAGAAATTAATTTTTATCATGAATAGTACCCCGGGTGAATAGTACCCGAGTGAATAGTACCTCGTGAATAGTACTTCGGGAATAGTACTTCGTGAATAGTACTCTGGCATGAAAAGGTTAAAACTTATCAAGAATCCTCAGAATAATATTTTCATGAAAAGATACTGGATGAAGCGCAAATATCAATGATATTCTACTAATTTTATGGAGTATAGAAGCCAAAACTTAACAAAATGAGTGTAGAATTCGAAATCTAAAACAAAATAATATTACTTACATACTATAGAGTATGGAAGAAAATATTACTTCTTACGAATATTGAACAAAATAATATCCCTACGAATACGAAAGAAATAATACACATTACCTTAGTAGGAGATTGGATATTGCAATAGTGTAGTAACAGAATACTCTTCTTCTTTCTCTCTGATTCTCTCTCTATAGAATTCTCTTATGAGTCGTAGTGAATTTGTGAGAATGAAAAAAAAATAAGTTTCTATTTATAGAAGATTTCTAACTTAGCCCTTGTAATGTGAAAAGACAAGTGGCTTGACGAGTGGTGATGTGAAAAAAAAAGTGGTTTGTCGCCTGTAATGTGAAACAACAAGTGGTTTGATGCTTGTAATGTGAAACAACAAGTGGTTCGACCCTTGTAATGTGAAATGACAAGTGGTTCGACGCCTGTCATGTGAAACGACAAGTGGTTCGACGCTTGTCATGTGAAACAACAAGTGGTTCGACGCCTGTAATATGAAACGATAAGTGGTTCGACGCCTGTAATATGGAACGGTAAGTGGTTTGACATCTGGTAAAGGCAAGTACTATTGGCGAAAGTGACTCTTAGATGATGACATATGGGCCCCATAGAATAAACCAAACTTACAACAAACGTCTCATAACAGACTTCTTATTTATATCAAAAATTGAATAAATATTTACCACAAATCTTTTTATCTTCAATCAATATATTTTTTTAATCTTTTAACAATTATTCATCATTAATATTATAACTCACAATATTAACAACTAGATCATTCCCAGGAAAGAGGGGGCTTTCCGATAAGGACTTCTCCTTATTGGCCGCCTTGATTAGGTGACCAAACCTCTTCCTCGATGTAACTTTCTGACATCGTCAATAATGCAAATAATAATATGAATAATTTTGTCGTCTCAATTATTGATTTAATAATATAAAATATTATGCGAGATGATACTATGACAATAATTGAATCAATAACGTGAGATATCTTAAAGAATTCTTGTAGCAATAATTGAGTATAACTGAGTGACTTCTCACGTAAGCATCAATAATCAATGTCATGTGCTACTATGCAACCACGCGTATTACTGTACTTTTATCACCGGGTATTTCAACGGTTAACGGTAAAACTTTCGTCGTTATTTTTATAAAAAGATAATTTTATCGTTTTCTAACACCGACAATAATTCTGTTGTGGGTCCACCAATGATTGTGGCATCGTACGAATATTCCCCGACAAAAAGAATATTTCCCGACCAAACGAATATTTTATAACAACTTGTTTACTTTGCAAAATTTATAAATATTACCCACAACTATAACATTATATCAAATCCACACTATAATATTAAAAATGATATTTAGAGAAAATTAATCTTTATTCATAAAAGTTGGGGTCTTACAACCTCCCCTTCTTATGAAATTTCGTCCTCGAAATTGGTATACGTACCTGGTATGTCGAAGAGGTGAGGATATTTTGTTTTCATTTCAGATTATAACCCCTAGTTGAACACATGGTTATGGATTTAAGCTCGGATTTTTAAAAAGGTTTTTGATCTAATCTTGTAAGCTGCTGTTGAGGCAAAACTTGAAGAAGACGATGATACAAAGGCTATTTGTTTTCAGTTACATGGAATTTGAAGAGACTTCTGTTAATGATTAGGAGTCACATTATCATTAGAAATTGTGTTTTGGAACCTCAGGCCTGCCGAGCAATCAAAAAGGGTTGCACTTGTTAGTGGGTTTTTCTAAGAATTTTTGGTTAGTTTGTTCTTGAGGAAGGTGAGATTTTGTCACCAGAAGCTGTGATGCTAAAAGCTATTTCAGGGGAAGAATATCAGAAACTTGAAGTTTTTGATTGATGTAGATATCTATGGCAATGTTTTCTCCTTTCTTGGTTATAAATAAGATTATATATAGTTACTTCTTAGTGGATCACTGCTTATAAATTGAAACTGGAACTTCCATCTTTGCACTTAAGAGCCTACTCCTAATTGCATGAAACTGCTGTTTGATAGATAATTGAATGAGTGAATATCTTTGTTCCCTGATATGTTAACCTTTTTTACTTTATAATACTAGTTAGAAATTACTCCCTTTATTCTGAAATACAATAGATTAACATTGAATTATAAAAAAATATATATTTCATTTTTGTCAATACAATTCTGAGATGTATGGATCATCTCAATTTGAAATTAAAGATATTTTATATTGATTTATATATAATCTTGTTGGAGTAATTTTTTTTTAATGAAGTTGTTAAATCAACAAATATGAAACGACATTAATTTGTTTAAAGATACATGTGGCTGCAAATTCAATGGACTTGCCAAAGGCCTTTTTGATGTTCCACTATAAAAAAAAATGAGATATGTTTTTTTTTTCAAAATTTTAATAGGCCGTGTCCGTTCAAATTTGACTTTTAATATTTTCAAATTTAAAATTGACATGAATTAATTTATGTCAATACAATTATGAATACACATCAAGCCAAGCAGTAGGTAGGCTGAATTGGTAGAAAAATCTTGAGCCAAAAGTCCGGGTTTTCGTGGGCGGACCGGCCCATGGACTGAGGGTATTTTATGTCTATTTTTTTGAGCTTAATTTGAGCGAATTGAGGCTAAAAAGAAAGACTGAATTTTTGTAAGTAGAAAAAATCAAATCAAAACCCGTTTTTTTTGACAGAGCGAGTATGTGCCATGGCTTTGGGCCTAGGTCTGATTATGAATATAATATGATGATTGTTACAATTATTTTTTTAGTCAGTTTATATGTAACATGTAATTAGGGTAATTGTCACAGGTAGGGTAGGGGTGGGTGTTCATAAATTTACTGGTGGCTTCTCTGTTCAAATGGTCGGTTCTATAAAACCCAGAAATTAGCCGGTAATCTCTCCCACACAATGAGGTTCAGATGCTTTAACATTACTACAATCAAGGAGGACCTAGCTGACTAATTGAAGGCCGTTTTATTAGGGGCAAGTGGCTTAGGGAGAGAGGGGTAAACCGGGAACCGGTTTTACCTGTTCTGTAGCCGTTATTTCTGGTATGTATATGAAGAGAGAGAATTTGTATTCACCAAGTGAAGTATACAAGGACAAGAAGAGGCAAGGAACAAAAGGTTCTCCAAACTCTATTAGCTTAAAAGCCTTAAACAATACAAGTGGAGAAAATAATCACTTGGAAATGCCGATTTACAGAATTGCCATTGGGACGCCGGGAGAGGCGAGCCACCCGGACGTGCTGAAAGCCGGGCTTGCAGAGTTTTTCTCTATGGTTATCTTTGTTTTTGCAGGAGAAGGATCTGGCATGGCTTTCAGTAAGTTGTCAATGTCACTAGTAGCTAAGGTTTTGTTTGTTTGTTGGGACTGTCCGCGAGATCAGCTTAGCTGGGCTTGACTAAGCCCAACTCGAGTTCCAACTAACTTGTTTACCCGTTTAGTTAAATGAGCCAAGCTCGAGCAATATAGTGTCCGGCTTGAGCTCTGTTCGGTTAGTATTTAATTATTTGTTTTTTCTTATATAATAAAAATTGTTAAATGAGTTGGGCTTAGGCTCGTCTCGCTTATTGCCAACTCGAGCTCGTCGTACACACCAAATCTCATATTCATTTAAAGCATGACTCGACTCGTTTAACTTTTAAACAAATTCGAACTTGACAATGCATATCCCAACTCAGCTCGACTCGTATAGAGCTCTACCGTGTTAAGTTTGAACGATCCAATTATTATAAGAAAACGTGGCGCTCTTGATTCATTCCTAGTAATAGTATACTATATGCTAAATTGAGGTGCTAAGACTTGAGAGACTACTCTATGTACCAATACATTCCATATAGTCGCAAATAGAGCTGTCAAAATTATGAAAGTTTGTAGTGTAATTAATAAAAATTCTACTCTGAATGTTCATTTAGACTTTGGAGGATGGTAAAGTCGTACTATTTCTGTTTATATGAATTAGAATTATAATCTGACTGATTGGTTGATGTTTTGGCAGATAAGATTACACATGATGGTTCAAGCACTCCTTCGGGTCTTATAGCTGCTGCATTAGCCCACGCGTTTGCGCTTATTGTTGCAGTTTCGGTTGGTGCAAATATTTCCGGTGGTCATGTGAACCCCGCGGTGACATTTGGTGCCTTTATTGGTGGAAACATAACATTGTTAAGGGCCATTGTGTATTGGATTAGCCAGTTGCTAGGCTCAATTGTTGCCTGCTTACTCCTTAATTTCGCAACCGGTGGAATGGTAGTCAATTGTTTACATCTACTAGAACTTTACATTTGAAAGTAAAATGCCAAATAAAACACATAACATAGTAATTTGACTGCAGGAAACATCAGCATTCGCCCTATCATCCGGTGTATCTGTATGGAATGCAGTGGTATTCGAGATTGTGATGACCTTCGGCCTAGTCTACACAGTGTACGCCACTGCAGTGGATCCAAAGAAGGGAAATGTGGGCATTATTGCACCTATTGCAATTGGTTTAATTGTGGGGGCTAACATTTTGGTTGGCGGTGCCTTTGATGGTGCATCCATGAACCCTGCAGTCGCCTTTGGGCCTGCTGTGGTTAGCTGGTCATGGACACACCACTGGATCTACTGGGTCGGGCCGTTCATAGGTGCTGCCGTTGCTGCCATAGTCTATGATAATATCTTCATTGATGAAAGCGGCCACGAGCAGCTTCCTGTCACAGATTATTAGATAATTTCTATTTTTGGCAGTTATATTGAACACTGTCTTCCTCTAGATTAGGTGGGGAATAAATCTGGGAATGGTTAAAATTGTTCGGGAATTGAATTGGGTGGTTCATTTAGATTCCTTTTAGTTTTTTTATGTTCTAATTATAATTAGTTTTTACCCACTCTAAACAATTGACTTAGTGGTATATGTTCTGTTTTCAAGAATTTTTAAATAACATTTAAGTCGGGTGCTTAAATTATCAAGTGGCATATCAGTTCATGGAATTTATCATCTCAAATGCTTGTACCTCTCTCTCTCAAACTCGAGAGGTTAGCATATGGAAAATGATTTATATGACTACTAATTTTATGTCGAATGTGAATTTCAACTAATCGATAAAATAGAATAGTAAGTTTCTCTAAGAGTGAAAAAGTCTCAAGTATCTAGCAACACACTTGGCATATATATACACCTCCTTATAGCTCTATCTAAGCTTCTAAATGAGTGAAAAAGTCCAGGTTTCTACAAAAGCATATGCTCATGTTTGGAACATAAGCCAATGTTGTCTTCAATTTCTTCCACAAACTTGTTCCTTTTCCTCGACTTTGTTCCCTTCATATTCCAGTTGTCCTTTCTTAGGTACCTCGGAATCCTGATTAAACACCGCGAGGGACTCCCATGATTTGCTGCTACGATTCGTGGCTCCTTATTGAATACCTCTTGCAAATGCTCCTTCAAATAGATTATATCCTTATCATCCGTAAATCCTTCCACTTTAACCAGTTTGAGTTTAGCCATTTTCGCGGGCTTGCTAACTTCATTCAAGCAATCGCCAATGGTGCTTGATGTGTTGTAGTAACTTGCAGGATCAATCTGCAAAAATTTAGTTCACAATGTCAAAGCCTTGGTAACTAGAGAGCTTATTAGAAACTGCGCATAATACTATGATTACCATGTATACTGAAATGAACTGATGTTAATTGACATATAAGTTGGTTTTTAGTTTCATATTCGTTACTCGTTAGTATAGCAGCTGAAAAGTAGTACTTACAGTTATGAAGAGTCTTTCCAAAGAGGGACAGAATTTCATAAAGGAGAACAAAGCTTCGATCTTGTGTTCTTCCACTGAATTATCTATCCACCACAAATCTTTCAGTCTACTGAATCTTAATTCCTCGTATTCTGAAAATAACCACCGACTAACAATTTCCTGCAAGAAAGAGTTATGAGCCTGATATACTTGCTAATTCAAGAAGTTTAATCACTCGAAAAAATTCAAGAAATACCAACATACCTTGAACATCCATCCAGGTAATGTAAGAAGTTTGACATCTGTTATGGCTCGTAGAAGTGGATCACAAAAATCCAAGTAGTTAAAGTATTTAGACCAGGGACCTTCTCTAAAATCAAGCATGACATCTTCCAAGTAAAGCACACCGTGTAAATGAAAAAAGCAAAGTAGCCCTCGATACCTAAGAGATTTAAGTTCATAAGCTTTAATATTGAGACATGTCAATTGAGGGCAGTCCAAAACAGTTAGGTTCAGAAGCCGTGAAACAACATCAATATGCAAAGTTGTTAACCCTCGACAATTTGCAATCGTTAAGTTCTCAAGAAACTGAAAATTCGAGATTAGTGAAGAAACTATTGCATTAGTAAGATTGCTCACAGAGGTCAAATTTAGTGTTTTGACAACAAAAGTGCTGGTAGGGGCCTGGCTTATTGGGGTACTATTGAACAGCAAATTCCACTTAAACTCCCTTGAAAATTCAAGATTTTCTCCATTAGAGAAATCAAGATTGAACTCCCTTGAAAATTCGAGATTTTCTCCATTAGAGAAATCAAGATGAAGTTTGTTTTTCAACCCAATTGTAGCCAAGAGAATTCGACATTTTCTGAAGTGAAATTCAAGTTTCAGAGGATATTTTAGGGGACTGGCGGTATCAAATTTGAGAAGGAAGTTACCAACTGCACAATCAATGTCTTCTAGAGAAGTGCCATGCTTCACAACATCATTATTGTTCCATAACCTACTCCATCGGATCGAAAGAGTGACAGTTGCTAATGCAAATTTAAGAGGTAACATGGAAAGTATGTGACGTAGGATCTCATCAGGTAAACTGATAATGCGATCATGTTTGCGGTCTTCCTCACAATTGTACCTGATCCAAAACTAAATTAAATTAGACTTCATTGTATATAGTGTAGAGGGACGTAAACGGATACTTTTGGATGCGGATATGCATTCGTATCCGAAAATAAAATTTGATATCCGTATTCGTATACGTATCCGACAGACATGCATCATGGAATATCCTTATTTATCTGATGGATAATATTCGAATGTAGATATTATACATACTCGTTTTATACAATAATATAGATAAATATATCAAATATCCGCATATATGCATCCGTATCTAAATAAAATTTTAAATGTTTCAGATTGTTTTTTATTTTAGTTCCTGCACAATGTTGAATCAGTAACCAAAAAAATGTTTACTTAATCAAATAAAAATTAGAAATGATCAGGTGATTTTATAATACCGTATATCATAAAATAGCCATAAAAGATGTATTAATTAATTGATGTTAATACTTTGTTATACTGTATATCAATATTAAATGAAAGATTTATACATTTATATCTATGTATGAATATATATAGGATGTCGATCCATAGCAACCTGTTGCTATAAGCACTATTCCAGCAATCGTTGTCGTTGATCTGGGAAATGAATGGCCGAGAATAAAAGCAATTTATCCCCTGCCGCACCAAGTTGTTGCGGCAGGGCTATTTACCACAATGCCCCTCAAATTAAATTCCTTCCATGCCGGCACAAGCTGGTGCGGCAGCTAGAGAAATCTCACAACAAAATTTAACTCCTCTTCAAGGCCTAAAACTCTGTCAATAAATATATTAGCCTCTTGGGCATCTCACTTAACTAATCTTAACTTCAGTTACAATCTACAGGCTTTTCAGCCAAGTTTTCGCAGCGCAGTACTGTCATCTGCTAGGAGGCAGAATCCTCTCATAATACAAAACATACAAGTATCAGAAAAAAAATTGCAACTATTCAGCTAAATTTCCCACACTAAGTACTTTCCTAATGAAAGCAAATAGTATTAAACAACACTTAGAAGTACAAAGGAGATGAACACTTTAGATATTCTTTAAGTTTTTTCCTCAGCTTTTCCTTCCATGAGCCACTATAAAGAAGATTTTAAGGAGGGAAATGCTCAACATCCATAGCAGGAAAACTAGATTGCGCAAATCTTATTCCTCTTAGTAAACTTTTTGCTTTTTCCTTTTCCTTCTCCTGTAGGTAGCTGTAAGGATTAAATGTGGACCACAATGCCACATGAGCTTATTGCGGCAGGTGGGCTGCAACAACTTGTGTCGTCATGGAAGAAATTTAATTTGAGGGGCATTGTGGTAAATAGCTCTGCCGCAAAATATTGTGTTTTGTTGCGGGGAGAAGTTACTTTTATTCTCTGCCATTTAAAATCATGGTTGTTGAAAGTGCCCATAGCAACTGGACGCCATATATATATATATATATATATATATATATATATATATATATATATATATATATTGTTAGGATGTGATTATTTGGGTCTAGCCATGGTGCAACCCAGTCTATTTAATGGTCCGGATCTGGTGATGGCCCATATATATTTATTGTGAGAGTGGAGAGTCCTTATTAAAATAGAATTATGTTTCCTTATTTGGTGGGATAAGGAGGTTTAATTAGGACTCCTACTCCTAATTGGATTCAGTAGTTATAAGGTGATTCTACAAAAGGAGTCCTTCTCCTAGTGGGATGCGGAGGGAGGTGACTTCTATATATACGGCTACAAGCTAAGATTTGGGGGAGAACACAAGAGATACAACACAAATACACAACTTGTACTCTCAATATTATTATAGTGGATTACTCTCTCTCTCCGTAGTTTTTTCCCGATTGGGTTTCCACGTAAATTCTTGTGTTCATATTTATATCTCTTTATTTATGTTTGTGTGAATGTATTTTGTGAGTTTGATATAATCAACTACTCCATCAACCGGTAGTGCGATTTTGGCCTGTTGTTTTGGTGATTTCGTCAGGCGTACAAAATTTGGCGTTAACATTGGCGACGTCTGTGGGAACCAAGACACTTGTTCTAGTGTCGATTTAAAATCACCGATTCACCGAAGGAGATAAGTGATTCTTTTTTTATTAAATTAAATATATACTTGTACGTGTGTGTATATACTTACTGCTAATAGCAATTGAAGCATGATTGTATGTAGAGTATTTATTACTTTACACGTTACATCGTTTATATCATAAAAGGTGGAGATAGTATTCATGTTATATATATTAAATTAAAGCATTAATCACTTTGATTATTGATTGGTTGAGTAAAAGATGCATTCTTTTTGCTAACATTCTAGAAAAGGGTTGCCACATAAGTTTACGAGAAATTGTGTGGGCCTATCATGTCGCCATTGAGTCAACAACAATATCTTCTATATGCTTCTCGAAAGCCGACGAAGGCAATCCAAGCCCATCGGCTTTCAAAGAAAATAAAACTAGCAGACTGGAATCAACAGCGATCGTCGGGAGAATAACAAGCCTCAGATAGAATATGTGTGGCTCTTAATTTTCACAAATGGAGGGGAGCGAGCAATCACCTCCACATATTAAATAAGAGGTTTCGTTGTCCTTCGTCACTATCAACATCTGACCACACGGGAAGCAGATGAAGTTAGGTTGAGACCACTCGACAATCTCTTTGGCGATTCCTCTTGCAACACACCGGTTTCATCATATCTTCTATTTGTTTACTTTCAGCAGATATAAAGTCTGATCGAAGCCTCCCACAGGGGTCGGGACGGATATTATGGCGGCATAAGGTTGGAGGGGTTATAAGGTCGGACAAACGTCCTTCGAGAAGGCTTTGATCTCCCGAAAGGATGAACATTCTACATATATAAATCCCGAGGATATAAATCCTGAGGATATAAATCCCGCAGATAAAAATCCCGAAGTTAAAAATCCCGAGGATATAAATCCCGAGGATATAAATTCCAAGGATATAAATCCCGAGGATGAAAATCCCGAGGATAAAAATCCCACGGAGACTTTTTGAATACTCTCTTATTTATAAGTTATAAATAAGAGACTGGGGGGCAATGTTGGGGTGTGATTATTTGGGTCTAGCCAAGGGGTAACTCAATTTATTTAATGGGCTAGATTTGGTGTTGACCCATAATATATATTTATTTTGACATTGAGAGAGTCCTTATTAAAGAAAGATTGTGTTTCCTTATTTGGTGGGATAAGGAGGTTTAATTAGGACTCCTACTCCTAATTGGATTCTGTAGTAATAAGGTTGGTTCGGTTGGTATAAGGTTTGTTCTTTATATCTTCGGTAGTGATAAGGTTGGTTCTTTATATCTTCGGTAGTGATAAGGTTGGTTCGGTTGGTATAAGGTTGGTTCTTTATATCTTCGGTAGTGATAAGGTTGGTTCGGTTGGGATAAGGTTGGTTCGGTTGGTATAAGGTTGGTTTTTTATATCTTCGGTAGTGATAAGGTTGGTTCGGTTGGTATAAGGTTGGTTCTTTATATCTTCGGTAGTGATAAGGTTGGTTCTGTTGGTATAAGGATGGTTCTTTAGTAGCAATATTATAAGGGCAATTGTTTATCTATTTAGGAGTAAACAAGAGTAATGAGGCGACAATATGGGGAGCCAACAATTTTAGTTCGACACATGGAGTTCAGGTGTGATATTTTGTCTTCGGCAAATATGGTCGTTTTTGTTGGGATAAATTTGTATACTCTCTCATTTATAAGTTCCTTATAAATAAGAGACTGGGGGGCAATGTTGGGATGTGATTATTTGGGTTACAGCCATGGTGCGACCCAAAGATATTTAATGGTCCGGATCCGGTGATGGCCCATATATATATTTATTCATGACGGTGGAGAGTCCTTATTAAAATAGGATTGTGTTTCCTTATTTGGTGGGATAAGGAGGTTTAATTAGGACTCCTACTCCTAATTGGATTCAGTAGTTATAAGGTGATTCTACAAAAGGAGTCCTTCTCCTAGTGGGATGCGAATGGAGGTGACTTCTATATATACAACTACAAGCTAAGATTTGGGGGAGAACACAAGAGATACATCACAAATACACAACTTGTCTATTATTATAGTGGATTACTCTCTCTCTCCGTGGTTTTTTCCCAATTGGGTTTCCACGTAAATTCTTGTGTTCATATTTATATCTCTTTATTTATGTTTGTGTGAATGTATTTTGTGAGTTTGATATAATCGACTACTCCATCAATTATTAGCGATTTTGGCCTTGTTGTTTTGGTGATTTACGTCGGTACATAAAATTTAGGCGTTAACATATATATATATATATATATATATATATATATATATATATATATATATATATTGACATTTTGGATACTAGTATTAATGTATGCATATATCCTTATATGAATATGGATAATATTCGATTTGACACGGATAATACAAGATTTCAGAGTGAATATCTGTAAGGAATAGGTAAGGATATAAAAATAAATATAAGAATTAGTGGGGGCATAATGGTAATAGTTGTATTCTAAGTAGTTATATAGCTGAGTTGTAATTCTATTTTGATTATTGAATGATAATGTGATATTTCTTCTCTCTATATGGTTTTGTCTCTTCTGTCTTCTTCTCCACTCTAACTGCTATCTCTCCCAACTCAATTCTCTGTTTCTCTTCCCTGAATTTCCTTGATAATTCCAGTCTTGCTCCTCCAATTCATTACAATTGGTATCAAAGCCATTCCGGTCCCAGCCATAATGACAGTGGAAAATCAAAATTGTGCAACCCTAGAAAACAATTTTGAGAAAACTCGAAAATTGATGAAAGGACTGCAGAGTTCTATGGATGAAGAGTTCAAGCAAGTTATGAAGAAATTTAATGACTTAAGAGCTTCCATTCCAAAGCATGATCGAAAAGTGCTTATTTGTGGCTATACGGAAGAGGAGGATTGCTTATGTGAAGCAACAAATTCCTTAAATTCAGTATATCAAGACATTAATGATGAAGGTGATGTGGATCTGGATTTTCAGGAGGAAGAAAGCAATCAAACACAATTGCAGATTCAACAAAATGTTGATTCGATTGTTCCTGAGATTGGAGGTCATGAGAATTTTTCGGTAGAAATTGAAGACCCAATCTCACTCGTCAACCTAGTTTGCGCTGAATCAATTCATGATAAGGTGATCTCTGTTTCTCACAGTGACTTTTCATCTCCTAGCCTGTCCACCAACACTGAAGTAGGAATGTTTTTTGCAAATAAAAAAGAAATTGGTGTTGCGTGCAAGGTATTTGATGAAATGCCTAGGAGTGTTCCAAATTTGGGTTATACCGAGAAGGATGGTTATTTGTATGTTATAACTAATTAATATCTGCCAAAGTACAATGATAGTGGAGGTGGGGCTGAAATTCCAATGAGTGTTATTTGTGGGTTAACTAAGAAACAAAAGGAGCATATTGTTGATTTCGTAGATGTTACTGAAAAATTGGTAGTTGTTGAATATGTGGAGGATATGTACAAGTTCTATAAGCTAGCTCAGGAGAGTCAAATTTTTGACTACATAGACTCACAGCTTGAGTTAAATAAGAGAATGGTTCAAATCTTCTGTCTAAATAACTTTGTTTTTGTCCAATCTGATATGGGTAACAACTGGGCAATGAGGCATTACATTGAAGGAACGGAGTTCATTGGTTCTATGCTAGATGTTGTGAGGAGAGAAGCAAAGAATTGTGATTTTCTACAAGGATTTCTGGTATTCAATAATGTGGTTGAGCCTTACAATGCAACTTTGTTGGTTCATCAATTGGTTGAAAAAGCAGATGAGTGCATGGTTTTAGACTGTGAAGCTTCATATGACATCTGTTTACATACCTTAAAGTTTATCACACCTAGATGTGGTGATCTCAACCATTTAATTTTTACCACAATGCCTGGTGTTAATTGTTGTTTACGACTACTTGGTGAGCTGAACTCGGACCACCGAAAGTCGGTTGTAAATTTCACCCCCTTTCTTGGGCTCCATTTCATTAAGGTTGGTAGTAAAGTCGATAATAGTTGCACCCACCTAAATCAGTATCAAAGTGTGGAAGTGAAAGCAACAAGAAATGAAGTATATCTTGGAGAATTAGTACTCAAAAATGCTACCAAATATTGGGTACAAGAACTAAGAGGTGTTTTCCATAATGGATTGATCATGGGTTGTTCCGGGACAAGTGTGACAGAGCAATGTTCTAGTTGGGAAACATCATACAATGACGTTTATGACAGTTTCGATGCTATGGAATTGCAAGAAAATCTTCTTCAAGACATCTATGCTTATGGTTTTGCAAAGGCCTTTGCAATTCAGCAACAAGAGTTTTTTCCAGTTTGCAAGGGACTTGATGTTATTCAACAGGCACAATCTGGTACCGGGAAAACAATAATTTTTTGTTGTGAAATCTTGCATCAATTTTATTTTGGTGTATTTGAATGTCAGGCATTGGTCCTTGCACCTACTCATAAACTTGCACAGCAGATTGAGAAGGTTTTGAGAGCACTGGGTGATTATCTTAGTGTAAAGGTTCATGGTTGTGTAGGAGGAACTGGCTTCCACAAGGATCAGCGTATTCTCTCAAGTGATGTTCATGTAGTTGTTGGTACACTAGACCATTTATTTGACATGTTGCGAAGGCAAACACTTTGTTCGGATTACATCAAATTGTTTGTGCTGGACAAAGCTGATGAAATGCTTTTGGGAGGTTTCAAGGACCAGATATGTTGGGCTATTTTTCAGTTGCTACCAACCAAAATTCAAAGTGGGGGTTTTCTCTGCCTCCATGCCTCCTGAAGCTTTTGAAATTACAAGGAAATTCATGAATAAGCTTGTGAGGATTCTTGTGAAACGTGATGAGCTTGCTCTTGCGGGTATCAGACAGTTTTATGTTAATGTTGACAAGCGTCAATGGAATCATATTGAATGGAAGGCAGTAAAAATAGGTTATTATGGGACGTCCAGCGGCATAGTTTTTGACCCGGGCGGTGCAAAATTTCATGATATTTGGTTGAAAGCACTAAATGTATTGTCATTTTGCTCTTTGGGTTGCTCCTTTTGCTATACAGGTTATGCTCAATGTGGGAAAGTAAGGAAAGACGTTGTGGTGGAGTTTTGACAAATGGCCTCAATGGGAATTTTTTTAGGATTGGTTTATGGTGCCAGGAAACTCTAAAGAAAGCTTTGCAACTTTTGGTTATTATTTTGGAATTGCATATAGACCATTTGGGTTGCCTACTTGTTTGGCAATTTTTCCTCAACAATGATGTGAGCAACTTCTCTGTGGTCAAATTTTCTGCGGAAACCAACAACAATTGACATGCTGATTTTATCAACACGACAAAATCAGACGATGAGTTCAAGACAATGGAATTTTTAATATTTTTTCTGTGTTGGACTGTTTAGTTGGTAATAGTTTGCATTTTTTGGTTCCTTGTTGATCACCCTTGAGGGCAAGGGTGTTTTTAGGTAAGGATATAAAAATAAATATAAGAATTAGTGGGGGCATAATAGTAATAATTGTATTCTAAGTAGATATATAGATGAGTTGTAATTCTATTTGGATTATTGAATGATAATGTGATATTTCTTTTCTCTCTATACGGTTCTGTCTCTTCTGTCTTCTTCTCCACTCTATCTCTCCCAACTCAATTCTCTGTTTCTCTTCCCTGAATTTCCTTGATAATTCCAGTCTTGCTCCTCCAATTCATTACAATATCGTACTTCATTTACAGCAGTAATATAGTTATTATATTTTAGCCACTGAAATCTTTACTGTGTGTATGTTTGGCTACATAGCATTTAGTGTTTTTGGAGCATTTGGAAGTCCTAGAAAATATAACTGCAACTTATTTAATTCAAAACTCAGACTTTTGGGCATAGTCAAAACTGTAGTGTTAAGTAATTTTGACCGAGTTGTAAGGACCGAGTTAAGAACCCTCCATGTGTTTATTTGGTCAAACTCCGAGTTAGACAATTACTAGTAATAATTTTCCCTTAAACTCGCTGCTGAGACGAGTCAATGAACAAAAGACTTGCGCAATCACGAGAAAGAAGTAAATTTCTTACCTTCTTGTTGCTCTCGAGTCCTCCTGCACTGGCACTGCGCTTCTAGTTTTGATAATTTTTTTCTTTTGCCTCATCTTGCTCGTGTTGGATTAAACTTTATGCCGTGTCTTAGGACAACTCAACCCCTTAAAGCCTTTTATATATGAGTAACCATAATAACAATTACATCCCTTCTAATTTTTTAAATAACAGTTAGTACCCTGTATATTTTTAAAATCGACTAAATAGATAAAATTACACACACACACACACACATATATATATATATATATATATATATATATAACTATCCTATTTTTAATACAATATATTTTAATTATAGTTTTATTTATAATTAAGACTATCTCATTTAAATAATTTAATTTAATTAACACATGTTTTGACAAGTGATACAATTATTAAGAATTTTAAATTAAATTATTAATTGAGGTTTTCTAATTAAAGTGATTGAGTATGTTGATAGTTTAGTTATTGATGTTTAACAACACAATTATTATTTGAATTCTTAGTTTCATATTATGATTTTTATATGTTAATTTTTTTTACTATATGTCAAAATTTTGGATGTTTATAATTTTAATTACGCTTTTTTAGTATACAATTGGCATTGTTTTTATACAATATTGAATAAAAAAAATATAATAATATTTATTACTAAATCTATTTGATTAAAAGAATTTTTTATGTATTTTTTATTTTTTGAGTAATAACATTTGTTATTTTTATTATAAATAATTATGCTCGTGTGACTTATGTTTAGTTTAATATTTGAGAAAAATAATTAATATATTTTTAATACTTTTTAATATGAATGATAGGATTAGTTATGTAATAATATGTTTATTTTACGTAAATTTTAATATTTGGAAAAATAATTATAAATTTTTTGCGTTATTTTGTACTTTTATGGTTATTAAAATTTTACTTTTTAATTACAAAAATATATTTGAATGTACATTACGTAAATTTAATCTTTAAAAATTTAATTAACAAAAAGTATATCCTTTATTTTCTTGATAAAATAAATATTTATTATTTTTGACATTTATGTTATTTATTGCATAAATTCATAATTTAATTAATTACATCAAGTTAAGTGAAAATTATAACATTCAAATTTATATTCGGTGAATATATTAAACATTATAACTTGAAGGGTATATTAGACATTACATTACAAATATTTTTGAATATTATTTAGTCATCCACACTAGGGGTAATAAATATTACATATTATAGACTAGAGTGAAACTAACTATTATTTAAAAAATTAAAGGAGTATTGAATATTATTATAATTATCTATAAGGGTGTCAATGTATTTTACTCTTTATATATTTGAGGCCAATTAGTTGTTTTAGTGCACTAGTGAATGTTGGCATGTCATTTGATATGCCCTACTAGGTACTAGGAGGCCTAGGGATTTATATAAATATATAATAATACAAAATTTAGTTTTTTGATCTTCGTGTTTGGTCTTTCATCTTTGATTTTTAGTCTTTAGTATACGCTTAGAATTTAACTAGAAGTAAAACATTTTTTATGCTCATATATATTATATTTTTTATACTCCTATATAATGTTATGATTATTTTAACTAAAACTAAAACTCTTTTTATGGTCCTACAAACTTTAATATTAAATTATTATTCTGTAAAAATTTTGTTTTTTTATAAAAGTCATTTAGTTACTTAGTTATAAAATAAATTTTAACTTAAAATTATATTTAGCATTTTAGTTTAAGTTTCTACTCAACTTTAATATCTAAATGACTATAATTAGAAATATTATGAGTACATAATAATTAATATAAAAATTATATTATATATATATATATATTAATGATTATTTTAATTAACAATTCTACTACATATAGGAGACCTTTATTTAATTAATGTTATAAAATAATTCTAACTTATATATTAGTTATTAAAATTTAGTTAGCTAGCTTTTAAAATTAAAATCATAATAGCAATTCATTATTCTACAACAATTATATTCCTAAATAACTATATATTAAAATATAATAAAATTATTATTAATTAATAATTAATATAAAAATTACATTATATATTACAAAATGTATTAATAATTAAAATTTATTAACCAACTTTATTTCATACAGAAGACCTTAAGTTAATTAATATTAAAAAAAAACCCGGACTTATATATTACCAAGTAAAATTTAATTACCTTTTTAAAACGATTGATCGGGAAATAGAGTTTATGAGGAAAATTCCTCAAGGATAACAAGCCAGTCGTGGGAGGAGCCTCAACGACGGCGCCGGTGAGAGGCTTCCGGTACGGTTAGGGAGTGAAACTTGTTGTTAGCAAGGCTGAAGAAGTTGTGCCAGTGGGATTCTTTGTGGGAGTGGTTCTGAGGGAGTATGAGCCATGAGAGCTGACAAGGGAGATTGGTTGGGATTTTGGGGGTTGAACTTTGCCAATTAATGCAAACGGCTCAAAATTGAATTCGATCAGCGAGAATTTAAGCTTGTTGGTGATTGAGCCGAGTAATTCCAGTGGTTGTTCCGACCAGTTAATGACCATTGACGATTATGGTCGAACTGATTTCGTTAATTTGGGGGATTAATGCCTCATTCATTGAAGGGAGTTTGGTATGAAAATTTACCAAGAATAATACCGGGACACAAATTATTTACAAACATTTTATAAACTGCTGATGTGGCATATTCCACATCAACATATTATGTGGGGCCAAAGACTACATTGAAATAATTTATTGATCAATATGCTGAGGTGGATTATGCCACATCAGCACTTTATAAAATATTTATAAAATAGTTTGTCTGTAGCATTACTCAATTTACCAAATGAAGAGAGGAGAGAGAAAATACAACTCTTTCTTGTTGATATTCAGACGAACTGAAAATGATGGAAAGAATCGGAATACAAAAATTATATATGTGATGCCCTAAATATGTTTTATTTGGATCGTAGTGGCAGTTTAGATCCCGGTGGCTTTGAGCTGTGTGGTGGTTCTTCGTTAGTGGCTACGTTATTTGTTTTATCTTTATGTGATTAGTAATTTACTTTTTCACCCTTTAATCTAATTCTAATGTCAAAATATTTTTTCAAAAAATTACCATTCTTTTTACACATCAACACTCATTGGTTATGTTAGAATGTCATGTAATTAATTTATGACGTGACATATTGAATTGAATGTAAGTGAGAAAAAAAATTAAGACTTAGATCATCTGATTGAAAAATTCAATCACTGAAGTGAAAAAAGGAAAAGAGTTTAGGGTAGTAATTTACATTTAAGTTAAACTTAAAAGCCTAAACATAGTATTTAATTAAATCATACTCTATTGTATAATTAATTAATTAAATAATTTCTATAAAAAAATAAAATTGTTGTAAAATAGTAAGTTACACTTGTTATCCTCTTTCTCAAATATCCTCAATTTTGACTATTATGAGATTTGATTTTCGAGTTTTGGGGAAGATTAGTCCATCGTGATTTTGTCATGGAGGTAGGCGGGGACAATGTGTTTAGTACAGTTTTTTTTTAGTTATAGTTGTAAGACCCCAACTTATTATAAATGAAATTAAATTTCCTCTATTTATTATTTTGAAATAGTAAGGATTGATTTGATTAATGTAATTAGTTATGGGTAAAATGCGCAAATATTTCAAATAAGCAAGTGGTTATAAAATATTCATTGTTGTCGGGGAATATTCGTTTGGTCGTTGAATATTCTTGCTGTCGGAGAATATTCGTACGATGACGCAGTCTTGTGTGGGCCCCATAACGGAAAACGATTAGATGAAGAAAACGACAAATATAAGTTATTTATAAATAACTACAGAAGTTGTTACTGCAATTATCATTTGTTGAAATACTCGGTGGTTAAAATACAAGAAGACACCGGTATTGCACCAATTATTAATTCTTACGTGAAGGCCTTTACTCAATAATTATTACATGTAATTATTATTCAATATTTTATTTTATTGATTCAATAATTGTTGCGTTGATATTTTATATTATTGTTGTTTTAATAATTGTCATTACGGTATTTTCTATTATCGGAGCAATAATTCATATTATTTGAATAATATTATTAGATAACATTATTGGAAATGTCTAGAAAGTTCTATCTAAGGAGAGGTTTGGTCACCTGGTAAAAATGCCAAGAAGGAGAAATCCTTATTGGAAAGCCCCGCTTTTCCAGGAGCTACACAGTTGCCGAGATTGTGATTCTGTAATATTATTTGTGAATAATTAATTATTGATTTATATGATAAGAAAAATATTCATTTTATGTGGATATAGATGGAGAAAATTTTAAAGTGACAATTGTTGAAAAATTGATATTTTATCTTTTTCGATAAATAATTTATTTAAATATATTATTATATTTTAATAATATAATAATGGTGATATTTTTACAATGAATGTGGGATATATGAGTATATGAGGAGAAGGAGTATTTTTGTTACTAAAAATAATTAAAACATGTTTTTTATGTTCGTGGACCCCATTTTCGATTGAAATTTGATTATAGCACTTTGTAAAATCGCTCAGATGTAGATTTTGGCCAACTTGGCTTTGAATTTGGAAAAATTTTCTTCTGCAAAGTTGTAGAGAATTAAATTTCCTATGGAATGGACATAAGATTCAAATTTTTCTGATAAAAGGGCTATTTATTATGAATTATTGAAGCTCTGAAGTTCCGAAATAATTGATTTTTGAAAGTTTTAATTATTTTTAATAAGAAAAACGTTTTTTTGTAAGTTTTGTGAGGTGGGCTACTTGGTGGCTGATGTTTTGGGCAAAATAAGGGTGCGTGGGAAATTTTAAAAAATATATTAATATTTTATTAAATTTTCTGCTTTGGTGTTCTAAGCATTTTCCTACAAATAGGGTGCTTAGGTTAGAATTGAAAATCCCACCAGAAACTGAAGTTTTTTTTTTCTCTCTCTCTATATTATCGAGCGTATTCTTGTGAGTATTTTGATACTTTGAGTGTTGTTATACGGTGCAAGTTCCTTTAACGTTATATTTGATATTCCAACCAGAAGTACTATTCTTTTCGAGGTAAGGGATGTTATTGTTTTTTTAAATGATATTATTTCTTTCAATATCATTATGCCAAAATATTGGTAAGATTTTTCTTGTGAAATTTTTATCATTTATTGTCGGGGTTACTATTCACGTATACGGCACTATTCACGTATACGACACTATTCACAGAAAAATTAACTTTTCATTTTTTGTCCAAAATATCTATTATGGATACTAGCTTTGATTGTATCCATGTTTTGATCATTCTTGAATTTTACTTCACTATGATTATTTATGAAGTATTTTTGAACTCGGATTGTTTGAAATACGAATCCTTAATATTTATTCTTTTGTTTCCTTTGGATTCGCTTTTCTTTAAAATATTTTTCATCATCCTCGGGTCTAAAAATGATGATTCTTGAATATCTTTGGAATTTTTGTAGTGCAAAAGATGGTTGATTTTATTATGAATATCTTTGGCCCGTAGTGCAAAAGATGTACAGTGTTGAGATGAACATGACCAATGATGAATATCTTTGGCACATAGTGCAAAGATGAATATTTGATTCAAGATGAATATTGATTGATGTTCTGAGGATAAAATATTGATGATGGACTTTTAAATTCATAGATTATAGTAGATTTCATTCTCTACGTAACTCATCTATGAATTATTATTTTATTTGCAAATATTGATCCGAAATTTGTTGTCTCATTGTATTTTATCGTGATTTTTTCCTCTTTGAAGACTAACGATAATTTGTTCTATATTTTCTTAGTCATAATATTCTTTCTCGGGCTAGTTGAGCTCACCCTTTTCCTTTTTGTTCCATTTTTCTTCTCAGGAGGCGAAAATGTAGTGAGTTCTAGTCGGGGTGTGGAATGATGGTTCTAGAGAGTTGTTTTAGTAGTCCTCACCATTTTTGTAAAATAATGTATTAATAATTGTAATGAGGACTTATTTGAGTGTTGATATTGTCTAGAAGACAATATTTGTTTTTAAACTCACAGTTTATGTGTTGTCGTATTTTGCACGACAATTGTATTAATAAAGTTGTAGTTGTTTTTGTACCATGTATTTGGCTACTCAGAATGGGTGTTGTATACCTATTTTGGGGGCGTCACAGTTGGTATCAGAGCTTAGGGATATGGTCTCTGGCGGAGATCGGGGAATAGAACTAGGAGAGGAGAGATAAGTAAATCCTTCGCTAGTGTGTTCTACCTAAGCTTATTTGTTGGTTGGTCAGAATATAGGGATATTATGTGATATGTTAATTTCTTCAATTAACCCTAGTTTTATGGCAGTATTTGAGAATGGCAACCAAGAATGTTAACAGTGGAGTAAATGAGACCGTGGAGACTCCTTTACTCACCAATGAGGAGAACGTGCAACAGGCCGACAATGTTCCTCCTGTAAACAACACCACTGATCAGACGATGAACGACGGAATGTTTAAAAGCTTTTTGCAGTTCATGCAAAATCAGACAAGGGAGACTCGTGCACAAAATACAGGTGGAAATGATAACAACGCACGGTTTGTCACAGCCAAGCAGTTCAAAGAGTTGGGACCACCAGAATTCTAGGGAAAGCTGGATCTGATTAAGGCAGAAACGTGGGTCAAACAAATTACCAAGATATTTGATGTCTTGGGATGCACGGAGCAACTGAAGGTTCCATTCGCCACCGTTATGTTTTCAGAATGAGGCAGACACGGGTGGAATCGTGAAGCGTACTCCATCCAAACCACACTCAACATGTCTTGGGAGACATTTCAGAATCGTTCAATGACAAGTACTTTTCCGAAAGTATTCGTCTATATATGAAGGAAGTGGAGTTTATTAGATTGGAACAAAACAAACATGCGGTCCCGAAGACGAGGCAAAGTTTGCAGAGTTATCCGTGTTTGTACCTCATTTGGTGGAGAATGAGGAACGATGACGCTGGATGTTTTGAGAGGTTTGAACCCAAGACACGTCAATATCGCATTTCTCATAAATTTTCTCTATTCGGATGTTGTCAACATGACTAAATTATTAGAGCGAGATAATAAAAGTACGTTCAACCGAGGGACCACAAACCGGGATCATATCAAGGATGCAAAGATCATCGTAACAACGATAACCAGCGGAGAAAGAAAAATACGGATAAAAGCGGTAACCACTCTGGTGGTAATCATGGCCATGAAAATAGAAAAAGCGAGTCGGAGGGAGATTTTAAAAAGAGGAAATTCAACAATGACAATGCAAAGACGTCAGCACCAGCAGCAACTGGTTCTAAGGGAGGAGAACGACTACCGGTCGTATGCTATAAATGCGGGAAAGAGGGACATATCAGTCCAAACTACCCACAACAGTTCAAGGTATGTTATAATTGTGGAAAGGAAGGACATATCGCCGAGATTAGACAAGAGTAAAACCAAGTCCAGCGGGGATGGTGACTCAAAAGGCTATCCCAGAAAAGTCAAAGTCAACGGTTCCTGGAAGAGCGTTTGTCGTGACTGGTCAAAATGCGAGGAACCCAAACGAGGTGATCACGGGTAAGCTAATCATAAATTCTTGCGAAGTTATACCTTATTAGATACCAGTGCTACCCATTCATTTATCTCTCCTGCTTGTGCTCAACGTTTAAACTTAACCCCGGAGAAATTAGACTTTGATTTATCTGTGGACACTCCGTTAGGAGAAACTTTCATCACATCCACTGTTTATAAATCTTGTTTGATCCAAGTTGGCACCATCACATTACCTGTTGACCTTATCTCTTTAAAGATACTTGCTTTTGATGTGATTTTAGGGATTGATTGGTTAACTACTCATCATGCCAAAATTGATTATTTTCGTAAGGTTGTTAGTTTTTATATTCCTAACCAACCTGTTGTATGAATTCAAGCAACTAAATGGCTAAAATCAATCATTGTTATATCAAGTCATAAAGATATTCGTTTATTGAAAAATGGATGTCAAGATTTCTTAGCCCATGTTATGGATTTGAATAAAGACACGTCGGATTTGAATATATTCCTATTGTTAGTAAATTTCCTGACGTATTTCCTGAAGAACTTCCCGGTCTACCCCCAGAACGTGAAGTTGAATTCTTTATTGATCTTGAACATGGTATAAAGCCCATTTCTAAAACCCCATATCGAATGACTCCTATTGAACTTCAGGAGTTAAAGGTCCAACTACAGGAGTTGTTGGACATCGATTTCATTCGTCCTAGTACATCTCCTTGGGGTGCTCCTGTTTTATTCGTAAAGAAGAAAGATGGGAGTATGCGACTTTGTATTGACTACCGGGAATTGAACCATGTCATTATCAAGTATAGGTATCCGCTACCTCGCATTGATGACCTGTTTGACCAGTTGCAAGGAGCACAATTCTTTTCAAAGATCGATCTTCGTTCTGGATATCATCAGCTAAATATTAAAACTGAGGATATCCCAAAGACTGCCTTCAGAACTCGGTATGGGCATTATGAATTCTTAGTCATGTCTTTTGGATTGACTAATGCTCCTGCGGCTTTCATGGATATGATGAACCGGATATTCAAGGAATATTTGGATCAGTTCGTTGTTGTCTTTATTGATGATATCCTCATATATTCCAAAAGTCGTGAAGATCATGAGCACCATTTGAAGCTGGTACTCCAAAGGCTTCGTGAAAACAAGCTATATGCCAAATTGAAGAAATGTGAGTTCTGGCTTGAGGAAGTAGCATTCCTTGGGCACGTTGTGTCAAAACATGGAGTATCTGTTGACCCGGCGAAGATTAAAGCAATACAAAGTTGGGAGCAACTGAAGACGGTGACCGAAGTTCGTAGCTTTCTGGGCTTAGCTGGTTATTATCGAAGATTCGTGGAAGGGTTTTCTTGAATCGCTACTCCATTAACTCAGCTAACTCGGAATGATATAAAATTCGTATGGAACGAGGAATGCAAGAAGAGTTTTCAAGAGCTTAAGAGGAGACTTATTTCGGCACATGTTCTGACAAAACCATCTGGTTCGGATGGATTTGTTATCTACAGCGATTCTTCGGGCAAAGGGTTAGGATGTGTTCTCATGCAACATGAGAAAGTCATAGCCTATGCCTCGCGATAACTTAAAGAATATGAGAGGAATTATCCTACTCATGATCTAGAGTTGGCAGCAGTCGTTTTCGCGCTAAAGATATGGAGGCATTATCTATATGGGGAGAAAGTGGAGATATATTCAGACTATAAAAGCCTCAAATATTTCTTCACCCAAAAGGAACTCAACATGCGGCAAAGACGTTGGCTCGAGCTGTTAAAAGATTATGACCACACCATTCAATACCATCCTCGAAAAGTAAACGCCAGATGGTGACGCCGCGTTGAGTAGAAGATCATATGCAGGAACGAGTGCAATGATGTCAAGTATACGTATAGAACCAACTTTAATCGATAAAGTTAAAGTTGCTCAAGCCATAGACCCGGAGCTGATGCGTATGAAGAAGAAAGTACAAGAAGGTGTTATCCCAGAGGCAAGAATCGATGAAGAAGGAATACTTTGAGTCCACTCCAGACTTTGTGTTTCTAACGATTCTGATTTGAAGAACATGATCATGATGGAGGCATACAATACACCATTTGCAATCCATCCTGGAAGTACCAAAATATATCGTGATCTTCGACATACATTTTGGTGGAGCAATATGAAGAGAGTGATTGCAAAGTTTATCTCGAGGTGTTTAACTTGTCAACGTGTAAAGGCGAAACATCAAGTGCCAAAGGGTCCATTACAACCACTTGAGATTTCAAAATGGAAGTGGGGACACATTACCATGGATTTCGTTACGGGTCTTCCCACGGTTTCTCAAGGCATAAATGTTATTTGGGTTATTGTTGATAGATTAACCAAGTCTGCTCATTTCTTGCCGATACGGGAGACTTATTCCCTTGAACGTCTTTCTCATATGTATGTAAATGAGACTATGAGATTGCATGGCATGCCAGTATCCATAGTTTCGGATCGTGACCCAAGATTCACTTCACGATTTTGGGTTAGCTTACAAAAAGCTATGGGCACGGATTTACGATTCAGTTCAGCATACCATCCTCAAACGGACGGACAATCAGAGATGACTATCCAAACTCTTGAAGATCTATTAAGACTCTATGTCCTAGACTTCAAAGGGAGTTGGGATAAGTATTTACCATTGGTGGAATTCTCCTACAACAGTTATCAGGCAAGTATACGTGTGGCTCCATTTGAAGCATTATATGGACGAAAGTGTCGCTCTCCAATATGTTGGGATGAGGTGGGTGAAGCAACATTGTTGGGACCCGAGTTGGTACGTATGACTATGAAAAAGATCCAAATGATTCGACAACGTATACAAACGGCACAGGATCGACAAAAGAGTTATGCGGATCTTCATCGAAAGGACGTGAAATTTAGTGTTGGGGATCATGTATTGTTGCGTGTAGCTCCATGGAAGTGAGGAAAGCCCAATCCATAATTTATTGGTCCATTTCAGATTCTTGACCGAGTAGGAAATGTAGCCTATAGACTCGCGTTACCTCCAAGTATGTCTCGTGTTCATAATGTTTTTCACATATCTATGCTTCATAAATATGTGAAAGATCCGAACCACGTTATTGAGTTAGAACCGGACGAAATAGCCGAAGACTTAACGTATGAAGAGGTACCTGTCAAGATCTTGGATAGGAAGGAGCATGTCCTTCGCACAAAGGTCATACCACAAGTCAAAGTTTTGTGGAGGAACCATGCTATTGAGAAAATGACATGGGAGTTGGAAACGGAAATGAAAGCGAGGTATCCTCACCTTTTTGAAACACCAGGTACGTACGTCAATTTCGAGGACGAAATTTCATAAGGAGGGGAGGTTGTAAGACCCCAACTTATTATAAATGAAATTAAATTTCCTCTATTTATTATTTTGAAATAGTAAGGGTTGATTTGATTAATGTGGTTAGTTATGGGTAAAATGCTAAATATTTCAAATAAGCAAGTGGTTATAAATATTATTTATTATCATTGGGGAATATTCATTTGGTCGTTGAATATTCTTCTTTGTCGGGAATATTAAATTGACAGCCTTGACCTTTATGGGCCCCATAACGGAAAGTGATTGGATGAAGAAAATAACAAGTATAATTTGTTTATAAATAACGGCGTAGTTGTTACCATTAAAACTGTTGAAATACTCGGTGGTTAAAATACAGTAGCACACGGTATTGTACCAATTATTAATTCTTATGTAAGAAGGCACTACTCAATAATTGTTACAGTAATTACTGTTCAATATTTTATTTTATTGATTCAATAATTGTTGCGTTGATATTTTATATTATTGTTGTTTTAATAATTGTCATTACACAGTATTTTCTATTATCGGAGCAATAATTCATATTATTTGAATAATATTATTAGATAACATTATTGGAAATGTCTAGAAAGTTACATCTAAGGAGAGGTTTGGTCACCTAAGTAAAAGCGTCCAAGAGATGAGAAATCCTTATTGGAAAGCCCCCTCTTTCTCGAGGAACGGCACTTTGGTTGCCAGATTGTGATTCTCATAATATTATTTGTGAATAATTAATTATTGATTTATATGATAAGAAAAATATTCATTTTATGTGGATATAGATGGAGAAAATTTTAAAGTGACAATTGTTGAAAAATTGATATTTTATCTTTTCTCGATAAATAATTCATTTAAATATATTATTATATTTTAATAATATAATAATGGTGATATTTTACAATGAATGTGAGATATATAAGTATATAAGGAGGAGGAGTATTTTTGTTATTAAAAATAATTAGAACATGTTTTTTATGTTCGTGGACCCCATTTCTTGACTGAAATTTGATTATAGCCTGTAAAATCGTCCGTATGTGGATTTCGGTCAACTTCGGCTTGGAATTTGGGAAAAATTTCTTCAGCAAAGTTGTAGAGAATTAAATTTCCTACGGAATGGACATAAGATTCGAATTTTTCTGATAAAAGGGCTATTTATTATGAATTATTGAAGCTCTGAAGTTCCGAAATAATTGATTTTTGAAAGTTTTAATTATTTTTAATAAGAAAAACGTTTTTTTGTAAGTTTTGTGAGGTGGGCTACTTGGTGGCTGATGTTTTGGGCAAAATAAGGGTGCGTAGGAAATTTAAAAAATATATTAATATTTTATTAAATTTTCTTCTTTGGTGTTCTAAGCATTTTCCTATAAATAGGGTGCTTAGGTTAGAATTGAAAATCACACCAGAAACTGAAGTTTTCTCTCTCTATATTATCGAGCGTATTCTTGTGAATATTTTGATACTTTGAGTGTTGCTATACAGTGCAAGTTCCTTCAGCGTTATATCTGATATTCCAGCCAAAAGTACTATTCTTTTCGAGGTAATGGATGTTATTATTTTTATAAATGATATTATTTCTTTCAATATCATTATGCCAAAAAATTGGTAAGATTTTTCTTGTGAAATTCTTGTCTTTTAGTGTCGGGGTTACTATTCACGTATACGGCACTATTCACGTATACGACACTATTCACGAATACGACACTATTCACAGAAAAATTAAATTTTTGTTTTTGTCCAAAATATCTATTATGGATATTAGCTTTGATTGTATCCATGTTTTGATCATTCTTGAATTTTACTTCACTATGATTATTTATGAAGTATTTTTGAACTCGGATTGTTTGAAATACGAATCCTTAATATTTATTCTTTTGTTTCATTGGATTCGTTTTCTTTAAAATATTTTTCATCATCCTCAGTCCTAAAAGATGATCTTACTGAATATCTTTGGCCTGTAGTGCAAATGTGGTTGATTTTATTATGAATATCTTTGGCCCGTAGTGCAAAGATGTACATGTGTTGAGATGAACATGATCAACTGATGAATATCTTTGGCCTATAGTGCAAAGATGAATATTTGATTCAAGATGAATATTGATTGATGTTACAGGGATAAAATATTGATGATGGACTTTTATATTCATAGATTATAGTAGATTTCATTCTCTACATAACTCATCTATGAATTATTATTTCCGCTACAAATATTGATCTGAAATTTGTTGTCTATTGTATTTTATCAGATTTTTTCCTGTTGAAGACTAACGATAATTTGTTCTATATTTTCTTAGTCATAATATTCTTTACTGGGCTAGTTGAGCTCGCCCTTTTCCTTTTTGTTCCATTTTTCTTCTCAGGAGGCGAGAATGTAGTGAGTTCTAGTCGGGGTGTGGAATGATAGTTCTAGAGAGTTATTTTAGTAGTCCTCACCATTTTTGTAAAATAATATATTAATAATTGTAATGAGGACTTATTTGAGTGTTGATATTGTCTAGAAGACAATATTTGTTTTTAAACTCACAGTTTATGTGTTGTCGTATTTTGCACGACAATTGTATTAATAAAGTTATAGTTGTTTCTGTACCATGTATTTGGCGACTCATAATGGGTGTTGTATACCTATTTTGGGGGCGTCACAATAGTGATGGGCTTGGTGTAGTTCGTAAGATATGTTAATGGTGGAAGATCAAAGGTTATGGATGATGATGGAAAATGGACGATTGTTGCAAAGATGATTGTTGAATTTGGAGGTGATAAAGACAACTACAACAACACATACTATCAGTTTTAATACAAATATCGTACCACATATAGTACGACATTATTAATTCAAACCCAAATTATTACAACACTGTATAAAATACGGCAACACATGTTTTAAGTTCTCAGTAAAATTATTGCTATACTATTTTATAACATGATGAATACTACTATAGTAACTAACTCAGACCTTCACTCCATTCTTCGGCTAGTCTCAGCTACACTTTCATTTCCCGAGAAGAACAATGGAACAAAAAAGGAAAAGGGTGAGCTCAAATAGTCCAGTAAAGAATATTATGACTAAGATAATGATGAAAAAAGTTATCTATAACCTTTAACAGTAATAAATCAGAGATTTAAAGATAATATAAGTTTTCAATGATAACTGCAGCAGAACAAGCAATCTATTAGAAGAGTCAAGTAGAGCATAATGTCTACTATCTTCTGTAATTTAAAAGTCCATCGTCAATATTTTATCTTTGTAACATCAATCAACAGGTCTTGTTCATAATTATGCAAATCAAGAGTTTATCTTTGCACTACGGGACAAAGATATTCATTTATATCACCAGTGGTCATGATCATGCTAAAAACCAGTCCATCTTTGTACTACGGGACAAAGAGAACTTTCACCACAAGCCTTTATCTATAACACCAAAGGTCATCATTATACCAATACATAATTTTCGGTCATAATCATACCAATCAATAGTTCATCATTGCATTACGGGCCAAAGATAACTTTTCACCACAATTTAAGTCTAAGGATTATGACAATGATATAAAGGATGAATAGAAATAATAAGAACAATAAAATCAAGACTAAATATTAGAGATTTAGAATTTAATTTATACATAGTCTAAGAATGTCCAAATTGTCAACATGATATCCAGAAATTCGATTAGAATTTAAGAATAGAATAAATAAGGTTCACAATTCATCAATAACGTGTAAAACACAATAGGAAGATTCAGGTGAAAAGATATTAGATGAAGCGTAAAATATTAAGGAAGTTATAAATAGTTTAAGCATTCTCACCATTTAACAAAAAAGTTGTAGAAATGAATAACAACTTCTTACCATAATATGGAGTATAAAAGATAATGATATCCCTTACGAGTATGAAAGAAAATAATATACTTTACCATAGTAAGAGACTAGATCTGACTGGTATAAAGGAGATTATATTGAGAAAATCTTACACTATTAGCTAGCTTCAAAGCTTCACAAACTACAACCCATTTTAGTAACATCCATTCGATCACTGCATTCAAAAACTGCAACTCATAACACAAAATGAAACCCATAGTAATACATATTACATAAATTGAAACAATAAACAAATATCAAATACACAAACAACTGAAAATAAACAAAAATTACATATTACATAAATTAAAATAAGTGTTTGGGGGTATTGTACTTCTACAGTAAACTGCAATAATTCTCATAATAAAACAAACTAAAATAAGTGTATATAGAAGCACAAAACTAGCCAGTTTCAAACACTGCCATCCAATATTGTAATTCTCAATATCTAAAAAAGTAACATTATCACCAGCTAATTCTTACAAAAGCCCGACCTGCTAATCAAACAAAAACCCAAAATAAAAAGGATGAATTACATATTCTATTACATTTTTAAAAATAATTACAACAATAGTGCACTCATAAAATCTTTACACAACTAATACACTTCCATATTTATTTACAATACTAGTGCAATTAGGATTTCTTAATTTAGGAAATTAGTATTCAATTAGAATTCTTTAATTTAGGGAATAGTTATACCCATGACTTTTTTTCTCTCTCCTCATCTATAACAACTGCAGTTAGTCATCACCCTTCTTCTTCATTCAACGTATTCTATATATATATATATATATATATTGGAGTGTTTTGTGGAGATCTAAAAAAGAGGTGAATTTACCACGCAACTGAAACTAAACACAGCTTGGAGAGGAGTATAAAATGTAATCGGATTCCAACACAGTGAAGCTGCAGAGATCTTGATGGCAAGTGATGCTAAAGTCAACGTATTCTTTCTTGTTGAAGGTCACGTATTCTTTCTATATATATATATGTATATATTTATGAGTCAACCAATTGTATATCTCCAGTAGCTTCTCAAAATGAAGGGTCAAAATGGAGGTGGGTATGAAGATTTAGGCGGTGGTGGCGGTGAATATGAATACTGGATGATGGTAACTAAACCTTCATACCAAGGTAACCAAACTGTCATATCAAAGTAACCAATCAACCTCCACACTTTAAATTTTTTCTTAGTACAGTTTGTTACCAAACCTTCAGATCAAGGTAAACAAACCTTCGTACCAAGGTAACAAAACCTTCATACCAAAGTAACTAATTCACATCCACACCTGCAGTTTTTTCATAGTGCAGTTGGTAGTCAAACCTTCAGACCAAGGTAATCAATTTAATTTTATTAAGTTACCAATTTTGTTTGAATGTGATGCAGTTGGTAGCCAACCATTTATACAAAGGTAACCATTTTATTATTTATGAGTAACAAAATAGTTATAAAATTTTTTTTAGAACATTAATAGTTACATTTATTTATTTTTAAACTTTTTGTAGGGCGAATCTTCTTATTCTCATTGGCGTTTTGGACAACGGAGATTCGCAATGCATGTAAAGTAATGAGTATGTGAGTGTAAGTGTGGCGGTGTAGCGGTGGACTATTATTTCAAAGTGTATGTGGGGGAGATGAAGATTTGAATTTGAATATTTAAATTTGAATTATTATTTTGAATTTAAATTTATTTTTGTTGTTAGATCCAAATATTTGAATTTGAATTATTAATTATGGTAGTTATTTGTCCTTGATTTTAGGTTTCCTTATTAATGTGAATTGTACTATTTTTGTAATATGGGTCCTAATTACACTTTTTTTGTAATTATTTGGTTGATGCACTTTTCTTGTAATTACTTTCTATTTGTTGTATACTTATGTAAAGACCCCAAATAAAAACAAGGTGTATATATATACAACAGTGGATAAATTTTTTCATATACCAATCAAAATAGTAATACCCATATATATGAAAACTAATATAATGGGTAAGATAAATTAAAAAAACTTACTGATTAAATAAAAAACTTACCGATAAAATGTTGATTAGGTTGATGTAGAACACAAATTTTTATCGATCTGCCTTCAATTGCAAACTAGGGTTCATGAAATCGCAGTAGAATGGCTAATAGTCAAAGCAGAATGGCTTGAAATCGAATCAATTTTTGTTGCCAGTATTTTGAACCTTTTCAAGATGCACTTGCAAACTAGGGTTCATAAGGTTCATGAAATCATTGCATAATGGTTAATCGTCGCAGCAAAATTGCTTGAAATTGCAGCAATTTCTATTACCAGTATTTTGCCCCAATTCACTTTTCACGATGTAATTTTGATTTGGATAACATCAGTCCGCTAGAATTTCTAGCGGAAGATGACCGTTTTTTAACTGTTGACTCGACTCGATGTCATGGGGGCATAATGGTTCGAAAAAATTTAATCATGTCCGCTAGAAATTCTAACTGACGCCGATCATTCTTTTTAATCCTTACCCTTGATAATTGTAATAAAGGTAGAGATGGTATTTTCTATTTTTAATACATGACAAATACATGCTATGAATCATTGCGCGCGCGCACACACATACACACACATACACACACACACACACACACATATATATATATATATATATATATATATACACACACACACACTAGAACAAGTATAATTTTTCGAGTTGAAGTAGGATTCTATTATAACTAAAATAATATTTTTTTAAAAAAGTAAATATTTTTCTTAGCAAAAATATAATATTTGCCTAATATTAATATAATATTATTATTGAAATAAATCGATTCGTACACTTTCACAATTCGTTAACAGATCCTGCAAAAAAGTATCAACAATATGTGGGCATAAGAATCAATAATTAGCTTAATTTTATAGTTGAATAATTTATCGAAAGTAAATAATTATATATATATATATATATATATTAAAATCAGGCAATTGTGTGTTCTATGCGATAAACCAAAGGATTTTTTGGAATCACAACAGAACTAACAAAAAAAAACTTTAATAAATATGTTTTGAAAGGTACAAGATAAACAACTAGGCTATAAAGTATCATACTAATTCTTTTAAAAATTAAAAATTACAGAAATAAAATGACAAAATGTTGTGATTGTAAACCCTTAGATACATCTCCTTGGTTAAGCATTCATGTACATATGTAACTGGATCATATCTCATTTTGTTGATGCATGACACAACATGTTGATAGGGTATCTTAGATAGGTCCCACATCCTACAACTATAGTTTTTTCTTCCCAAATGCATTATAAATGAATAACCCCCCAGAAGTTATAGTGATTTTAAACTTACCACCACCACCTAACCACAAAGTTAGACCACCCCAGCCTGAACTTTCCATTTCTCTAAGTTGTTATTCTAGGGCACAGTACACCGTTATGTTTCAACATCTTTTCTCTTCTTCTAACAATTTTATTCATGCAATAGAATCTAAGTCCTTCAAGACACCCTATTACTGGTTTAACTCTAAGCTTTAGAATTTTGCTATTAAAGACCTCACAATGATTGTTGACAAACATGTTACTTTTGCATATGGTCCTAAAATAAGACCTACCCCACTGAGCATGTGACTTTGGAGCTTCATAAGCACCCTTATCTTCCTTTTTTAACACCTCCATTGCCTTTTTAAAAACATAAAGGTTTGTTGCTTTGGCAGCATTCCAAACCAATTTTATTAAACCTAAACCTTTATGTTATTGCCAAAAGTTTTTATATAGATGAATGACACAAGTTCTGTGTTCAGCACCTGAAACCACAACTTCTAATGCATTTATAAAACCATATTTAGAAAAAGGTAAATGTTAAGATTAGGGGAAATGGACAATAAAAATATTAATGGTTGGAATAAATGTAATAATGGATGTAATAAATTATACCTTTTGTTTACCTAAAATGAATGTTCAACCTCCATCATTTGCAATCCAAGATCTTTCACAAGCAAGTTCAAGAACCACAACCAAGACTCTTTGTTCTCAGATCCGACAATAGCCCAAGTAACTAGCCACATCCCATTATTAGGCTCAACTCTAACTGCAGTTAATAACTGACCCCTATATGGTCCTTTTGAGAAAACAACCATCAAGGCCCACCAGTGGTCTACATCCCAATTTAAAGTCTTCTTTTAGTGACAGCAGATATACATAAAATCTGAGAAATCTACCTAAGTTATGTCCATGTTCTGGTTTTGCTCTTTTCAACACACAAGTAGTTCTAAACATGACTCTTCTCAGCTCTGCAACATAGTCCAATACCATTCCATACTCCTGCTCAACACTCCCTTCAATGTTTATCATAGCTCTTTTCTTAGCTCTGTATGGTATGCTCCTTGATACCTCAATGTCCAAATCTTTAACTACTTTAGTATGAAATTGATTAGGTCCTCAGGTTGGATTCATCCTAATATTATCCTCATATTTTTTGGAAATACATGTTGCATTTATAGAGTAATTCTCCCACTCTCTACCACAAGCATGCACTTTTTGTAACCTAGTGATTTTAAATGTGAGTTTTCTTTACATTTTTGCAGCATAGAAGTAACATGTACATGGCTCCACATACCTTACTTGGATCTTATTTGACAGGTTTTTCTTGAAATACACATTCTTTCCATGTTTGATGTCATGATTTCTAATTGCTACCCTCACTTCATTTGAATTACTAAATGTCATTCCCAACTCAAACTTAGGATCCTCTATGACACATTCCCTAAATTCTGGATACCCTTTATGTTCTTTTTGTGACGCCCCCAAAATAGGTTCACACAACCCATCATGGGTCACCAGAAAAACAACACTACTGACGCGAACTTTTCTATTACAACTATTGAACTGTCGTGCAAAATACGACGACACATATACTGTGAGTTTCAATACAAATATTATAACGTATATAATATGACAATATTCATACTCAAATTATTAAAATTCTATATAAAATATAGCAGCAATGTGACGCCCCCAAAATAGGTATACATCACCCATCTTGAGTCGCCAAATACATGGTACAAAAATCAAATACAAACTTCTTTTAATACAACTGTCGTGTAAAAATACGACAAAATATAGCTGAGTTTTTACATAAATATTATCTTCTAGACAATATTCAAACTCAAATTCAATCCTCATTACATTTATTATCACACTAAGTAGTGAGGACTACTAAAACAACAATCTCGGACCATCACTCCATTCCCCGACTAGTCCCAGCTACGTTCTCATTTCTTAAAGAGAACAATAAAAGCAAAAGAGTGAGCTCAACTAGCCCAGTAAGAAATATTATGACTAAGATAGAAGAATAAATTATCATTAGCCTTCAACAGTGTTAAACTGATAAAATACAATAAACATCAAATTTAACTGCAGCAGAACAAGAAATCCATTAGAAGAGTCAAGTAGAGCATGATATCTACTATTGTTGCCTCTTTTTCAGTTATGATAAAAGAGCTCTAACTCATGCAAGCATACATGTGTCAACAAGTAATACAGAGTAAGTAAAGTATCGATCCCACAGAGAAAGTTGTTTAATTTAAACTACTATTCATCAATCAAATCACTATTTCTATATGCTTAAACTAAAGATCAAAAGTGTGGATTACTCTAACTGCAAATAATAACTAAAATGAGAATAAGAATGGAATAAATCAAATCTGGAAATAATGGGATCCTAACTTCATTTAATATTTCATCTAATTACCACTATCATGCAAGAATCATTCACATATCACAGAAAAATAGCCAAGAGCACTAATAGAGTCATGGCCATTTTTCAATGCACTATGACCTACTTACACAGCATCCACAAACCATGTAATCATCAATATAACCAAAATCACTATATGTCTATGTGAAATTGCAATCATACTGAATTTAAGCACAAGCCCTTATTTTAACTCATACGGTGAATAAGTATATGTCTATCTCATTCACGTAATACGCAAGCCATATAAAAATGACCCCTACATATCGTATCTTATCATGACTACAATCCATACTCGCATGTTCATTGTCAATTCCATACGAGTACTGAAATGAATGGTGATCAAGCATTCATACATGTAAAACAATCTTAATAGAATTCCCATATGATATGTAAAACAGCCCCAACAATCAAGCATGCAACTAAACTACATATTAAAATCCGTTAGAATTCCATAATGGAGTTTAGTTCATAACTGAACCAAAAGCCATTATGGGATCAAAGCTAAACATGATTCACAAGCAAACAATTGAAAGATGAAGAATAGAACAATCAAACTCAATTGCAGATTGGAAACCAAAGTTAACGTTCAACTCCTCATAAAAATCCAGCAAAACAATAATAATAATCCACAATGACAGAAAATCCCAAGAAGAATTAGAGAAGATGGAGTTTAGGCTTCGTTCTTCGTTAGAATCTCTCCCAATGTGTAAACCCTAGTTTCTATTCTGAAAATACGTCAAAAGTTATCCCCAATTATGTCTGACACCAGTCAGATATCGTTTTAAATCAATTACAACCCTTTAAAATTGGAAATTAAAATAAGCATTTCAAAGATCGGCAATCATCATCGTGCGGTAGCGCGCCCTCCAGTGTATTCCTCGCTCGGGCGCGAGACTTGCAGTAAGTCATGATGTCCAAACGGGCTTTTGCTGCGCGTAGCGCCCCTCGGACCTAATATGCCACGCTTGCATGGCATGCAAATTCTGTCTGTGGATTACAGTTACGGTTCGTAATGTTCTTTGCTGCTGTTATCGCTTTGTCCTGCTGCTCATTCCTTCCATGCTTGGTCTCCTTGCTCCATTATACCTTCATGCCATGCATCCGTCAACCTCATGCCATCTACATCAGCCTCATGCCATCTAGCACCACCAAACTATGCCATTTCCTGCAATTGTTCCACCAAAGGAGTTTTAAATATATGCAATGCAAAATAACATGAAATGCAACTAAAACATACTAGAATGGACTTGAGATTGGCATAATTCGCGTAAATTGATATCCAATAAGTAGGTGTAAAATCCACTTATCAAATACCCCCAAACTTGAACTATTGCTTGCCCTCAAGCAATGCATGCTAAATAACAATGACAATGCAAAAGCACTACTATGCAGCAAAATTACTATGCAAACTAGTCTCACATCATTCCAACTTAAACAGAATTTCAATCCAAAATGCCTCAGAGAATTATCCAGATTCAAAAATACAACTTCAAACTAAATGTTGGTCATAACATCATACACTCAGATACTTCATACATGCTATAGAGATGTTGTGTGTGTGTGCTGTGTTCACCAAAACTTGATTCAAGCAAAGAATACATATGCTAAACTGCTCAAAACAGAAAATTATAGTCTAAATTAAGACTCATGTATACTTATGCAACGAAGATTGTTCCAACATATCCAAATAAACTCAAGTTCAACAATGGGTTTAACTGTTTTATTGCTACTCACGAGGGCGATTTTCGCTCTTTCCCGTGGTGTTTATTACTATTTTTCTTTTCTTTTTCTTTTTTTTTTATACATGACTGTGCAATGCCTTATTCCATTAAAAAACACTTTGCTACCCTTAGCGAGCTTTCAACCAACGACTCCCGGACACCATGAAAGACCTTAGAGGCGCTTAGGTGTAGAGACAATCCCCTAAGCGTGCTTACTCAAGTAGTCGGGGTATTAGAAATAAGACTAGACACGTTACTGCTATTTGATTTATTTTTTTTTATACATAGCATACCCATGTTTTCCTAAAGTTCAAATGTCAATTTTTGTCCAGTCTACATGCATTTCCACATATTTCTCTTTTTAAAACTACATTTTCTAACAAGCAATGCAACACATAATTCTTATATCTACAAGTGATTGTGAACACATCCGTGCAAACCGTAAGCATTTAAACAACAACATGAATTCCATCGTGTAAAATATTATAACTACGTTCATGTTATCCAATATACTCTAAAATCTTTCACAATTTATTATCATCATTGGCTAGGCAAGAATTTCTATAAAGCAAGAATTTTTGTGAGACATGCAAACTAACTAAAACAAAAAAAAAAAATTCTACCACATAAAACAAATAAACTACACATGCTAAATTTTAAACTAATCATGCAAAACTTAACTACATGCTACTATATTACTCCCCAATACCCCCAAACTTAAAGTATTCAATGCCCCATTGAATGAAGGTATAGGGTATAAGAGAACTCCCCTAATGATCGGCTGCACCACCCTCCTCGGGTGGTGAATCTGGTGGTGGATAAGGCACTGCAGTCCCGAACTGAGGCCACTCTAGCATTGTTCCTTGCTGTGCAAAGGCCTCGGCCAAAGCCCTCGTGAGACCCATAACAAATGCTCTAAAATTGTCGTAGATGGCGTCAACTCGTCGCTTCAACCTTCGGAGCTGGCGATCACCATGAGGAGCTTGTGGTCGTGTCGACGGGCCTGCCTCATCGGTCTGAGGGGGCTGCTGTGATGGCTTGGGAAATGTGGGCTGGATGATAAAACCTAAGCCTCGCGGATGCGGTTCACCACCCGTCCAATCCTTGAATTTGGCAATAGTAGCATGAGTGATATCGTGGCTCGGGTTCTGCAGCTGCTCGTTATTCCACGGGACTCCCTGTTGGGTACAAAAGACGGTACCGCAATGAGATGCATGCGAAACTCTCGATCGTGCTCCCCCGCAAATAACGCAGCATGTTCTGATGAATTAGGTGACCGATGTCAATGTACTTGCCTTTGATAATGCCCCATAGAATAATAGCCCGCTCAGTGGTTATTTCATGCTGGTGAGCTGAAGGAATTAATTTGGCACAGATAAACAGATTCCATGCTTTGGCATATTGATTCAAAGCGGACGCTAGAAAAGATTTTGGCTCAGTTGTCCCTGCTTTATAATTCCATTTGGTGCCCGGAATGCACAATTCAGAAATCACTAATTCCAAATTCGTCATCAAATGTGCACCTATGACCCAATTAGCAGAACCGGTCGGTGGTGCGTCATTTATTCTGAAGACTGTTCTGATCGCTGGTGGTCGAAAATCCACTTGCACTCCTCGAACCAGTGTTATCCTTCCTTTTATTTCCTTAGCATTCGCGTAAAACTCTCGAATAATCCCCATGGGAATATGCATAGGAGTTGCAGCCAAACCAACCCAGTCTCTTTCACGTATCATATTCCATAGTTGGCCATCTTGCTTTTCAGGTTTAAACCCCCGTTCCTTCACAAACGATTTGGCCATGATTCGATAATATTCCTGCTGAGCTTCCAAATTGATAAATTTCCTGTGGTCCACGACATCCTCTTCTTGGTTACGGGAAAAAGATTCTGATGAGGAAGAGATGGGGATGGAGCGTGCTCATTTAGAACCCATGTGCAGATGATAGAGAGAATGGAGATGAGTGTCTTGATAATGATTGAGTACTCCTGACCCCCAAATTAGTTGTTGCACAATCCAAACAGTAACCCTAGCTTTATACCTATGAAGGAGAGGCGTGAGGCTGAACGTTGAAAGTAGAGAGAATCGTGGATTCATGCTGAGAAGTTATTATAGCTGAGGAGTCGTGATGTTATTGGAGAGCTGAAGGGTTTGCTTCTGTTTTGGCCAGTGAAACACCAATTAAACCACGAGTCGGTTTTAAAACCTTTAAAAAAATTTTGATTCGCAAGATTATCGTCTTGCAGGTAGCGACTTTGACAATGTAGAACACATGGTATGAAGAGGAGGATTGTGGTATGGATTGGATAGAGAAACTACTGAATTTTTGGCGCTGGCATGCGCGGCCGTGTGAGGCAATTACCAATACTGTAAACTGTTTACTCTCAAACTGCATATCGGTGATGAGTGCACTTGAAAATTCCTACATGGACATGAATACACACTGTTAAGGCATGAATTAATGAGCAACAGGCAGGACTAAATCAACTCTATCCTACTTCAAACACCTCTTACTACAAATGCAGCTACGCACTCAATTATGCATAACATATAATTTATCAAACATGAAATAGAGATGATCTAACTAATTACTCTACTGAATAGATAAAAAGAAAATAGAGATAGAAAGAATGGGTTGCCTCCCATCAAGCGCTAAGTTAGAGTCAATTAGATTGACTGTCTCTGAATATCACGTCGAAGAGAGAATTGAGGTGACTTTTTGTCTGTCCACCTCGCCACCAAAGTAATGCTTCAATCGCTGTCCATTCACCTTAAAAGGCTTGTCCGGAATCTGATCATATACTTCAATTGAACCATGTGGAAAGACAGTTTTCACTGTAAATGGTCCTGACCATCTCGATTTCAGCTTTCTGGGAAAAAGTTGAAGTCTGGAGTTATAAAGCAAAACCCTTTGTCCCGGTTCAAATGTCCTCTCCATGATTTTTTGGTCATGCCATTTCTTCACTTTCTCTTTGTACAACTTTGAGTTCTCATATGCCTGTAATCTAAATTCATCCAACTCATTGAGTTGGAGTAGACGTTTCTCCCTTGCAGCTTTCAAATCAAAATTGAGCTTCCGTATTGCCCAGTATGCCTTATGCTCTAGCTCCATAGGAAGGTGACAGGCTTTTCCATACACAAGTTGAAAATGTGACATGCCCAACGGAGTTTGTATGCGATTCTATAAGCCCATCTTTGCATCATCCAATTTTAACGACCGATCTTTCCGTGGGGGACAACTGACTTTTCCGAGATTCTCTTAACTTCTCGATTCGACACTTTAGCTTGGCCATTCGTTTGCGGGTGATAAGCTGTAGCAATGCGATGGTGCACCCCATACTTAGCCAACAAAAGTCAGAAAGCGCACATTGCGAAATGATTACCTTCATCACTGATAATGGCCCTTGGAGTCCCAAATCTCGTGAAGATACTTCTGTGTAAGAATCTTAGAACAACCTTGGCATCGTTTGTCGGAAGAGCTGCCGCTTCTACCCATTTCGAGACATAATCCACTACGAGCAAGATGTATAGATTTCCGTAGGAAGAAACAAAGGGTCCTATGAAATCAATCCCCCACACATCAAAAATTTCAATTTTAAGGATTGTATTCAGGGGCATTTCATTTCTTCTCGAGATGTTCCCCACTCACTAACATCTATCACATCGCTGGACAAAATTGTGTACATCTTTGAAAATAGTTGGCTAATAAAATCCTGCTTGGAGTACTCTAGCCGCTGTTCTTTCTCCCCCGTAGTGACCTCCATACACCGAAGCATGACAATCCTGCAAAATCCCCTCGGTCTCACTATATGGAATACACCTCCTTATCATTTGATCAGAACACTGTTTAAACAAGTAAGGCTTATCCCATATATACCATTTAACATCATGCAGAAATTTCTTCTTTTGATAACCCACTAAGTCAGAAGGTACCATCTTACTCACCAAATAATTCGCGTAATCTACAAACCATGGCACTTCCCCTTTTACCACAAATAACTGCTCATCTGAAAAAGTCTCATTGATCATAACGTTATCGTTTGCCTGCCTTTCTGGATTATCTAGTCGCGATAAGTGGTCTGCCACTTGGTTTTCGGTGCCCTTTCTGTCTTTGATCTCCAAATTAAATTCCTAAAGTAATAAAATCTATCGGATTAACCGGGGTTTTGCATCCTTCTTTGCCATTAAATGTCAAATTGTCGCGTGATCCGTATACACTATCACCTTTGTGCCAATCAGATATGCTTGAAATTTATCAAAGGTGTACACTACTGCCAATAACTCTTTCTCTGTGGTAGTGTAGTTCAGCTGTGCATCTGTTAGGGTCTTGCTGGCATAATATATCACATGAAAAATCTTCTCTTTTCTTTGCCCCAAAACAGCCCCTACAGCGTAATCGCTGGCATCACACATCAACTCAAATGGCAATTCCCAATCTGGTGCGGTAATCACAGGTGCTGAAGTTAGTTTTCTCTTTAAGTGCTCAAAAGCTGACACGCAGGCTTCATCAAAGTTAAACTGTATATCCTTCTCCAATAGACTGCATTGTGGTTTGGTTATCTTGGAGAAATCCTTGATAAATCTGCGGTAGAAACCTGCATGTCCCAGAAAATTGCAAACACCTTTTACTGAAGTAGGTGGTGGCAAGTTCTCAATCGTGTCCAGCTTCGCTCTATCCACCTCAAGTCCCTTCTTCAAAACCTTGTGTCCTAGTATGATTCCTTCCTGCACCATGAAGTGGCACTTTTCCCAGTTCAGCACTAAGTTCGTCTCAACACATCTCTTCAAAACCAGAACCAAATTCTCGGGCATAAATCAAACGAGTCCCCAAAGACCGAGAAGTCATCCATAAATACTTCCACGTTCTGCTCCACCATGTCTGAAAATATAGCCATCATGCATCTCTGAAAGGTGGCTGGAGCATTGCATAATCCGAAAGACATCCTTCTAAAAGCAAAAGTGCCGTATGGGCATGTGAAGGTAGTCTTTTCTCGGTCTTCTGGAGCTATCATAATCTAATTGTAGCCTGAATATCCATCCAAAAAGCAATAATACCCATGACCCGCTAATCTGTCTAACATATAATCAATGAATGGTAGTGGAAAATGATCTTTCCTTGTAGCTTTATTGAGCCTATGGTAATCCATGCAGACTCTCTATCCCGTCACAGTGCGTGTTAGAATTAATTCATTATTTTCATTGGTCACAACGGTCATACCATCCTTCTTTGGCACATACTGCACTGGGCTCACCCATGAGCTGTTTGAAATCGGATAAATTATTCCTGCATCCAGCCATTTCAATACCTCTATCTTGACCACTTCTTTCATTATCGGATTAAGCCTTATTTGTTGCTCAACCGACGGTTTACTCCCATCTTCCAGCAAGATCTTATGCATACAGAATGAAGGGCTGATCCCTTTAATATCTGTTATGGTCCATCCAATAGCTGATTTAAACTCTCTAAGCACTCATAGTAGTTTTTCTTCCTGAAAAGGTGTTAGTGCAGAAGAAATAATCACAGGTAATTTTGAATCTTTATTTAAAAATGTGTACCTGAAATGTTCTGGAAGTGGTTTTAATTCAAGTTCTGGAGGTGTCTCAAGAGATGGCTTTAATTTTACCGATGACTCTCCAACTTTTGTCAATGGCTCGACCTGTATTCCAAATCTTATGAATTTTGGGATGACATCCAGGTATTGCACAAGTTCGTCAACTGCATCATCCTCCAATTCTAAATTTTTAGCAATGATGCTTCTCAAAGGTTCGTAGGGCACAAGACTCTGTACCTCATCCTTTATGACCCGATCTACCAAATCAACCAGAAAACATTCATCTTCATCTGTTGGGAACTTCATTGCTTTAAAGACGTTGAAGGTGACCTCCTGATCCTGAACACGCATAGTGAGTTCTCCTTTCTGCACATCTATCAAAGTCTTGCCTGTGGCCAAGAATGGTCTCCCCAGTATTATTGGTATTCTTTTGTCCTCCTCGTAGTCTAGAATGATGAAGTCAGCCGGAAATATAAACTTGTCCACCTTTACCAACACATCTTCCATAATTCCCTGTGGATACGTGATGGATCTGTCAGCTAGCTGTAATAATATGTTTGTCGGCCTTGGAGCCGGCAATCCCAACTGATTGAACACTGACAAGGGCATCAAATTTGTACTTGCCCCAGATCACATAAACACTTACTAAAGCTCATCTTCCTGATTGTGCACGGAATTGTGAAGCTGCCCGGATCCTTCAGCTTTGGAGGTAATTTCTATTGAAGCACTGCACTGCATTCCTATGTCAAGGCTACTATTTCAAACTCATCTAGTCTTCTCTTCCTTGATAATATACCCTTCATAAACTTTGCATAGCTCGTCATTTGTTCCAATGCCTCGGCGAACGGTATGTTGATCTGTAGCTTTTTGAATACCTCCAAGAACTTACTGAACTGTTTATCCTCCCTCTGCTTGTTTAATCTCTGCGGATACGGTACTTGAGGGTGAATTGGTGGCACTGAACTCTTGAGCTTCTCCACTGAACCTGCTTTATCTTTCTCTTCCTGCGGAACCTCAGAATTTTCCAGATTTTCCTTCTCTTCAAGAACCTTTCTCTTGCTCAGGCGATCGCATGGCAGCTTCCTTAATACAATTAGGCGCGGTATGCGACTTGTAGTACCTGCCAGATCTTTCCCAGATCTCAATGTGATCGCTTGACACTGCTCCTTCCCGTCTCTTTTTAGATTTGTCTCTATGTTACTTGGCAAGGAACCTTGGGGCCTGTTGTTAAGCATGCTCGCCATCTGTCCCATCTGAGTTTCCAAATTCTTAATAGCCACTGCTTGGCTTTTAATCATAGCTTCTGTGTTTTCCATGTATTTCAACATCATCCCCTCCACTTCTGATTTCTTTTCTGGCTATGGTGCAGCTGGAGCGTGATGTTGTTGTTGTTGAGAAAATCCCGGCGGAAATGGTTGTTTTGGTGCAAAATGCTGTTGAGATGGCTGTGGCTAAAACTGTTGGTTCAGCTGAAACTGATTCTGCTGATTTTCTTGGTTATTCGACCAACTAAAGTTCGGATGATTGCGGTTGTTGGGGTGGTATGTGTTCTGAAATTGACCTTGGTCTTTCCTGTAGTTGCTCACATACATTGCATCTGACTCAACCGATAAAGACACTTGATCCGTGGAGTGTGACCCCGCACAAATTTCACAAACGAAGGCAACTGTTTTCATTTTGCTTTCCGCTATTGTGTCTATCTTCTTTGCCATAGCTGCCATCTGTGCCGATAACTGAGTAATCACATCTACCTCCAACACACCTGCAACCTTGGGCTGTGGCATCCGAGATGTGGGATTTTGAAAATCATTTGCAGCCATAGTCTCGATAAGTGTATAGGCCTCATCATAGCTCTTCGCCCATAATGCCCCTCCTACATCTGCATCTATTATCGATCTTGACTGCCATCCCAATCCATTGTAAAAAGTGTTGATCACCATCCAATCCGGCATACCGTGATGCAGACACTTCCTTAGAATCTCTTTGTATCTCTCCCATGCTTCATATAAGGACTCTCCTTGTTGTTGCTCAAACTGACATATAGATGTCCTCATCTTTATAGTCTTAGCCATTGGGAAGAACTTGGCTAAGAATTTCTGCGCTAAGTCCTCCCATGTAGTGATTGACCCTGACGGCAAAGAATGTAGCCAACTTCTCGCCTTATCTCTCAATGAGAATGGGAACAATCTCAGTCTAATAGCATCCTCCGTCACACCGTTATATCTGAATGTATCACAAATTTCTACAAAGCTCAATAGGTGTTCATTCGGATCATCTGTAGCAGCACCCCCAAACTGAACCGAGTTCTGCACCATCTGAATAGTGCCCGGTTTAATCTCAAAAGTATTGGCTGCTATCGCCGGTCTGACTATGCTAGACTATAGTCCTTTTATGTTCGGCATGGAATAATCTCGTAGAGCCCGGTGCTCTTCTCTTTGCTCAATTCTCTGTTCTTCTGCCATACTAACTGTAGTACTCTCTAATTGAGCTTGCAAATTTCTCCGCACACTTGCTTTCCAACCCCTTCCGTTAATGTTATCCTGTGCTGGTGTTAAGTGTGACGCCCCCAAAATAGGTAAACATCACCCATTCTGAGTTGTCAATACATGGTACAGAAACAACTACAACTTTATTATTACAACAGTAAAACTGTGAGTTTGAATACAAATATTATCTTCTAGACAATATCTATACTCAAATAAATCCTCATCACATTTATTGATACATTATTTTACAAAAATGGTGAGGACTACTAAACAACTCTCTCTAGAACCTTCATTCCATACCCCAGACTCGCACTCGCTTATATTCTCGCCTCCACGAGAAGAAAAATGGAACAAAAAGGAAAAGGGTGAGCTCAACTAGCCCAGTAAAGAATATTATGACTAAGATAATATACAACAAATTATCGTTAGTCTCCAACAGGGAAAAATCTAATAGAATACAATAGACAACCAGTTTTAAATCAATCTTCGCAGCGAAAATAATAATTCATTAGAAGAGTTAAGTAGAGAATGCAAACTACTATCTTCTATATATGAATTTAAAAGTTCATCGTCGATATTTTATCCCTGTAACATCAATCAATATATATCTGGAATCGAATATTCATCTTTGCACTACTGAGCCAAAGATATTCATCGATTGGTCATATTCATTTAAACACTGTTTATCTTTGCACTACGGGCCAAAGATATTAATCGAGAAATCATTCATCTTTGCAATTGCAGCCAAAGATATTCAATAATATCATCATTTAAGGCGAGGATGATGAAAATATTTTAAAGAAAGCGAATCTAGTGAAACAAAATGACAAGGATTAAGGATTAAGGATTAAGGATTCGTACTTTGTTTTATCCACGTCCAAAATACCTAAAAAATAATCATAGTGGTGTAAAATTCAAGAATGATCAAAACATGGATACAATCAAAGCTAGTATCCGAATAGATATTTTAGACGAAAAGAAAAATTTTCATTTTTCGATGAATAGTGCCGTATTCGTGAATAGTACCTTAGTATCGTGAATATTGCAGTATCGTGAATAGTAACTCCAAACACTAAAAGTTCCAAATTTGATTAAAAAGTTCAGATCAATACTTCGGCATAATGATATTAGAATAAATAATATCATTTTAAAAAAAATAATATCCCTTACCTCGAAAGACAGTACTTCTAGTTGACACATCGGATATAGGCTATGACTTGAACTTGCACCGTATAGCAATACTCAAAATATACTCAAAATACTCACAAGAATACGCTCTATAATATAGAGAGAAAACTTCAGTTTCTGGTGTGATTTTCAATTCTAACCTAAGCACCCTATTTATAGGAAAATGCTTAGAACACCAAAGTAGAAAATTTAATATAATATTATTATTTATATTAACCATTCCTACGCACACCTTTGAATTCAGAATTCAGCAATTGCACACATGCAAAATGAGGCCCACACATTGAAAAAACATTTTTGTTAATATAAATATTTAAAACTTTCAAAAATTAATTATTTCGGAGCTTCGGAACTTCAATAATTCACAATAAATAGCCCTTTTGTCAGAAAATTCGAATCTCGCGAGTTTTTATAGGAAATTCAATTCTCTACAACTTTATAGAAGAAAGTTTTTCCAAATTCCAAACAAAAATTGACAGAAATCCATAAACGGGCAATTTTACAGGCTATAATCAAATTTCAGTCAAGAAATGGGGTCCACCGACACATGCTTTAAATATTTTTGATAACAAAAATACTCCTCCTCCACATATACTCATATATCCCATATTCATCGTAAAATATCATCATTATTATATTATTAAAATATAATAATATATTTAAATGAATTATTTTATCAGAAAAAGATAAAATATTAATTTTCAACAATTGTCACATTAAAAAAAAAATTCTCCATCTATATCCACATAAAATCAATATTTTTCTCATCATATAAATCAATAATTAATTATTCACAAATAATATTACAGAATCACGATCTTGCAACGGTAGTTTCCAGAAAGAGGGCTTTCAATAAGAATTTCTCTTCTTTGGTAGCATGATTAGGTGACCAAACCTCTCCTTAGAGCGAACTTTCTAGACATTGCCAATAATGTTATCTAATAATATTATTGAGATAATATGAATTATTGCCGATAATGAAAAATACGTGTAATGACAATTATTGAAACAACAACAATATAAAATATCAACGCAACAATTATTAAATCAATAAAATAAAATCTTTGAGCGGTAATTAATGTAACCATTATTGATTAGTACCTTCTACGTAAGAATCAATAATTGGTGCAATCTGCTGGTATCTTCTTGTGCAACAACGGCGTATTCTTGTGTTTTAACCAACGGGTATTCCAACGATTAAAGCGGTAACAACTTACTGTAGTTATTTTTAAACAACTTATATTTGTCGTTTTCTTCATCCAATCGCTTTCCGTTATGGGGCCCACAAAAGACTACGCCGTCATACGAATATTCCCCGACAGGAAGAATATTCCACGACCAAACGAATATTCCCCGACAACAATGAATATTTTATAACCACTTGCTTATTTTAAAATATTTGCGTATTTTACCCATAACTATCCACATTAATCAAATCAACCCTTACTATTCAAAATAATAATTAGAGGAAATTAAATTTTATTTATTAATTATTTGGGGTCTTACAGCCTCACCTCCTTATGAAATTTCGTCCTCGAAATTGACATACGTACCTGGTGTTTCGAAAAGGTGAGGATACCTCGCTTTCATTTCCGTTTCCAATTCCCAGGTCATTTCCTCTATAGCATGGTTCCTCCACAAAACTTTAACTTGTGGTATGACCTTCGTGCATAGGACATGTTTCTTCCTATCCAAGATCTTGGTGGTACCTCCTCATCATACGTTAAGTCTTGGCTATCTCAAATGGGTTCTAACTTTCGATAACGTGGTTTGGGTCTTTCACATATTTACAAAGCACAAATATGTGAAACACATTATGAACACGAGACATACTCGGAGGTAACGCGAGTCTATAGGCTACATTTCCTACTCGGTCAAGAATTTGAAATGGACCAATAAATCATGGATTGAGCTTTCCTCTCTTCCCATATCTTGTAACTCCCTTCCATGGAGCAACTCGCAACAACACATGATCCCCTATACTAAATTCCACGTCCTTTCGATGAAGATCCGCATAACTCTTTTGTCGATCTTGTGCCGTTTGTATACGTTGTCGAATCATTTGGATCTTTTCGGTAGTCATACGTACTAACGCGGGTCCCAACAATGTTGCTTCACCCACCTCATCCCAACATATTGGAGAGTGACACTTTCGTCCATATAATGCTTCAAATGGAGCCACACCTATACTTGCACGATAAGCTGTTGTTGTAGGAGAATTCCACCAATGGTAAATACTTATCCCAAAGCGCCTTGAAGTCTAGGACACGAGTCTTAATAGATCTTCAAGAGTTTGAATAGTCCTCTCGATTGTCCGGTGGTTTGAGGATGGGTATGCGGCCCAATAAATGAAATCCATGCCCATAGCTTTTTGCAAGCTAACCCAAAATCTTGAAGTGAATCTTGGGTCACGATCCGAAACTATGGATACTGGCATGCCATGCAACCTCACAATCTCATTCACGTACATACTAGCAAGGAGTTCAAGGGAATAAGTCTCCCGTATCGGCAAGAAATGAGCAGACTTGGTTAATCTATCAATAATAACCCAAATAGCATTGATGCCTTGAGAAACCGTAGAAAGACCCGTAACGAAATCCATGGTAATGTGTTCCCACTTCCATTTCGAAATCTCAAGTGGTTGCAATGGACCCTTAGGTACTAGATGCTCCGCCTTTACACGTTGACAAGTTAAACACATCGAGATAAACCTTGCAATCTCTCTCTTCATATTGTTTCACCAAAATGTATGTCGAAGATCATGATACATTTTAGTACTTCCAGGATGGATTGCAAATGGTGTATTGTGTGCCTCCATCATAATCTTGTACTTCAAATCAGAGTCGTTAGGAACACAAAGTCTGGAGTGGACTCGAAGTATTCCTTCCTCATCAATTCTCACTTCCGGAATAGCACCTTTTTGTACTTTTTTCTTCATACGCATCATTTCAAGATCGAATTGGCTTGAGCAACCTTAACTTTTTCTATTAAAGTTGGCTCTGTCGTATACTTGACATCATCGCACTCATTCTCCGTATATGATCTTCTACTCAACGCGTCAAATTACCACGTTCGCTTTTCGAATGGTATTGAATAGTGTGGTCGTAATCTTTCAGCGGCTCGAGCCAACGTCGTTCTTAGTATGTTGAGTTCCTTTTGCGTGAAGAAATATTTGAGGCTTTTATGGTGCGAATATATCTCCACTTTCTCCCATATAGATAGTGCCTCCGGATCTTTAAGCGTGAAAATGGCTACGCTTAACTCTAGATCATGAGTAGGATAATTCCTCTCATATTCTTTAAGTTGTCATGAGGCATATGCTATGACTTTCCCACGTTGCATGAGAACACATCCTAACCCTTTGCGAAGCATCATTTGTAGATAACAAATCCATCCAGAACCGGATGGTATTGTTAGAACAGGTGCCGAAATGAGTCTCCTCTTGAGCTCTTGGAAACTCTTCTCGCATTCCTCGCTCCATACGAATTTTATATCTTTACGAGTCAGCTGAGTTAATGGAGTAGCGATTCGAGAAAATCCTTCCACGAATCTCCGATAATAACCAAATTAAGCCCGAGAAAGCTACGTTATTTTGGTCCAGACTTGGTTGCTCCCAACTTTGTATTGCTTCAATCTTTGGCGGGTCCACGGATACTCCATGTTTTGACACCACGTGCCCAAGAAATGCTACTTCCTCGCCGCGAACTCGCATTTCTTCAATTTGGCATATAGTTTGTTTTCACGAAGCCTTTGGAGTACCAGCTTCAAATGGTGCTCATGATCTTCACGACTTTTGGAATATATGAGGATGTCATCAATAAAGACAACAACGAACTGATCCAAATATTCCTTGAATACTCGGTTCATCATATCCATGAAAGTCATAGGGCATTAGTCGATCAGAAAGACATGACTAAGAATTCATAATGCCCATACCGGGTTCGAAGGCGGTCTTTGGAATATCCTCGATTCTAATAATCTTGAAGATCGATTTTTGAAAAGAATTGTGCTCCTTGCAACTGGTCAAACAGGTCATCAATACGAGGTAGAGGATACCTATTCTTGATGGTGACATGGTTCAATTCCCGATAGTCAATACAAAGTCGCATACTCCGTCTTTTCTTCTTTCTGAATAAAAGCAGGAGCACCCCAAGGAGATGTACTAGGACGAATGAAACCGATGTCCAACAATTCACGTAGTTGGACCTTTAACTCCACGAAGTTCAATAGGGGCCATTCGATATGGGGCTTTAGAAATGGGCTTTGTACCAGGTTCAAGATCAATAAAGAATTCAACTTCACATTCGGGGTAAACGGGAAGTTCTTTAGGAAATCGTCGGGAAAGTCAATAACAACAGGAATATTATTCAAATTTGGCGTGTCTTTATTCAAATCCATAACATGGGCTAAGAAAGCTTGACATCCGTTTTTCAATAAGCGAATAGCTTTATGATTAGATATAGCGGTTGATTGATTTTAATGGTTTAGTTGCTTGAATTGCGTACAACGGGTTGGTTAGGAATATGAAAACTAACAACCTTACGAAAACAATCAATTTTAGCACGATGAGTAGTTAACCAATCAATCCCTAAAATCACATCAAAAGCAAGTATCTTTAAAGAGATAAGGTCAGCAGGTAAGGTGATGGTGCCAACTTGAATCAAACAAGATTTATAAGCGATTGGATGTGATGAAAGTTTCTCTAACGGAGTTTCCACAGATAAGTCAAAGTCTAATTTCTCCGAGTCAAGTTTAAGCGTTGAGCACAAGCGGGAGAGATAAATGAATGGGTAACCCGGTATCAAGTAAAAGGTATAAACTTCGCAAGAATTTATAAATAGCTTACCCGTGATCACCTCGTTTGGTTCCTCGCATTTTGACCGATCACAACAAAGCGCTCTTCCGAGAACCGTTGACTTTGACTTTTCTAGGGCGGTCTTTTGAGTCACCGTCCCCCATTGAACTAGGTTTTGCTATCGTCTAATCTCGGCGATATGTCCTTCCTTTCCACAATTATAGCATACCTTGAACTGTTGTGGGCAGTTTGGACTGATATGTCCCTCTTTCCCGCATTTATAGCATATGACCGGTGGTCGTTCTCCTCCCTTAGAACCAGTTGCTGCCGACACTGTTGTCTTCACATGGTCGTTGTTAAATCTCCTCTTTTTAAAATCTCCTCATGACTCGCTTCTTCTATTTTCATGGCCATGATTACCACCAGAGTGGTTACCATTTTTGTCCGTCTTTTTCTTTCTCCGCTGGTTATCGTTGTTTTGTTGACTGCTATCTCCGGTATGATTCTGATTGTGGTCCCTCGGTTGATCGTACTCGTTATCTCGCTCTAATAATTGAGCCCTGTTTACAACATCTGAATAGAGAGAAAATTTATGAGAAATGAGATATTGTCGTATGCCGGGTTTCAAACCTCTCAGAAACATCCGCGTCATACGTTCCTCATTCTCCACCAAATGAGGTGCAAACATGGATAACTCTGCAAACTTTGCCTCATCTTTGAGACAAATGGTCATGTTGTTTTGTTCTAATCGATGAACTCCACTTCCTTCATATAATGAACACTTTCGGTGCAAGTATTTGTCATTAAATAGTTTCTGAAATGTCTCCCAAGACATGCTGAGTGCGGCTTGATGTGTACGCTTCATAGACTCCCACCAGTAGTCTGCCTCGCCACGGAACATAAAGGTGGCGAATGGAACCTTCTGTTCTTCCGTTCATCCCAAGACATCAAATATCTTGGTAATTTTCTTGACCCATGTTTCCGCCATGATCGGATCTGGCTTTCCCTTAAATTTTGGTGGTCCCAACTCTTTTAACTGCTTGGCTGTGACAACCCGTGAATTACTATCATTTCCTCCTATATTTTGAACACTAGTCTCCCTCGTCTGATTTTGCATGAACTGCAAAAAGCTTCTAAACATCCCCTCGTTCATCATCTACTCAGTGGTGTTGTTCACAAGAGGAACATTGCCAGCATGTTGCACGTTCTCCTCGTTGGTGAGTACAGGCGTCTACACGGTCTCATTTCCACTGTTAATATTCTCAGTCGACATTCTCAAATACTGTCATAAAACAAGGGTTAATTAAGGAAATCAATATAGCACATAATATCCCTATATACTGACCAACTAACAAATAAGCTTAGGTAGGACACTAGCGAAGGATTTACTCGTCTCTCCCCTCCTAGTTCTATATTCCCGATCTCGCCGGAGATCATATCCCTAAGCTACGATACCATTTGTGGCGCCCCAAAATAGGTAAACATCACCATTCTGAGTTGTTAATACATGGTAAAGAAATAACTATAACTTTATTATTACAACAGTAAAACTGTGAGTTTGAATACAAATATTATCTTCTAGACAATATCTATACTCAAATAAATCCTCATCACATTTATTGATACATTATTTTACAAAAATGGTGAGGACTACTAAACAACTCTCTCTAGAACCTTCATTCCATACCCCGAGCTACGTACTCGTTATATTCTCGCCTCACGAGAAGAAAAATGGAACAAAAAGGAAAAGGGTGAGCTCAACTAGCCCGATAAAGAATATTATGACTAAGATAATATACAACAAATTATCGTTAGTCTCCAGCGAGGAAAAATCTAATAGAATACAATAGACAACCCGGTTTTAAATCAATCTTCGCAATGAAATAATAATTCATTAGAAGAGTTAAGTAGAGAATGCAAACTACTATCTTCTATATATGAATTTAAAAGTTCATCGTCAATATTTTATCCCTGTAACATCAATCAATATATATCTGGAATCGAATATTCATCTTTGCACTACAGGCCAAAGATATTCATCAGTTGGTCATGTTCATCTAAACACCTGTTCATCTTTACACTACGGGCCAAAGATATTAATCAAAAATCATTCATCTTTGCACTACAGGCCAAATATATTCAATAATATCATCATTTAAGACTGAGGATGATGAAAAATATTTTTAAAGAAACGAATTCTGTGAAACAAAATGACAAGGATTAAGGATTCGTACTTTGTTTTATCCACGTCCAAAAATACCTCAAAAATAATCATAGTGGTGTAAAATTCAAGAATGATCAAAACATGGATACAATCAAAGATAGTATCCAGAATAGATATCCAGAAAGAGGGGGCTTTCCAATAAGAATTTCTCCTTATTGGCGCACAATTAGGTGACCAAACCTCTCCTTAGACAGAACTTTCTAGACATTGCCAATAATGTTATCTAATAATATTATTCAGATAATATGAATTATTGCTTCGATAATGAAAATCTTTGTGTAATGACAATTATTGAAATAATGACAAATATAAAATATCAACGCAACAATTATTAAATCAATAAAATAAAATATTTGACAAGTAATTATTGTAACCATTATTGAGTAGTGCCTTCTTACGTAAGAATCAATAATTGGTGCAATCTGCAGTGTCTTCTTGTGCAACAACAGCGTAGACATCGTGTTTTACCCAAGGGTATTCCAACGATGTAAAGCCAGAATAAAACTACTGTAGATTATTTTTAAACAACTTATATTTGTCGTTAAAATCATCCAATCGCTTTCCGTTATGGGGCCCACAAAAGACTGCGCCGTCGTACGAATATTCCCCGACAGCAAGAATATTCCACGACCAAACGAATATTTCCCGACAACAATGAATATTTTATAACCACTTGCTTATTTTGAAATATTTGCGTATTTTACCCATAACTATCCACATTAATCAAATCAACCCTTACTATTCAAAATAATAATTAGAGAAAATTAAATTTCATTTATTAATTATTTGGGGTCTTACATTAAGTCTGAGTTGGATGATCGCGTGTGCATAAAAATCTACAAGTACCGGAAATCACAAACAAACAAAAATAGAAATGAGATAAGAATAGATATGTCTAAGTCATACAATATAGCTTAAAATTGAAGATAATTATTCAATTTAAAACGCCTTTTCCCGACAACGGCGCCAAAAATGTGTTGCCTCTTTTTCAGTTCTGATAAAAGAGCTCTAACTCATGCAAGCATACATATGTCAACAAGTAAAACAGAGTAAGTAAAGTATCGATCCCACAGAGAAAGTTGTTCAATTTAAACTACTATTCATCAATCAAATCACTATTTCTATATGCTTAAACTAAAGATCAAAAGTATGGATTACTCTAACTGCAAATAATAACTAAAATGAGAATAAGAATGGAATAAATCAAATCTAGAAATAATGGGATCCTAACTTCATTTAATATTTCATCTAATTACCACTATCATGCAAGAATCATTCACATATCACAGGAAAATAGCCAAGAGCACTAATAGAGTCACGACCATTTTTCAATGCACTATGACCTACTTACACAGCATCCACAAATGATAGACTCCATGTAATCATCAATATAACCAAAATTACTATATGTCTATGTGAAATTGCAATCATACTGAATTTAAGCACAAGCCCTTATTTTAACTCATACGGTGAATAAGTATATGTCTATCTCATTCACGAAATCATGAAAGCCATATAAAAAGCATTTATATATGTATGCTATCATGACTACAATCCATACTCGCATGTTCATTGTCAATTCCATACAAGTACTGAAATGAATGGTGATCAAACATTCATACATGTAAAACAATCATAATAGAATTTCCATATGATATATAAAACAGCCCCAACAATCAAGCATGCAACTAAACTACATATTAAAATCTGTTAGAATCCCATAATGGAGTTTAGTTCATAACTGAACCAAAAGCCATTATGGGATCAAAGCTAAACATGATTCACAAGCAAACAATTGAAAGATGAAGGATTGAACAATCAAACTCAATTGCAGATTGGAAACCAAAGTTAACGTTCAACTCCTCATAAAAATCCAGCAAAACAATAATAATAATCCACAATGACAGAAAATCCCAAGAAGAATTAGAGAAGATGGAGTTTAGGCTTCGTTCTTCGGTGGAATCTCTCCCAATGTGTAAACCCTAGTTTCTATTCTAAAAATACTTCAAAAGTTATCCCCAATTATGTCTGACACCAGTCAAATATCGTTTTAAATCAATTACAACCCTTTAAAATTGGAAATTAAAATAAATAGCTCAAAGATCATCGGCATCCATCGTATGCGTGTAGCCGCGCCCTCCGATGTGTATTCCATGCGGGCGTGAGACTTGCGATGAAGTCATGATGTCCATTTGGGCACATGGTGTAGCGCCCTCGAGACCTAATATGTCACAAGGCAAGGCTATTGCGATCTGTGGATTACAGTTACGGTTACTGCAATGTTGTTCTTCTTTGCTTATCGCTTTATCTGCTTTGTTCATTCCTTCCATGCTTGGTCTCCTTGCTCCATTATACCTTCATGCCATGCATCCGTCAACCTCATTCCATCTACATCAGCCTTATGCCTTCTAACACCACCAAACTATGCCATTTCCTGCAATTGTTCCACAAAAGGAGTTCTAAATATATGCAATGCAAAATAACATGAAATGCAACTAAAACATACTAGAATGGAGTTGAGATTGGCATAATTCGCGTAAATTGATATCCAATAAGTAGATGTTAAATCCACTTATCAACTATCTTCTATGATCTAAAAAGTTTTTCATCCACTTTATCGCTGAGATTCAACTTAATAAATAAACCACATCATCGAATCATCCCTGCACTACGGTCCAAGGATATTTATGTAATCATCAATGGTCATGATTATACCGAATAATCCCTGGTCATAATCATACCAATAACTGTCCATCAATGCACTACGGGCCAATGAGGACTTTTACCATATCATTTGTAACATTACGAGTCATGATTATACCGAATGATCCCTGGTCATAATCATACCAATCAACAGTCCATCTATGCACGTAAGCCAAAGATGACTTTCATCATAATATAAGCATGAGGATGATGACAATGATATAAGAATTCAATTAAAAGAAAGCAAAGGATAAATTTTTAAAGATTTATAATTTAAGTTATACAGAATTCAATAATGATCAAATTGCCAACATGATACTGCTTTGTGGAATAAAATTCAAGAATGATATTGTATCAAAAATGATTTGGACCGAAAAGAAATCAATTTTTGTCATGAATAGTACTCCGGGTGAATAGTACTTCAGAAATAGTACCCTATGAATAGTACTTTGTGAATAGTACTCATAAATAGTACTTTATAAATAGTACCCATGAATAGTACTTATAAAAGGAAAATATAAAAAAAACGATATTCCATGACGAGTACAAAAGAAAGGATATCCCATACGAGTATAATAGAATATACGAAACTGCAGATGGATTTTCATCCGTAATGCGATAATTCACGTAGACAAATCATTTCCATAATTTAATAAAGAATTAATACGAAGGGTCATTCACCATGCATGCGGTAGTCCGCGTAGACAAGTTATTCCAACAGAATAATAAAGAATGGAGTAACAACCCTTACGAGTATTGAAAGAAAATAACTCTCTTCATGAATACGAAAGAAATAATACCCCTTACGACTGTTGAACGAAAATAATATTCCTATGAATATTGAACGAAGATGATATTCTTTACGAATATTGAACAAAAATAATATTCATACGAATACGAAAAATAATCTCTTCAGAATATGAAATAAATAATGCCATTTACCTTGGAAGAAGACTAGATACTGGAATAGTGAAGTAGCAGACTACTCTTCTTCTTTCTCTCTATAGCTTCTCTCTCTATAATTGCTCTTGTAAGTCTTAGTGAATTGGTGAGAATGAAAGAAGAATGAGCTTCTATTTATAGGAAAACATAGTTTCGATAATTGCACGTTTTGGGGCTTGAAATATTATAGTATAATACCTTTATCTTTTTCTTCATTTTTAATTTAGTCCTGCAAGTATTATCAAACTTACACCACTTCTCCTAATAGTACATCATGTGAATCAATAGTACAATCATGTGAATCAATAGTTACAGTATAATACCTTCATCTATACCTCCATTTTTAATTTAGGCATGCAAGTATTATCAATCTTGCACCACCTCCCCTAATAGTACATGCATGTGAATCAATAGTACACACATGTGAACAAATAGTTATAAGCATGTCAATTAATAGCAATTAATTACTTATTTATCTGATTAATTACCCGATTGGTCAATATAACCTCCAGACATCAATTATTATCGAAATAGATGTCAATTGCCACTAACACTAATAATCCCAACACAATGAAAATATCAATTTCATCTTTAATCAACATGAACTTATTCATCATTAATATTATAACTCACAATATTTAACAACCAGATCATTCTCAGAAAAGAGGGGGCTTTCCGATAAGGATTTTTCCCTATTGACGCGCAATTAGGTGACCAAACCTCTCCTCGACAAAACTTTCTAGACATCTTCAATATTGAAAATAATAATATGAATAAATTTATCATCTCAATTATTGATTTAATAATAATAAATATTATGCAGATGATACAGTGGCAATAATTGAATCAATAATATGAGAGATATTATGCAGCAATTATTGTAGCAATAATTGAAATTGAGTATAACTGAGTGACTTCTCACGTAAGCATCAATAATCAATATCGTGTGCTACTATGCAACCGCGATATATTCTTTGTACTTTTACTACCGGGTAGTTCAACGGTTTAACGATAAAACTTTTCGTAGCTTTTTTTTTAAAAATATTTTAGTCATTTTCTAACTACGACAGTACCTCCGTTGTGGGGTCCACCAATGATTGTGTCATTGTACGAATATTTCCTATTAAAATGAATATTCCCCGACCAATTGAATATTCCCCGACACAACGAATATTTTATATCAACTTGCTTACTTTGCAAAATTTTCAAATGTTATACTTAACTTTAACCTTTATCAATTTAACCATTTACTAAATAAAATAATAATTATAAGAAAATTGAATACTTTTATTTCATAAAATTCGGGGTCTTACAATCTCCCCTTCTTATGAAATTTTGCCCTCAAAATTTACGTCCGTACCTGGTTTGTCAAAGAGATGATGATACCTCGTCAGATTCTAACTCTTGAGGTATAACCTTTGAGCGTAGAATATATTCATTCTTATCCAACATTTTAACAAGTATCTTCTTATATGTTAAATCTTCTGCTATCTCGTCTAGTTCTAATTCAATAATGTGGTTCGGGTCGTCCACATATTTACGTAACATCGATACGTAAAAAACGTTATGAACACGCGATATACTTGGCCCATTTTTAATCCTTGATCTAGTAGGAACCGTTTTACTCGCTTTACTGCCAAGTATGTCTCGTGTTCAAAACGTTTTTCATATATCCATGTTACGTAAATATGTGAAAGACCCAAACCACATTATTGAGTTAGAAGGACGAAATAGCGAAAGATTTAACGTATGAAGAGGTTTCTGTTCAAATCTTGGATAAGAAGGAACATATTCTCTACGCTCAAGTGGTATACCCTCAAGTCAAAGTTTTATGGAAGAACCACGATGTTGAAGAAATGACACAGGATTTAGAATGCGAAATGAAATCAAGGTATCCTTACCTCTTGACATACCGTCGTACATACCCTAATTTCGAGAGGCAAAATTTCATAAGAAGGGAGATTGTAAGACCCCAACTTTTATGAATAAAGATGAATTTTCTATAATTATCATTTTGAAAATTATGGAATGAATTTGATATAATGTTATAGTTGTGGGTAATAGTTATAAATTTTGTAAAATACATAAGTTGTTATATAATATTCGATTGGTGGGGAGAATATTCGTTTTCAAAAGGAATATTAGATATGACGGCACAATCATTGGTGGACCCCACAACGGAATTATTGTCGGATTGAGAAAATGATAAAAATATCTTTTATGAAACTAATAGCGAAGTTTTTTTGTTAACTATTGAAAAACACCGGTGTTAAAAGTCTGATGAATACGTGTGGTTACATAATGGCTTACCTGATCGATTATTGATGCTTACGTGAGAAGTCACTCAGTTTTGTTCAATTATTGCTATAGTAATTGTTTCATAGTATCTCACGTTATTTGATTCAATTATTATTGATATTTTATATATTATTAAATCAATAATTGAGATAACAAAGTTATTAATATTATTATTTGCAATATTAACGATGTCAGAAGTTACGCCAATGAGAGGTTTGGTCACCTAATTAACGGCGTCGATAGGGAGAAATCCTTATTGAAAGCCCCTCTTTCACAGGAACGACACAGTCGATTAATATTGTGAATTATAATAAAGGTGATAAATGTTGTTAAAATTATTAAGGTAATTTTTATGAAGTATGTGATGTAAATTAAGGTAATATTGTGAATTATAATAAAGGTGATATATTTAGTGGTGATCACGGGATTCATCCCAAGTGAATTCAAGTGTTATATATATATATATATATATATAGTATATATTATATTTTATTTAAAAGTTTTTATTTTATTAGAATATTTTATTGCATAGTATCCTTTCCATTCTCCTATAAATAGAAGCTCATTCCTTCATTATTTCTTACGAATTCACTTTGAAACTCAGAGAGAGAAGATTATAGAGAAAAGAAGAAGAAAGTCGCTACCTTTATTTTCCTATATCCGGTTTCTTCTAAGGTAAGGGTATTATTTCTTTCAGTATTCATGAAGAGAACACATTATTCCATTTTTTTATTACATTGGAATAACCTATATCTGTGATCTACCCTATACATGGTGAAATTTTTACATTATTCCATTCTTTGTCATTATGTTGGAATAACTTTGTCTATGCAATCATCTGCATACATGACGCGAAATTCTTACATTATTCCATTCTTTATTATTCTATTAGAACATCATATCGGTGCAATTTACTTTGACACAGTTCTCATTATTTATTATTACATTGGAACATCCTATACATGCGTTTACGCATGACTGGTTTCGTTATTTATTATTACATTTGGAACATCCATGCGCAATGCGTTTACGCATGACTGATTCCGATTATTTATTATTACATTGGAATATCTTATCGGATGCGTTTACGCATGACCCAGTTACGTTATTTATTATTACATTGGAACATCTTGTGCCGGTGCTTAATTTACTTTGACCTTGTTCGTTATTTATTATTCTGTTGGAACATCCTATCGTATGCGTTTTACGCATGACTGATTCCGTTATTTATTATTCATTAGAACATCCCGCTCGGTGTAAATTTTACTTTGACACGGTTCCGTTATTTATTATTACATTGGAATAACACATGCATGCGATCTATCGCATACGGTGATTTCTTTTGCTATTCCATTCTTTATTATACTCGGTTGGTTAAAGTTTTGACTTTTATACTCCATGAAATTAGTGGAATATCCTTGATATTTGCGCTTCATCCAAAGATCTTTTCATGGAAATATTCTTCTGAGCATTCTTGAATTTTACTCTACAAAGAAGTATCATGTTGACAAATTGGACTTTATTAGTTCCTGGTTAAATTAATTCTTGAACTTGTTTTATTGAATTCTTATATCATTGTCATCATCCTCATGTTTATATTATGTTGAAAGTCATATGTGGCCTTTAAGTGCATAGATGGACTTGGTATGATTATGACCGAGGATTAATCGGTATAATCATGGTAGTAATGTTATAAATGATATGGTAAAAGTCCTCATTGGCCCGTAGTGCATTGATGGATAGTTGTTGGCATGATCATGACCATTGATGAATACACGAATATCCTTGGCGTCAGTAGTGCATGGATAATTTGTGGTTGTGATACTAATGAATATCCTTGGTCAGTAGTGCGGGGATGATGTGGATTATTTATTGTCGAGTCCCGGTGATAAAAGTAATGAAAAACCTTTTAAATCATAAAAGATAGTAGATTTTATTCTCTACTTGACTCTTTTAATGGATTGCTTGTTCTACTGCAGTTAAACTTGATGTTTGTTATATTGTATCAGTTTAACACTGTTGAAGGCTAACGATAATTTATTCTGTATTATCTTAGTCATAAAATTTCTTACTAGGCTAGTTGAGCTCACCCTTTTACTTTTATTGTTCTCTTCAGGAAATGAGAACGTAGCAGGGACTAGTCGGGGAAGGGAGTGATGGTCCAGATAATAGCATTAGTAGTCCTCACTATTCTTTTAAATAGTGTGATAATAAATGTAATGAGGACTCAATTGAGTGTGGATATTGTCTAGATGACAATATTTGTATTAAAACTCACAGCATATGTTTTATCGTATTTTACACGACTGTTATATAATTAGGTTGTATTTGAATTTTGTACCATGTATTTGGCGACTCAAGATGGGTGATGTATACCTATTTTGGGGGCGTCACATTCATCAGCTCCGGGTATGTAGCTTGAGTGGTTTTAACTTTATCGGTTAACGTCGATTCTACTCGTATTATTTGACATCATCACGTGGGTTCTTAGAGTATTTAACTCTATCTTTATCATTTGTAAGTCGTATAAAATGGGTCTTTGTGTTAACAACGTTACAATCGTAAATGCATACGATCTTCTACTCAATGCATCAGCTAGCACGTTCGCTTTTTCCACGATAATATTGAATGGTATGGTCGTAATCTTCAACAGCTCGAGCCAACGTCTTTGGCGCATTATACGTTCGTTTTGGTTGAAGAAATATTTAAGGGTTTTAGAAATGGGTTTTGTACTGGGGTCAATACAAAATTCGATTTCACGCTCTGGGGTAGGCTAGGAAGTCTTCAGAGAATACGTCAAAAAATTTATTAACAATAGAAATATCATTCAAATCTGTCGTATTTTTGTTTAAATCTGTGACATGGGCTAAGAAAGCTTGACTTCAGTTTTTCAATAAACGAATAGCTTTATGGCTTGATATGACAGTGATTGACTTTAGTGGTTTGGTTGCTTGAATTCGCATAATAGGTTGGTTAGGAATATAAAAGCTAACAAAATTACGAAAACAATCGATTTTAGCATGATGTTAACCAATCAATCCCTAAAATCACATCAAATGCAAGTATTTTCAAAGAGATAAGATCGACAGGTAACGTGCGGTTACCGATTTGAATCAAACAAGACTTATAAATAGTGGATGTAATGAAGGTTTCTTCCAACGGTTAAATTAATTCTTAAACTTGTTTTATTGAATTCTTATATCATTGTCATCATCCTCATGTTTATATTATGTTGAAAGTCATCGTGGCACATGTAGTGCATAGATGGACTTGGTATGATTATGACCGAGGATTAATCGGTATAATCATGGCCCGTAATGTTATAAATGATATGGTAAAAGTCCTCATTGGCCCGTAGTGCATTGATGGATGAGTTGTTGGCATGATCATGACCATTGATGAATATACGAATATCCTTGGCCCGTAGTGCATGGATAATTTGTGGTTGTGATACTAATGAATATCCTTGGTCAGAGTGCGGGGATGATGTGGATTATTTATTAATTTGAGTCCCAAATGATAAAAGTGATGAAAAACCTTTTAAATCATAAAAGATAGTAGATTTTATTCTCTCTTGACTCTTTTAATGGATTGCTTGTTACCGCTATGATTAAACTTGATGTTTGTTATATTGTATCGTTTAACAATTGTTGAAGGCTAAAGATAATTTATTACGTATTATCTTAGTCATAAAATTTCTTACTGGGCTAATTGAGCTCACCCTTTTACTTTCATTGTTCTCTTCAGGAAATGAGAACGTAGCAGGGACTAGTCGGGGAACGAAGTGACGGTCCAGATAATAGCATTAGTAGTCCTCACTATTTTGTTAAATAGTGTGATAATAAATGTAATGAGGACTCAATTGAGTGTGGATATTGTCTAGATGACAATATTTGTTTTAAAACTCACAGCATATGTTTTGTCGTATTTTACACGACTGTTGTATAATTAAGTTGTATTTGAATTTTGTACCATATATTTGGAGACTCAAGATGGGTGGTGTATACCTATTTTGGGGGCATCACAGTTGGTATCAAAGCTTAGGGATATGATCCCTGGCTGAGATGTGAGACAAGAACTAGGAGGGGAGAGACGGGAAATTCCTTCTCTAGTATGACCTACCTAAGTTTATTTGGCATTTAATTGGTCGGTCAGAGTATAGGGATAATATATTGCATGTCAATTAACCTTTGTTTTATGACAGTATTTGAAAATGGCATCCGAGAATGTTGAGATTAGCAATGGAGCACAGGAGACCGTTAAGTCTCCACAGATCAATAATCAGGATAATGTGCATCAGGAAGGCGACAATCCTCAGGTAAACAACAACACTAACCAGATGATGAACGATGGAATGTTCAGAGGCTTTATGCAATTTATGCAACATCAGGCAAGAGCGGCTCCTGTACAAAATCCAGGTGGAAACACTGGAAACTCTCGGACGGTCACCACTAAGTAGTTTAAGGAACTGGGACCACCGGAGTTTTTTGAAGAGCCAAAACCACTTAAGGTGGAGACGTGGATAAAGCAGATCTGCAAGATATTTGATGTCTTGGGATGCTCCGAGGAGCAAAAGGTTTTCTTTGCCACCTTCATGTTGCGTGCAGAGGAAGATTACTGGTGGAAATCTGTAAAACGTACTCAACCTACCGCACTGAAGATGACTTGGGAGAAGTTCCAAGAATTGTTCAACGACAAGTACTTTGCCGAAAGTATTCGTCACATGAAAGAGGTAGAGTTCATCAAGTTGGAGCAAAACAACATGACCGTGTCGCAGTACGAAGCCAAGTTTACTGAGTTGTCCCGGTTTGCGTCCCATTTGGTTGATAATGAAGAGAAAATGACGCGAATGTTTCTAAGAGGTTTGAAACCCGAGATACGTCAATATCTTATCTCTCATAAACTGTGTTTGTATTCAGATGTTGTTAATAGGGCTAAGTTATTGGAGCGCGATAATGAATCAACCCAACCAAAAGAGAGCAGCCGGCAAAATGAAAATACCAGTGATAACAGTCATCGAAGCGGTGACAATAAGCGTGGAGGGAATCAACATGCTAGAAATGGTAACCACTTCGGTGGTAATCATGGCCAAAATAATAAGAATGGACATTTCAAGAAGAGGAGATTCAACAATGATAGAAAGGCGTCAAAGACCAACACCCGTTGTTAAGGAAGGAGAAACGACCACCTATCATATGCTTCAAATGCGGAGGGAGGACACATCATCCAAGCTGCGCGATGTCAGTCAAAACATGTTATAATTGTGGAAGAGAAGGTCACCTAGCCCGATTTTGTCATTCACCAGAAGACAAGTTCAAAGCTAGGATGGAGGCACCAAAGGGCGTCCCGAGAAAAGTCAAAGCCAAGTGAAGTACTGAGGGAGGCGTTTGTCGTGACCTCCCGTAAAGCAAGGAACCCAAACGAGGTCATCACGGGTAAGCTTATCATAAACTCTAGCGAAGTTTATACCTTATTTATTCTTGGTTCTACCCATTCTTTTATTTCTCCTACTTGCGCTCAACGTTTAAATTTGACTACGGAGAAATTAGACTTTGACTTATCTCGTTGAAACTCCATTGGTAGAAACCTTCATTACATCCTTTGCTTATAAGTCTTGTTTGGTTCAAATCGGTACCCTCACATTACCGTCGATCTTATTTCATTGAAAATACTTGCATTTGGACGTAATTCTAGGGATTGATTGGTTAACTACTCATCATACAAAAATTGATTATTTTCGTAAGGTTGTTAGCTTTCATATTCCTAACCAAACTATTATGCTAATTCAAGCAACCAAACCATTAAAATCAATCTTTGTCATCTCAAGCCATAAAGCTATTCGTTTATTGAAAATGGATGTCAAGCTTTCTTAGCTCATGTCACGGATCTAAACAAAAATAAATCGATTTTGAATGATATTTCTATTGTTGATGAATTTCTGACGTATTCCCCTGAAGAACTTCTTGGCCTACCCCATAGCGTGAAATTGAATTTTGTATCGACCTTGAACCCAAAGACAAAACCCATTTTTAAAGCCCCATATCGAATGGCTCTATTGAACTTCGTGGAGTTAAAGACCCAACTGCAGGAATTGTTAGACATCGGTTTCATTCGTCTCAAGACGTCTCCTTGGGGGGGTGCTCTTGTTTCTATTCGTGAAGAAGAAAGATGGGAGTATGTGACTTTGTATTGATTATCGGGAGTTGAACCATGTCACTATCAAAAATAGATATTCATTGCCTCGCATTGATGACCTGTTTGACCAGTTACAAGGCGCCAAATTTTTTCAAAGATTGATCTTCGTTCTGGATATCACCAATTGAATATTAGAACCGATGACATTCCAAAGATGGCTTTCAAAACTCAGTACGGGTATTATGAATTCTTAGTCATTTCTTTTGGATTGACTAATGCTCCTGCTGCATTCATGGATATGATGAACCGAGTATTCAAGGAATATTTGGATCACTTTGTGGTCGTCTTTATTGATGACATCCTTATTTATTCCAAAAGCCATAAAGATCATGAGCAACACTTGAGGCTGATACTTCAAAAGCTTCGTGAATATAAACTTTATGCCAAGTTGAAGAAATACGAGTTTTGGCTTGAGGAAGTAGCATTCCTTGGGCACGTAGTATCAAGTCATGGAATATCTGTTGACGCAGCAAAGATTGAAGCTATTCAAAACTGGGAGCAACCTAAATCAGTGACCGAAGTACGTAACTTTCTCGGCTTAGCTGGTTATTATCGAAGATTCGTAGAAGGGTTTTCTTGAATAGCTACTCCCTTAACTTAGCTGACTCGGAAAGATACAAAATTCGGTTGGAACGAGGAATGTGAAAAGGTTTTTCAAGAACTCAGGAGAAAACTCATTTCAGCACCTGTTCTAACAATACCATCTGGCTCGGAGGGATTTGTAATCTATAGTGATGCTTCAGGCAAAGGGTTAGGATGTGTTCTCATGCAACATGGGAAAGTCATAGCCTATGCCTCTCGATAACTTAAAGAATATGAGAGGAATTATCCTACTCATGATCTAGAGTTGGCAGCTGTTGTCTTCGCACTTAAAATTTGGAGTCATTACTTGTATGGGGAGAAAGTGGAAATCTTTACGGATCATAAAAGCCTCAAATATTTCTTCACTCAAAAGGAACTCAACATGCGACAGCGACGTTGGCTTGAACTATTGAAAGATTATGATCATACCATCCAATACCATCCTGGAAAAGCAAACGTGGTAGTTGACGCATTGAGTAGAAGATCATATGCGGGTACGAATGCAATATTATTAACGCAGAGGCCCATTTTGTATGACTAGCAAAGGATGTAGATAGAGATAAAGACTCTAGGGACCCACATGATGATGGTGAATATACGAGTAGAATCGACTTTAATTGATAAAGTTAAAGCTGCTCAAGCAACAGATCTGGAGCTGATGCGTATGAGGAAGAAAGTGCAAGAAGGTACTATGCCGGAAGCAAGAATCGATGAAGAAGGAATACTTCGATTCAACTCCAGATTTGTGTTCCTAACGACCCTGATTTAAAGTATAAAATCATGATGGAGGCGCACAACACACCGTTTGCAATCCATCCTGGGAGTACCAAAATGTATCGTGATCTTCGTCATACATTTTGGTCTAGCAATATGAAGAGAGAGATAGCGTTGTTTATCTCAAGGTGTCTAACCTGTCAACGAGTCAAGGCGGAGCATCAAGTACCAAAAGGTCCATTGCAACCACTTGAAATTCCGAATAGAAGTGGGAGCACATTACCATGGATTTCAATTCATTGGTCTTCCCAAGGTTTCTCAAGGCATAGATGCAATTTGGGTCATTGTTGATAGATTGACCAAGTCTGCTCATTTCTTACCAATACGAGAAACTTATACACTTGAACGTCTTGCTCGTATGTACATAAACGAGATTGTAAGACTGCATGGTATGCCAGTATCCATAGTTTCTGATCAAGACCCAAGATTCACTTCACGATTTTGGGTTAGTTTGCAAAAAAGCTATGGGCACAGATTTACGATTTAGTTCGGCATATCATCCTCAGACGGACGGATAATCAGAGAGGGCTATTCAAACTCTAGAAGATTTATTAAGACTCTGTGTCCTTGACTTCAAGGGAAGTTGGGATAAGTTCTTACCATTGGTGGAGTTTTCCTACAACAACAGTTATCAAGCAAGTATTGGTATGGCTCCATTTGAGGCGTTGTATGGAAGAAAGTGTCGTTCTCCAGTATGCTGGGATGAGGTGGGTGAAGCAACGTTGTTGGGACCGGAGTTGGTACGTATGACTACGAAAAAGATTCAAATGATTCGACAACATATAAAAACCTGATAAGACCGATAAAAGAGTTATGCAGATCTTCATCAAAAGGACGTGGAATTCGATATTGGAGATCATGTGTTGTTACGTGTTGCTCCATGGAAAGGAGTTACGAGATTTAGAAAGAAAGGAAAACTCAATCCTCGATTCATTGGCCCATTTTTAATCCTTGATCGAGTAGGAACTGTGGCCTATAGACTCGCTTTACCGCCAAGTATGTCTCGTGTTTATAACGTTTTTCATATATCCATGTTACGTAAATATGTGAAAGACCCGAACCACATTATTGAGTTAGAACCGGACGAAATAGCGGAAGATTTAATGTATGAAGAGGTTCCTGTTCAAATCTTGGATAAGAAGGAACATATTCTACGCTCCAAGGTTATACCTCAAGTCAAAGTTTTATGGAAGAACCACGATGTTGAAGAAATGACCTAGGAGTTAGAATCTGAAATGAAATCAAGGTATCCTTACCTCTTCAACATACCAGGTACATACCCTAATTTCGAGGGCAAAATTTCATAAGAAGGGGAGATTGTAAGACCCCAACTTTTATGAATAAAGATGAATTTTCTATAATTATCATTTTTGAATATTATGGAATGAATTTGATATAATGTTATAGTTGTGGGTAATAGTTATAAATTTTGTAAAAGTACGCAAGTTGTTATATAATATTCGATTGGTCGGGGAATATTCGTTTTAACAGGGGATATTCGTGCGACGGCACAATCATTGGTGGACCCCACAACGGAATTATTGTCGGATTGAGAAAACGATAAAAATATCTTTTTATGAAAATAACGGCGGAAGTTTTACCGTTAACTATTGAAACACTTGGTGTTAAAAATACAGTAATACGCGTGGTTTCATAGTAGCATACGGTATTGATTATTGATGCTCACGTGAGAAGTCACTCAGTTTTGTTCAATTATTGCTATAGTAATTGTTTCATAGTATCTCACGTTATTTGATTCAATTATTATCGATATTTTATATATTATTAAATCAATAATTGAGATAACAAAGTTATTAATATTATTATTTGCAATATTAACGATGTCTAGAAGTTCTGCCAAGGAGAGGTTTGGTCACCTAATTGCGCGTCAATAGGGAGAAATCCTTATTGGAAAGCCCCCTCTTTCCTGGGAACGACCTGGTCGATTAATATTGTGAATTATAATAAAGGTGATAAATGTTGTTAAAATTATTAAGGTAATTTTTATGAAGTATGTGATGTAAATTAAGGTAATATTGTGAATTATAATAAAGGTGATATATTTAGTGGTGATCACGGGATTCATCCCCCGTGAATTCAAGTGTTATATATATATATATATTATATTTTATTTAAAAGTTTTTATTTTATTAGAATATTTTATTGCATAGTATCCTTTCCATTCTCCTATAAATAGAAGCTCATTCCTTCATTATTTCTTACGAATTCATTGAAACTCTAGAGAGAGAAGATTATAGAGAAAAAGAAGAAGAGAAGTCTGCTACCTTTATTTTCCTATATCCAGTTTCTTCTAAGGTAAGGGGTATTATTTCTTTCGTATTCATGAAGAGAACTTCTGTTATTCCATTTTTTTATTCTGTTGGAATAACCTATATACGCGGTCTACCCTATACATGGTGAAATTTTTCTGTTATTCCATTCTTTGTCATTATGTTGGAATAACTTTCATCATCTAATACCGCATACATGATTTAAATTCTTACATTATTCCATTCTTTATTATTCTATTGGAACATCATGCCCTGTATGCGAATTTACTTTGACCGTTCTCGTTATTTATTATTCATTGGAACATCCTATCATGCGTTACGCGTGACCGGTTTCGTTATTTATTATTACATTGGAACATCACATGCAATGCGTTTACGCATGACACCGGTTCGAATTATTTATTATTCTGTTGGAATATCTTATCGGTGCGTTTACGCATGACCTAGTTACGTTATTTATTATTCTATTGGAACATCTTGTCGGTGTAATTTTACTTTGAATTGGGATTCCGATTATTTATTATTCATTGGAACATCCTATCTCATGCGTTTTACGCATGACCGGTTAGATTATTTATTATTCTGTTAGAACATCCTGCCGATTGTAAATTTCACACGACTTTGGTTCCGTTATTTATTATTACATTGGAATAACCTTTGTTTTGCGATCTATCGCATACCGGTGATTTCTTTTGCTATTCCATTCTTTATTATACTCAGTTGGTTAAAGTTTTGACTTTTATACTCCATGAAATTAGTGGAATATCCTTGATATTTGCGCTTCATCCAGTATCTTTTCATGGAAATATTCTTCTGAGCATTCTTGAATTTTACTCTACAAAGAAGTATCATGTTGACAAATTGGACTTTATTAGTTCCTGGTTAAATTAATTCTTGAACTTGTTTTATTGAATTCTTATATCATTGTCATCATCCTCATGTTTATATTATGTTGAAAGTCATCTGTGGCCTGTAGTGCATAGATGGACTTGGTATGATTATGACCAGGGATTAATCGGTATAATCATGACCGTAATGTTATAAATGATATGGTAAAAGTCCTCATTGGCCCGTAGTGCATTGATGGATAGTTGTTGGCATGATCATGACCATTGATGAATACACGAATATCCTTGGCCCGTAGTGCATGGATAATTTGTGGTTGTGATACTAATGAATATCCTTGGTAGTAGTGCGGGGATGATGTGGATTATTTATTAAAAATTTGAGTCCCAAATGATAAAAGTGATGAAAAACCTTTTAAATCATAAAAGATAGTAGATTTTATTCTCTACTTGACTCTTTTAATGGATTGCTTGTTCTACTGCAGTTAAACTTGATGTTTGTTATATTGTATCAGTTTAACACTGTTGAAGGCTAACGATAATTTGTTCTGTATTATCTTAGTCATAAAATTTCTTACTAGGCTAGTTGAGCTCACCCTTTTACTTTTATTGTTCTCTTCAGGAAATGAGAACGTAGCAGGGACTAGTCGGGGAAGGGAGTGACGGTCCAGAAAATAGCATTAGTACTCCTCACTATTCTTTTAAATAGTGTGATAATAAATGTAATGAGGACTCAATTGAGTGTGGATATTGTCTAGATGACAATATTTGTATTAAAACTCACAGCATATGTTTTATCGTATTTTACACGACTGTTATATAATTAGGTTGTATTTGAATTTTGTACCATGTATTTGGCGACTCAAGATGGGTGATGTATACCTATTTTGGGGGCGTCACATTCATCAGCTCCGGGTATGTAGCTTGAGTGGTTTTAACTTTATCGGTTAACGTCGATTCTACTCGTATTATTTGACATCATCACGTGGGTTCTTAGAGTATTTAACTCTATCTTTATCATTTGTAAGTCGTATAAAATGGGTCTTTGTGTTAACAACATTACAATCGTAAATGCATACGATCTTCTACTCAATGCATCAGCTAGCACATTCTCTTTTTCCACGATAATATTGAATGGTATGGTCGTAATCTTCAACAGCTCAAGCCAACGTCTTTGGCGCATTATACGCTCGTTTTGGTTGAAGAAATATTTAAGGGTTTTAGAAATGGGTTTTGTACTGGGGTCAATACAAAATTCGATTTCACGCTCTGGGGTAGGCTAGGAAGTCTTCAGAGAATACGTCAAGAAATTTATTAACAATAGAAATATCATTCAAATCTGTCGTATTTTTGTTTAAATCTGTGACATGGGCTAAGAAAGCTTGACTTCCGTTTTTCAATAAACGAATAGCTTTATGGCTTGATATGACAGTGATTGACTTTAATAGTTTGGTTGCTTGAATTCGTATAATAGGTTGGTTAGGAATATGAAAGCTAACAAAATTACGAAAACAATCGATTTTAGCATGATGTTAACCAATCAATCCCTAAAATCACATCAAATGCAAGTATTTTCAAAGAGATAAGATCGACAGGTAACGTGCGGTTACCGATTTGAATCAAACAAGACTTATAAATAGTGGATGTAATGAAGGTTTCTCCCAACGGAGTTTCAACAGATAAGTCAAAGTCTAATTTCCCTGGTGTCAAATTTAAACGTTGAGCGCAAATAGGACCAATAAAAGAGAGGGTGGAACCGGTATCGAATAAGGTATAGACTTCGCAAGAGTTTATAATTAACTTACCCGTGATAACTTCGTTCAGGTTCCTCGACAAACGCTCTCACTTAAACTACCGACTTTGACTTATCTGGGACATCCTTTGGCGTCACCATCCCAGTTGGACTTGACTTCACTACACGACAAAATAAAGGTAGGTGACCTTCTCTTCCGCAATTGAAACACGCTTTGGGTTGCTGCGTACAGTTTGGATGGATGTGTCCCTCCTGTCCGTCATTGTTGAATCTTCTCTTCTTAAAGTTATTCTCACTTAGTTCACCTTTCCTATTATCTTGGCCATGATTACCACCGAAGTGGTTACCATTTCTTGCCTGATAATTTCCTCCACGATTGTTATCGTTGTTCCGATGGTCGTTGCCACCGGTACGATTATTATTATGTTATTGGTCGTTGCCTTTTTGTTGAGCTGACTCATAATCACGTTCTAATAACTGAGCACTATTCACAACATCTGAATATAAACAAAGTTTGTGAGAAATGAGGTATTGATGTATTTCGGGTTTCAAATCTCTCAGAAACATCTGCGTCATTCTCTCCTCATTATCAACCAAGTGGGACGCAAACTGGGACAACTCGACAAACTTAGCTTCGTACTACGACACGGTCATATTGTTTTGCTCCAGCTTGATGAACTCTACCTCTTTCATGTGACGAATACTTTCGGGAAAGTACTTTTCGTTGAACAGTTCTTGGAACTTCTCCCAAGACATCTTGATGCGGCAGTCGAGATCGCTTTACAAATTCCACGATGTCGCCTCTTCTCGCAAGATGAAGGTGGCAAAAGGGAACCTTTGCTCCTCAGAACATCCCAAGACATCAAATATCTTGGTAATCTGCTTTATCCACGTCTCCGCCTTTTAAGTCTTTTCAATTTTCTCCCAAAACTCGGTGGTCCCGGCTCCTTGGCATTTAGCGGTGACCATCCGAGAGTTGCCATTGTTTCCACCTGTATTTTGAACCGGAGTCTCTCTCGCCTGATGTTGCATGAATTTTATAAAGCCTCTGAACATCCCATCGTTCATCATCCGATTTGTGTTATTGTTTACCTGAGGATTATTGTCTTTCTGATGCACATTATCCTAGGTATTGATCGTTGGTGACTCAACGGTCTCATGTGCTTCATTGCTTATCTCAACATTTTCAGATGCCATTTTAAAACACTGCCACAAAATAAGGGTTAATTGACATATCACATATTATCCCTATACTCTGACCGACCAATTAAATACCAAATAAACTTAGGTAGGTCATACTAGTGTAGGAATTCCCGTCTCTCCTTTGATACCAACTGTGATGCCGCCAAAATAGGTATACATCACCCATCTTGAGTCGCCAAATACATGGTACAGAAATCAAATACAAACTTCTTTAATACAACTGTCGTGTAAAAATACGACAAAACATAGCTGAGTTTTTACATGAATATTGTCTTCTAGACAATATCCAAACTCAAATTCAATCCTCATTACATTTATTATCACACCAAGTAGTGAGGACTGCTAAAACAACCATCTCGGACCATCACTCCGTTCCCCGACTAGTCCCAACTACGTTCTCATTTCCTGAAAAGAACAATAAAAGCAAAAGGGTGAGCTCAACTAGCCCAATAAGAAATATTATGACTAAGATAATGAAAAATAAATTATCATTAGCCTTCAACAGTGTTAAACTGATAAAATACAATAAACATCAAGTTTAACTGTAGCAGAACAAGCAATTCATTAGAAGAGTCAAGTAGAGCATGATATCTACTATCTTCTATGATTTAAAAAGTTTTTCATCCACTTTATCGCTGAGACTCAGCTTAATGAATAAAACACATCATTGAATCATCCCTGCACTACGTGCCAAGGATATTCATGTAATCATCAATGGTCATGATTATACCGAATACTCCTTGGTTATAATCATACCAACAACTGTCCATCAATGCACTACGGGCCAATGAGGACTTTTACCACATCATTGTAACATTACGAGTTATGATTATACTGAATGATCCCTGGTCATAATCATACCAATCAACAGTCCATCTATGCACGTAAGCTAAAGATGACTTTCATCACAATATAAGCATGAGGATGATGACAATGATATAAGAATTCAATTAAAAGAAAGCAAAGGATAAATTTTTAAAGATTTATAATTTAATTTATCCAGAATTCAATAATGATCAAATTGCCAAAATGATACTGCTTTGTGGAATAAAATTCAAGAATGATATTGTATCAAAAATGATTTGGACCGAAAAGAAATCAATTATTGTCATGAATAGTACTCCGGGTGAATAGTACTCGGGTGAATAGTACCCCATGAATAGTACTTTGGGAATAGTACCCCGTGAATAGTACTCGTGAATAGCACTTCGTGAATAGTACTTTGTGAATAGTACCCATGAATAGTACTCTGTGAATAGTATTCATAAAAGGAAAATACAAAAAAAATGATATTCCATGACGAGTACAAAAGAAAGGATATCTCATACGAGTATAATAGAATATACGAAACTGCAAATGGATTTTCATCCGCAATGCGGTAATCCACGTAGACAGGTTATTCCAACAGAATAATAAAGAATTGAATAACAAAAGAATTTTACCATGCATGCGGTAGTCCACGTAGACAGGTTATTCCAACAGAATAATAAAGAATGGAATAACAAAAGAATTTCACCATATATGCGGTAGTCCGCGTAGACAGGTTATTTCAACAGAATATTAAAGAATGGAGTAACAACCCTTACGAGTATTGAAAGAAAATAACTCTCTTCATGAATACGAAAGAAATAATACCCCTTACGACTGTTGAACGAAAATAATATTCCTACAAATATTGAACGAAGATGATATTCCTTACGAATATTGAACAAAAATAATATTCATACGAATACGAAAAATAATATCTCTTCAGAATATGAAATAAATAATACCCCTTACCTTGGAAGAAGACTAGATACTCGAATAGTGTAGCAGACTACTCTTCTTCTTTCTCTCTATAGCTTCTCTCTTTATAGCTTCTCTCTCTATAATTGCTCTTGTGTTCTTAGTGAATTGGTGAGAATGAAAGAAGAATGAGCTTCTATTTATAGGAAAACATAGTTTTGATAATTGCACGTTTTGGGGCTCGAAATATTACAGTATAATACCTTTATCTTTTCCTTCAGTTTTAATTTAGTCCTGCAAGTATTATCAAACTTGCACCACCTCCCCTAATAGTACATCATGTGAATCAATAGTACAATCATGTGAATCAATAGTTCTATACATGTGAAAAAAATAATTACAGTATAATACCTTCATCTATACCTCCATTTTTAATTTAGTCATGCAAGTATTATCAATTTTGCACCACTTCCCCTAATAGTACATGCATGTGAATTAATAGTACACACATGTGAACAAATAGTTATAATCATGTGAATTAATAGCAATTAATTGCTTATTTATCCGATTAATTACCCGATTGGTCAATATAACCTCCATACATCAATTATTATCGGAATAGATGTCGATTTCCACTAACACTAATAATCCTAACACAATGAAAATATCAATTTCATCTTTAATCAACATGAACTTATTCATCATTAATATTATAACTCACAATATTTAACAACCAGATCATTCCCAGGAAAAAGGGGGCTTTTCGCCTATTGGCGCACAATTAGGTGACCAAATGATGAGCGGGATTTATACCCGCGAATTAGACCCTTTATTGCTTAAGTTGTTGCTTGTTTTCATTCTTTTAGTTAGCTTTTTATATATATATATATATATATATATATATATATATATATATATATATATATATATATATATATATTATTGTGTTTAAGTTTAAGTTCTCTACAGTGAGGGCTTCTGATTGTTCCAACTTTCTTGGGCATTTTTCAGTCTTTGGCGTCATGTGCCAATGATGTTACACTTGGAAGTCGCGTCGCAGCGCCGGCTATTGCTGAGCCTACTATAAAGTGGCGCCCAATGCCATTGATAGTATAATGATCCGCATCGTAGAGCCGAATATAGCTCAGACTCTCTATGGAAAATCGCGCCAAATACACGGCGGCCAAATACTTCAAATAAGAGCTTGGCGCTACTAAGTGCCGCTTGTTAAGCCTATGCTTTCATGTGCAATGAGAGCTCCGGTGTCCAAACAGTAAAGAGTCTTTAATGACCTAGAAGAAAAAGGAGACAAGTATATATAGAAAGCGAAGCCGCTTGCATTCATGATCGAATATCAGAGATATCAACAGAGAACTTATTACAGCTTAGACAAGGATTTTATTTTTGTCTTTTAATTTATAGAAGAGAAAGAAGATGTGCAAAGGGGAGAAGAGTTATTGCATCCGACACATACTCAGAGCTCTGCATGTGAAGAGAAGATTTGGAGGAAGAACACTTCAAACAGGGGTTTTCTTAATCCAAATCTCCCATTTACTTGTATTTGTCTGATAATGTGTAATGTATTGAAAATGTGTGTTAGTACCATTGTTATGAACTAACTCCATTTTTAGGATTACAATGTAACCTTATGATTAGCTTAATCAACTTTCTCTCCTATTTTATATAATGAATCATTTTGGAATGGGTTGTTGTATTTCGTATTTAATGACAGATTTCTTGATAAAGAAATTGGTATTGATAGTAATGGAAATTGATAAATGGATGTTATTATCTATCTTTTAATACAACAACACCTGTTATGACTATAACAATGGAATGTGTGCATAATATGCTAATAGGATAGACATATCCCTATTTGCCTTGTGTGTCCTTGAGACTTAGCTTAATGACCTTGACCTAGTTATTGTCACCAATAGACATATTGTGATTTAGCTGGTTAGGGATGTACATTTGATCTTCGACAGAAGCTTATGCGTATTTAATGTTCTCGGTTGACCATTCCTTGATTCATTTATATAGTGGAGAGTTAGGAGATTAGGCGATGTATTAGGGGAGTTGTAATCCTATCTTGACTTCCTAGCACAACCACTTCTCTTAATTTTATAGTCTTATTAAAATAGCCTAAACAACCCCGTGTTTTCACTCGTTTAGATAAGATTAGTAGCGACTTTGCCTTAGTAATTGTTTTCTTTTAAGACTTTGTCCTCGTGGGTTCGACACTCCACTTACATATATTACTTGTGGACCGCATATGCTTGCGCGCGATTTGGCAATAGCTAAATCAACCAACAAGTTTTTGGCGTCGTTGCCGAGGACTTAGAATTAATTGTTTTTCAATATTAAAACTAAGTCATTACGATCTTACTTTAAACCGATTCTTCTGTTTAAATCTCTTTTCAGGTAGTCTTCATTGTTTATGCCACCTCGGAAGGGACGAAATATAATATCTATCGATCCCGAGGTTGATAGAACATTCAGACGACTGCGGAGAGAAAAATTCGAGTACACACCCAAGGACATACCTGCTCCTATCATATTGGCTGAAGAACTTCAGAAATCTCTGAGGGAGTACGCTACGCCTCACATTGATGATCTCCAGGCGAGCATTCTAAGGTCTGCCATCCAAGATAATAATTTCGAGATCAAGCCGGGCACCATTCAAATGTGCACCAACATTCAGTTTTGGGGACTCCCGAATGATGATCCCAATGATCACTTGATAAATTTTGTGGAGATCTGTGACACATTTAAATGCAACGGAGTGTCTGACGATGCCATCAAACTCCAGTTGTTTCCATTTACATTAAGGGACAAGGCCAAAAGCTGGCTTCATTCATTACCGTCAGGCTCCATTACCACATGGGCTGACTTGGCACAAAAATTTGTGGCGAAGTTTTTTCCGCCTGGCAAAATAACCCGGCTTAGGCATGATATCACGTCCTTTGTTCAGTTCGAATCCGAATCCTTATACGACTCGTGGGAGCGATTTAAGGATCTTCTGAGGAAATGCCTGCACCATGGATTGCCAGAATGGCTTCCCATCCAAACCTTTTACAATGTGTTGTCCGGATTAACTCGTTCGAGTATTGATGCCGCGACTGGAGGGGCCTTCATGGCCAAACATCACATAGCGGGATACGAGCTGGTGGAGACAATGGCAGCCAATAATTACCAATGGCCAAATGATCGGCAAGCCCCTAGAAGAGCAGCGGGGGTATATGAAGTTGACTCTTTCACATCGTTAGCGGCTCAGGTAGCTACGTTAACAAAAAGGCTAGACATCATGGGACCTTCAGCGGTTCAAAATGTGCAGAGTGTCGTGGTTCAATGTGAATTATGTCAAGGGAGCAACCCTACTGATCAGTGTGCGATAAGCCCTAAGTCAGTTCAATTCATTTCCAACTACGGGCGGCAACAAAATGCAAATCTTCCCACTCATTACCACCCCGATTTGAGAAATCACCCAAATTTCTCTTGGGGCAACAACAACAACAACAACAACAAGCACAACCTTCCTCCACCGGGCCGAATTATGCCAACCCCCCTGGATTCCAATCTCAGAATCAGTTCACCCCACAACCGCAGAACACTCACAATTAGTTCCACCAACCACCACCTTAACAGGAGACGAAGCCAAGTTTAGAAGATCTCCTGTCAAGGTACATAGCCCAGAATGAAACTCGAAGTAACAATCAAGAATCCTCCATTAGGAATCTTGAAGTACAAATGGGACAATTGGCTACTACTTTAAACAGTCTTCCGCAAGGCACATTGCCTAGTGACACTGATGTCAACCCAAAACGGGAGGGCAAGGAACAGTGTAAAGCAGCGACCCTTAGAAATGGGAGAACCACTAAGGAACAAAATGGATAGAGTGTTCCTGTGGAAGAAGTAGTGACTGAAAAGGAGCCTCTAGTAGAGGAGAATACTGAGACATTAGGGGGTGAAGAAAGTAGACAAGATAGCCCTCCAACACCATCTCCTCCAATGAGCATGGTAAATCAGCCTCTCCCTCAGTTGCCTTTCCCCCAGCGGTTGCAGAAACAGAAGCTGGATAAGCAGTTTTCCAAATTCTTGGAGGTGTTCAAAAGGCTGCACATAAATATCCCATTTGCAGAGGCATTGGAGGGAATGCCTAGTTATGTCAAGTTCATGAAGGACATTCTATCCAAGAATCAAAAAATGGGAGATAAACTGGCTGTGGCAGCAGCGAGAGAGTGTAGTGCCATCCTTCAAAATAAGCTCCCTAGAAGTTAAAAGATCTGGGGAGCTTTATAATTCCGTGCACTATTGGGGACCAGTTTATTGGCAAGGCTCTATGTTATTTAGGGGCTAGCATCAACTTGTTGCCCCTCTCTATTTATAAGAAGTTGGGCCTCAATGAAGCCAAACCTAAAAGCATCACTTTGCAATTGGCTGACAGGTCTCTCACGTACCCAAAGGGGATTGTAGAGGATGTGCTTGTTAAGGTTGACAAGTTCATATTCCCAGCGGATTTTATAGTCCAAGATTTTGAAGAGGACGGGGAGGTCCCTATAATCTTAAGCAGACCATTCTTGGCGACTGGGAGGACCCTAATTGATTTGCAAAAGGGGGAATTAACAATGAGGGTACAGGATCAAGAAGTGACGTTCAATGTCTTTAGATCTATGAAGTATCCCAATACCCCTGAGGATTGCTTTCAGATAAATACAATTGGAAATTCAGTGAGGGGAGTATTTGCAGAAACTTGCATTCAAGACCCTCTGGAGGCCACATTAACCGGGGCTAATACTACGGAAGAGCCTACACATATGGAATGTGCAAAGTGGTTTGATGAACCCCAAAGATCAAAGCAATTCCATCGATAGTTTGAGTCTCTGAATGATGATGAGGCATCTACTTCCAAGGCTCAGCTGTCTATCATAAAGCCTCCTGTCCTAGAGCTTAAACCTTTGCCTAATCACCTGAGGTATGCTTACTTAGGGAATTCATCTACATTACATATGATAATTTATGCTTCTCTAACTAAGTGCCAGGAAGAAAAGCTGCTGCTTGTGCTCAAGCAGTACAAAACGGCCCTAGGGTGGTCAATTACTGATATCAAAGGGATCAACCCGACTCTATGCATACATAAAATATTACTGGAGGAAGGGTCAAAACCATCTATTGAGCATCAGAGGAGGTTAAATCCCATTATGAAAGATGTTGTCCGGAAGGAGATAATCAAACTGTTAGATGCGGGCATTATCTACCCCATCTCGAATAGTCCTTGGGTTAGTCCAATCCAGTGCGTGCCAAAGAAGGGCGGGATGACAGTTGTGTCCAATGAGAACAACGAATTGATTCCCACCAGGACGGTGATCGGGTGGAGAGTATGCATGGATTACAGGAAACTGAACAAATCAACCTGTAAGGATCACTTTCCCCTTCCATTCATTGATCAGATGCTTGACCGGTTGGTTGGGCACGAATATTATTAACTGCTAGATGGGTACTCGAGGTACAATCAGATTTCTATTGCTCCTAAAGATCAAGAGAAGATGAAGTTCACATGTCTGTATGGGACCTTTGCCTTCCGGAAAATGTCTTTCGGGCTATGTAATGCTCTCGTAACATTTCAGCGGTGTATGATGTCAATCTTATCTGATATGGTTGAAAAGACCCTGGAGGTCTTCATGGACGACTTATCAATTTTTGGGAGCTCGTTTGATAATTGCTTGATAAATCTGACTACCGTTCTCCATCGATGTGTCGAAACTAACCTGGTGCTGAATTGGGTGAAGTGTCACTTCATGGTAGAGGAGGGCATTATTTTGGGCCATCGGGTTTCTTTTGGCAGAATTGAGGTTGATAAGGCAAAGATAGATGTGATCAATAACTTTCCACCGCCCACCTCAGTGAAAGGGGTAAGGAGTTTTCTCGGGCACGCCGGGTTCTACAAAAGGTTTATCCAGGACTTCTCGCGGATCACCAAACCGTTGTGCACTCTTTTGGAAAAGGACATGCCTTTCCAATTTGATGTCGCTTGCCTGAGCGCCTTTGAGTTATTAAAGAAAAGACTTGTCACGACACCTATTGTGGTAGCTCCAGATTGGACCTACCCTTTTGAGCTAATGTGTGATGCCAGTAACTTTGCAATAGGGGCAGTGTTGGGCCAGAGAAGGGAGAAGGTCTTCCACACCATTTACTATGCCAGCAAGACATTAACGGATGCTCAGTTAAATTATACCACCACAGAAAATGAGCTGCTGGCAGTAGTCTATACTTTTGATAAGTTCCTACCTCATTGGAATGAAGGTGATCGTATACACCAATCACTCGGCAATCAAGTATTTGATTGAAAAGAAGGATACTAAGCCGAGGTTGATACGGTGGGTTCTGCTTCTCCAAGAGTTTGATTTAGAAATCCAAGACAAGAAGGGGACAGAGAATCAAGTTGCTGACCACTTATCAAGATTGGAAAACACCACGCCCTCGGGCGATGCCGACAAAGCCATAAATGACTTCTTCTCGGACGAACAACTTTTTGTTATCAATGGCAAAGTTTCGTGGTATGCGGACTTCGCCAATTACGTCGCTTGCCAAGTACTTCCCCAAAATCTGAGCTATCAACAAAGGAAGAAATTCCTAAAAGATGCCAAGCAATATCTGTGGGATGAGCCCTTCCTGTTCAAGTAGTGTTCTGATCAGATTCTGCGAAGATGTTTGCCGGAAGAAGAAATTGAAGGTGTGCTACATCACTGCCACTCTTCAAACTATGAAGGTCATTTTGGAGGCCAATGAACTGCAACTAAAGTGCTTCAGTCGGGATTTTATTGGCCCACCCTATTCAAGGATGCACACACATATGTGTTGCACTACGACAGATGCCAAAGGGTGGGCACCATATCAAGACGGTATGAACTACCACTGAAAAATATCCTAGAGGTGGAATTATTTGATGTATGGGGCATCGACTTCATGGGTCCATTCCCATCCTCTTTCAACAATCTCTACATCCTTGTGGCAGTGGATTATGTCTCAAAGTGGGTGGAAGCAGTTGCCTTGCCAACAAATGATGCTAAGGTGGTGCTTCAGTTCCTTAAGAAGAATATTTTCACCCGTTTTGGCACACCTCGGGCTATCATTAGCGATGAAGGGTCGTACTTTTGCAATAAATACTTTGAAGCCCTTCTAGCCAAGTATGGGGTGACTCATAAGATCGCCACTTCCTACCACCCACAGACTAGCGGTCAAGCTGAAATATTAAATCGAGAGGTGAAACCAATCTTAGAAAAGATTGTAAACCCAAATCATAAGGACTGGTCTAAGAAGCTCGATGATGCCTTGTGGGCCTACCGCACAGCTTATAAAACGCCTATTGGAATGTCTCCATATAGGCTTGTCTATAGTAAGGCCTGTCATCTCCTAGTTGAATTGGAGCACAACGCTTACTGGGCTATTCAGAAGCTCAACTTTGATCTTAAGGCAGCCGGAAAGAAGAGACTTGTAACTAAATGAATCAGACGAGTTTCATCTATAAGCGTATAAAAATGCTAAGTTGTACAAGGAGAAGACCAAGAGGTGGCACGACAAAAAAATACTCGAGAGACACTTCAAACCGGGCAGAAGGTTCTTTTTTTTAATTCCCGGCTAAAGTTATTTCCAGGAAAGCTAAAGTCCCAATTGTCGGGCCCCTTCATAGCTGCCAAGGTTTATCCATATGGGGCAATAGAGGTTGAGGACCCAAATTCTGACACAACCTTCAAAGTCAATGGGCAGAGATTAAAACACTACTGGGGCGGTGAGGTCGATCGGCAGAATACCTCCATTACATTGGGAGACCCAGTGTAAGACGGAAAAATAGTCAAGCCGACGACTCTAAATCAAGCGCTTGATGGGAGGCATCCCCATCTCAGTATCAAACAAATTGTTTTATCTTTATTATCTTAAGTCTCATTTTGGTTGTCTAGTTACTATCTGTGTTGTGTACATTGTATGTGTTCTGTATGATGTATGCAGTCTATATAGTGTATGTTGTTAGTATCTGTCAACCCTTAGTTAGAACTCGTCAATAATTTTTTTTTTTTCTGTTTTAGCTGTCTGGATTGCGAAAATGGATTGCTGATATGTAAGCTTGGCTTGTGCAGGATTTTCTGAGGTCGCGCCACATATAATACTTAGAGTTCGTGCCCCAGCGCCATGTATCGCTCCCCGGTGCCAGGCCAGAGTAAATCTACTGTAAACTAGCGCCCCAGCGCCAGTCCTTGAGCATTCATCTGCATCGCAGTGCCATCCAATCTGAGAACACACTGTTAATTCGCGCCCCGACGCCATTCTCAGCGCCACAGTGCCAGGTCTTATTCAAAATACACGCAAACTTCGGCACAAAGATCGACTATCACTCGAGAGGTTCGCGCGCGAAGGTTACTAAGAGGGTCTTTCATCATGCCCGACTCCATACACAGGCCCCAGTGCCAAGCGGCACTTGACTCCACAAGTGAGTTTCAGTTTTTAATTGAGGCATTTTCACTTAATTGATGAGTAATTCCTCTCTCTCATCTCATATTAGTCGTAGTTCTCCTAATTTCTCTCTCCCCAAGCGTCGCCAACCGTTCAACTTCCGACCGTTCATCCAACCGTCGGCCCATTTCTTACCGTTTGGGCGCCAAACCGTCTGCACGGTTCCTCTTCTTACCGTTTCTCCCTCGCGTATTCGTCTTTAAAAGGCCAAACAAGGTACAGTTCTATGGTATTATTTGCTTCAGAGAATCAGTGCATTCCTTATCATTAATACAATCTATCCATGGCTTCAAAGCGCCCTAGAACTAGCATTAGCCCCCCTCCTCCCTCCTCCCTCCTCCTCCCATAACCATATTACTCCTTGGGACCCTACAAAATTCCCATTCGAATAGGCTTATAAGCGCTACACTCATAATTTCAAGTTGCGTAGTCTGGTGCCTGAGCGTGGCCTTAGGCCCGATGACAAACTGGATGGCCAAATGAATGTCATGATAAGTGCCATGAAGTGGGTGCATTTCACCAAACCGCTGAAATCCATTGTGGTAGCGGTGGTAAAGGAGTTTTATGCTAATGCCATTTCGGATGGCCCGCCAGCAGCACCTGTGAGGGGGAAGTTGATCCCATTTGATGTCAAAGCCATCAATGAAGTGTATGGGACTCCAAATTTTGACAAGCATGACTACAGGGAGAATGGGATTCGGAGTTACAAATCTAATGACATTATTAGCAAGCTCTGTAAGCCCAGGAAAGTGTGGAAAACGAATGAGTACACTGGCAAACGCACGTCATTTCCCCAACAGGCGCTTAGTTGTTATGGTAAGGCATGGTACGCCTTTATCTGTGCTAATATTCAGCCTACGCGCCATGTAAGTGATGTCACTCGGGAGAGGGCGATGCTTCTCTATGCCATTATTTTGGGGTTGAAGATTGATGTGGGGGCTTTAATCAATGAATCCTTCAAAAAGGCTATCAAGAGCAAGGTCATGTCTGGCTCAGTTAATTAGTCGTTATGCTATTTGGGAAGGCGCACCATCGCATCGCCGAGCTGAAGGATTTTTACCAGCACCTCAGCCGCCACCATCAGATGATCCACAGCCATCAACTAAGGCAGGAACCTCTACTAAGGCGCCATTTCCCCCTTCTGCTGATACCATTAATTCTGGGGCCCTTGCACAAATTATGAACAACCTCAACTTTTTGCACTGCAAGGTTGACACAGTCGCCCAGTGGCAGAGCCAGTTCCACTATTACCATGCTGAGCTCGCGGACACACTAGCCAATATTCATGCTGCTTAGGGTGGCGAGGATACGGATTTCATGCCATTCTCATTCCCGGCGCCTCCAATTTATGCACCTTATCCGTCGTAATTTCCGCCGCCTACTAAAGAGGCCCGCGTGAATGAGCCAATCAACGTAGAGGACGATGATGGAGAGGATGATGATGATTTTGACTTGTTCGGTGATGATGAAGATTTTGGTCATGATGGCGACAACGGCGGTAGTCTTGCTAGTAAGTGTTTGATCTTTGCGGTCTGAGGCCGATGATGACACTCAGGCCGATTTCAAGTTTGGGGGAGACTTCCTTTTATTTATTTATTTATATATGAATTGTGTTAGTTTTATCATATTTCTATTTCAACTGCTGTGTAAGGATTTTAGGATGGTATTTGGGCTTGATAGCCCCAGACTCATGGTTTAATTGTTATGTTATCTATTGTGATTATTATTGTGGAAAATCTTTTGGTTTATGGATGCATGCTTTAATTTATCTTGGATGCATGTATTTTCTTAGTAGTATTTTATGTTTCATATAAATACATGCTTTTGGTTATATATCTTTTGTTTGGGAATATCTTGACTAAGTCAGATATTATTTTGCCTAAAGCCTCATTTTTGGGTTTTACACTGATTAATTGGTATACTTGATGCCATGTGTTATGGCTTTGACCTGAGTTATTAAGGGTACCTTATAGTTTATAGTTTTTGCCTATTATATTTTGATTAGCTCCAACCCCCTGTCTTAACTGTCTATATGTTGGGTTAGGATAGTTTAGCGTTAAGTTTTGTTGTGGCCTTTAATGGGCGTTAAGTAATTATATCATGTTTCTTAGACTAGTGGCAAATCTATGTGAATTTGGTGCGTGTGTTTTAGATAAATCGAGTTTGTCTTGGATCCATTCGTTTAGCAAGCACTGGCCTATTATCTCTCTAGTTTTTGTCCAGTTTTTGATTGTCTTTTACCGTGTTAAAAATAGTTTGCACTGTTATATACTCTGTTGATTTCAAGTTTTAAAAGACTTAGAAGCTTTAGCATTTTCGGCTCTTTAGTTCTCTAAAAAAAAAATTATAATAATAGTCCTACGATGGGTTGAGATGGAGCGTGGAAATGCACTCGCCTATAAACGCAGGCTCGTAAAATCTATTTTGGACTTATGTTGTTTACGTGGCCTTTGTGCTTGAGTTATTAGATTCTTAGGGGTGTTCTACACCTAGTGCCCTAAAGTCTTCTGGCTTGAGAGTCATTGATCAAAAGCTTGCTAATGAGTGCTCTGTTTTGCCTAAAAGTAATCAAGTACTGTCTAAGTCAGATTTTACTTCGCTATTCTAGAACTTTCGAGCCTTTCGTGTTTTTGCGTCTTGTCTTAACACTTGTTATCTATGTGAGTTGCATAGTTGCCTATTGGCTATCACGGTCGACTGTATGATCTTAATTTGGGGTTATGGCTAGTTTAGATATGTGGTCTTCACACACACACTGAATGGATCTATTACAGTCTCTTGTTTATTTTTAGACTTTAAGCCCTCGTTCGCATGCGTTTTTGCCCTATTCTTAGAGGATGTTTATGATTTCGCTTAGTGGCCATAATTTTAGTTGTTAGTATTAGTGTTCATTCGTATCTTGCATTACGGGGTATGGATGTCTGATAGTTTGCTTGAGGACAAGCAAAAGCTTAAGTTTGGGGGTATTTGATGAGTGGGATTTATACCCGTGAATTAGACCCTTTGTTGCTTAAGTTGTTGCATGTTTTCATTCTTTTAGTTAGCTTATATATATATATATATATATATATATATTATTGTGTTTAAGTTTAAGTTCTCTACAGGCAAGCTTTACAGATTGTTCCAGCTTTCTTGGGCATTTTTCTGTCTGATCAAATACTCGATTGTTACACTGAGGCCATGGCATGTCACGGGCCATTGCCGAGCCTCTTTTGTAAAGTGCCACCCCGACGCCATTGGCAGTAAAATCATCCGCTACCAATAACGCCGGATATAGCTAACTCCTCTGAAACTCGCGCCTAACGCCAGAGCAGCAGATTAAGGTCGGCGCCCAAATATTTCACTCGCGCCCCAGCGCCTCTTGTTAAGCCTATGCTCGCGCCGCAGCGCGAGCTCCGGTGCCCAAATAGTAAAGAGACTTTAATGACCTTGAAGAAAGAGGGGACAAGTATATATAGAAAGCGAAGCCGCCTGCATTCATGATCGAATATCAAAGATATCAATAGAGAACTTATTACAACTTAGACTATGATTTTATTTCTATCTTTTAATTTCTAGAAGAGAAAGAAGCTGTGCAAAAGGGAGAAGAGTTATTGCATCCGACACATACTCAGAGCTCTGCATGTGAAGAGAAGATTTGGAAGAAGAACACTTCAAAACAGGGGTTTTCTTAATCCAAATCTCCCATTTACTTGTATTTGTCTGATAATGTGTAATGTATTGAAAATGCGTGTTAGTACCATTGTTATGAACTAACTCCATTTTTAGGATTACAATGTAACCTTATGATTAGCTTAATCAACTTTCTCTCCTATTTTATATAATGAATCATTTTGGAATGGGTTGTTGTATTTCGTATTTAATGACTGATTGCTTGATAAAGAAATTGGTATTGATAGTAATGGAAATTGATAAATGGATGTTACTATCTATCTTTTAATACAACAACACCTGTTATGACTATAACAATGGAATGTGTGCATAATATGCTAATAGGATAGACATGTCCCTATTTGCCTTGTGTGGCCTTGAGACTTAGCTTAATGACCTTGACCTAGTTATTGTCACCAATAGACATATTGTGATTTAGCTGGTTAGGGATGTGCATTTGACCTTCGACAGAAGCTTATGCGTATTTAATGTTCTCGGTTGACCATTCATTGATTCGTTTATATAGTGGAGAGTTAGGAGATTAGGCGACGCATTAGGGGAGTTGTAATCCTATCTTGACTTCCTGGCACAACTACTTCTCTTAATTTTATAGTCTTATTAAAATAGCCTAAACAACCCCTTGTTTTCACTCGTTTAGATAAGATTAGTAGCGACTTTGCCTTAGTAATTACTTTCTTTTAAGACTTTGTCCTCGTGGGTTCGACACTCTACTTACATATATTACTTGTGGACTACGTATGCTTGCGCGCGATTTGGCAATAGCTAAATCGACCAACACCAAACCTCTCCTCGACAAAACTTTCTAGACATCGTCAATATCGAAAATAATAATATGAATAACTTTTTCGTCTCAATTATTGATTTAATAATAATAAATATTATACAGATGATACTGTGATAATAATTGAATCAATAATATGAGAGATATTATACAGCAATTACTGTAGCAATAATTGAGTATAACTGAGTGACTTCTCACGTAATCATCAATAATCAATACCGTGTGCTACTATGCAACCACGTGTATTACTGTACTTTTATTACCGGGTAGTTCAACAGTTTAACGGTAAAACTTTCGTCGTTATTTTTAAAAATATTTTAGTCATTTTCTAACTACGACAATACCTCCGTTGTGGGGTCCACTAATGATTGTACCGTCGTACAAATATTTCCTGTTAAAACGAATATTCCCCGACCAATCGAATATTCCCCGACACAACGAATATTTTATATCAACTTGCTTATTTTGCAAAATTTTTAAATGTCACCCTTAACTTTAACCTTTATCAATTTAACCATTTACTAAATAAAATAATAATTATAAGAAAAGTGAATACTTTCATTTCATAAAATTTGGGGTCTTACAAGCAAATATTTCAAGTTCCCAAGGAACACAAGAAGATTTTTGTTCTCCTCATTCTAATGAAGTACATTTTTTATGCTTCCAAATTCGAGTTCACCTCACCCTATTGTTGTACACCAACATTAAATATTAAATTATGTATAAAATACGACACACACATTTTAAGATCTCAGTACAATTATTATGTCACACCGTTTCATAACTTGATTAGGATTGCGACTAATTCGAAACACCACTTTATACCCATGTTCTCTCTACTAGTCCCGGCTACACTTTTATTACCTGAAAGGAGTTGTGAATCAAAAGGGTGAGCACAAATAGCCCAGTAAAGAATATCATGACTTAAGATAATTAAATTATCAATAGCCTTCATCAATAATTAATCAGATATTTAGAACATATGGTAGATGATAAAAGTTTTCAACCATAATTGCAGCGGAATCAACAATCCATTAGAAGAGTCAAGTAGAACATAATGTCTGCTATCTTCTCCAAATTAAAAGTACATCGTCAATATTTTATTCCTGTAACACCAATCAACAGTTCTTCGTTGTACCCAAGACAAAGAGAACTTTCACCACCTGTCTTTACCTAAAACACCAAATATCATGGTTATACCAATTCACAGTTCATGTTTATAATTATGCCATTAAATTCATCTTTGCACTACGGGCCAAAGATATTCAACTGTAAATTCAATAATCAACAGTCCATCTTTGCACTACGGGCCAAAGATATACAACTTCAAAACCAATAATCAACATTCCATCTTTGCACTACGGGCCAAAGATATACAACTGTAAAACCAATAATCAACAGTCTATGCACTACGGGCCAAAGATATACAACTGTAAAACTAATAATCAACATTCCATCTTTGCACTACGGGCCAAAGATAAACAACTGTAAAAGTAATAATCAACAGTCCATCTTTGCACTACGGGCCAAAGATATACAACTGTAAAACCAATAATCAATAGTCCATCTTTGCACTACGGGCCAAAGAGGACTTTCACCACAACATTTGTCTGTAACATTACAGGTCATAATTATACCAATACACAATTCTTGGTCATAATCATATCAATCAACAATCCATCTATGCACTACAGGTCAAAGATGACTTTTACCATAATATAAGCATGAGGATGATGACAATGATATATATAATGAATTGGACAGAAATAATCAGAATAATTAGATAAAATAAATCTTAGTGATTTTTAACTTAATTATCCAGAGTCCAAATTGCCAACATGATATCCAGAAAATCGATTATAATTCCTGATAGAATATAAAGTTCAAGTAAATGTGAATTCCCGGCTCAAATATAATAACTTAAAACTGAATAGAAAGATAAGCACAAACTATTAAGAATATTCTAATTATTTCAGGACTTTTTACCATTTAATGATAAGCTGAAGAAATGAATAATAATATCTTACCATAATATGGAGTATGAAAGAAAATGATATCCCTTTACCGTAAAAAAATGATACTCCTTACCTTAACATGTGATTTGATTCTGCTTTCTGTGAAATTGATCAACTTAAATGATGCTTGCATTCCTTATCTACACTTGGAGTAACATTACACTTAACAAAAATGTGACGCCCCCAAAATAGGTATACATCACCTATCTTGGGTCGCCAGAAAATACACCACTGACAACTTTATTTATACAATTGTCGTGCAAAATACAACAACACATACATTGTGAATTTGATATATATACCAACTCTGACTCATGTCACAATTTCACCTTACATAAAGGTACAATCAATAATTGTTTTAGAAATTAAAATCTTTGGGAAGTGCTCAAGGAAACCTTCGTACATGGGAGACCATGCGTCTAGGTTATGATAGATATCATATGTCCACAAAATTATCCTTGGTCATTAATAGACCCCAAAGAAAACGAGAAGATTACTATCATCTTCTTTCCAATGGTGAGTCTTCTCTTGACATATAACTATCTCCACTGTCTCCAAGTGAAAATTATATTTCAAATAAACTCCAAGATCATATAGGTAGTGCTCGTAGATATACTCAGCAAGTGGATGTGCACAACCCTGTCTTATGATAACACGAGGTTGAATGTCATTAGACATCTTGTATGATAGTGGCAAAACACCCTTCCAAAGTTGGGTTCACCTCACCCTATTCGGTTCACCAAAATTAAATATCAAATAGCGATACAATATCGGCACACTTATCTAAAATTCTCAATAAAATTATTTTCATACTATTTAGGGAGAACCTCAATGACTATAGACCACCGATTCTATTCCCTCGTTATCCCCTTTCGACCAAATACCTACACTCTTATTACTTGAAAGGAATTATGAAGCAAAAAGGGTGAGCTCAACTAGCCCAGTAAAGAGTATCATGACTACAGATAATTTACATCATCAATAGCCTTCATCAGTAATAAATCAGAGATTTAGAACATATGGTAGATAATAAAACTTTTCAACCATACTTGCAGTGGAACGAGCAATCCATTAGAAGAGTCAAATAGACCATCAGATCTATTATCTTCCCTATGTTAAAAGTCCATCGATAATGTTTTATCACTGTAACATCAATCAACAATTCCTGTCCACAATCATATAAATAACTCATAATCATAATTATGATTCTAAATTCCTCTTCGCACCCAGGACGAAGATAATTTTCATCACATATCTTCACCTGAAACATCAAAAATCATGGTTATACCAAATCACAATTTTTGCTCATAATCATACTAATAAATTCATCTTTGCACTACGACTAAAGATATTCATTAACAATTCATCTTTGCACTACAGGCCAAAGACATACAACTGTATTTTAGAAGAGTCAAGTAGAGCATGATATCTACTATCTTTTACGAATTAAAAGTTTATTATCAATATTTTATCGCCGAGACTCAGCTTAATAAATAATTCACATCATCGAATCACCCCTGCACTACGGTCAAGGATATTCGTTAATATCACATCCATGAATTAATATTTCATTGCTGAGACTCAACTCAATAATTAATCCACATCATCGAATCATCCCTGCACTACAGGCCAAGGAAATTCGTTAATATCACGACCACGAATTATCTATGCACGACGAGCCAAAGATAATCGTGTTTTCATCAACGGTCCTGATTATGCCATAAAACAATTCATCTTTGCACCCTTGGACGAAGAGAATCCATAGCCATAATCATACCAAAAACTGCTCATCAATGCACTACGGCCAATGAGTACATTTACCACATCATTTGTAACATTATGGTCATGATTATACCTAATAATCCCTGGTCATAAACATACCAAGTCCATCTATGCACTACAGGCCACAGATGACTTTCATCATAATATAAGCATGAGGATAATGACAATGATATAAAGAATCAATCAAATGATAAATATTAAACATTTATAATACAATTTATCCAGCGTTCAATAATAACCAACTATTATTAATCACTTAATAATCTCATAATCTAATATCATTAATATTATAATAATATTTTAATCATTTCTTAAACTTATAAATAATTTATTTCGATTGTTTACACTTTATCAAATAATGCATTTAATCATTCAAAAATGACACACTCATAAGATTTCATCATCAATGATCAAATCCCTCATCAAAAATCTGCATATACCCTATATAGGATTCCCAAGCCATAAAATCATATTTTCCAATTTTATTACTTCACATAACATATTTAATTCATTTACTCATAACTAGTTCATTTTCATGAAAAATACCAAATCAGTCCCAAAAATATTTCTTTTCTGGGATTTAGCAGAATATAGTCCCATATTGAACATATATTTTTCTCAGAATTTTTAAAATTCATTTACTATTTTTCATATGGCTAAAACGGCCGAATATTTAGACATTTATCATAAATTGTACTTTTGTCCAAAAATTCCGAAATTTACAGGATATACTCCTGTTATATACATGTACTCCCAATAAAATTTTCACTAATTTTGGAGTTAACCACAAGGAGTTATAAGGGTTTACTTTTAAAATAGTTTTTTCCTATAAAATTCATAACTCCTAATCTATACATCCAAAAATCACCATTTTTGGACACAATCTAGAAAACTCAACAAACCATCATTTTAAATTTTTTCAGAATTTTTGAGGGTCAGAAAAATTACGAAACTGCCCCTGGCAGAAACCCCTTTTGAATGAAAATACTATTCATATGAATACGAAGGATCATTCACCATGCATGCGGTAATCCACATAGACAGGTTATTCCAACTGAATAATAAAGAATGGAATAACAGAAGATTTCACCATGCATGCGATAAACCGCACAAACAGGTTATTCTTAACAGAATAATAAAGAATAGAACCAGGTCATGCGTAAACGCACAAACAGGATATTCCGACAGAATAATAAAGAATGGAACCAGGTCATGCGTAAACGCACAGACAGGATATTCCAACAAAATAATAAAGAATGGAATAATAGAAGAATTTCACCATGTATGCAGTACTTCGCATAGACAGGTTATTCCAATATAATAATAAGGAATGAATACGAAAGAATAATACCCCTTACTATAATAATAATATCATTTACCTTAAAAAGAAGAATATTCTGACTGGTAGGGTGATGATATTTTTGAAAAAAACTTGCACTATTACTACACTCAAAGCTTTCTTAAACTCTAAAGAAATACGCTCAAGATTATAGAAGAAGAATTCTCTGAACTTCTGGTGTAATTTTTAATTCTAACTAAGCATCCTATTTATAGGAGAATGGAAAGGATACTATGCAATAAAATATAATATATTCTATTCATAAATATATATATATATTATTTAAAATCTAATAAAATAAATAACTTTATAAAAGTATTTTGTTTTATATAAAAAGATTTTACTATCTGCAAACACTATCAAACACTATGCGTAATAGAATATAATATATTCTATTTATAGTCTAATAAAATAAATAATTTTATAAAAGTATTATATTTTATATAAAAAGATTTTACTATGCAAACACTATGCATAATAGAATATAATATATTCTATTTATAGTCTAATAAAACAAATAACTTTATAAAAATATTTTGTTTTATATAAAAGATTTTACTATCTGCAAACACTATCGCGAGCCTTTATGCAAATACTATGCATAATAGAATATAATATATTCTATTTATAGTCTAATAAAATAAATAACTTTATAAAAGTATTTTGTTTTATATAAAAGATTTTATTATGTAAATACTATGCAGTCTTATCTACAAATACTATGCATAATAGAATATTATATATTCTATTTATAGTCTAATAAAACGAATAACTTTATAAAAGTATTACATTTTATACAAAATATTTTCTCATTTTATTACATTTATAATAATAATAAAACAAAACTTATCACCTTTATTATAATTCACAATATTAATCGACTGTCGTTCCCGGAAAGAGGGCTTTCAATAAGAATTTCTCCCTATTGGCGCACAATTAGGTGACCAAACCTCACCTTGGCAGAAATTCTAGACATCGTTAATATTACAAATAATAATATTAATAGCCCGTCGTCTCAGTTATTAATTTAATAATATATTAAATATCGACAATAATTCAATCAAATAACGTGAGATCTTATCGCGGCAATTCTTTGTAGTAATAATTGAATAATTGAGTGACTTCTCACGTAAGCATCAATAATCAATACAGGTGTGCTTTACTATGAAACCACGCCAGACATCGTACTTTTACTACTGAAAGTAGTTCAGCAGTTTTAACGATAAAACTTTCATAGTTATTTCCATAAAAAATATTTTTGTCGTTTTCTCAATCCGACAATAATTCCGTTGTGGGGTCCACCAATGATTGTGCCGTTGTACGAATATTCCTTGACAAAAAGAATATTTTCTGACCAATTGAATATTATACAATAACTTGCATACTTTGCAAAATTTATAAATACTACCCACAACTATAACATTATCTAAAATCTACACCATAATATTAAAAAAAATATTTTGAAAAAATTAAATCTTTATTCATAAAATTTGTGGTTTCACAATATCCCCTCCTTATGAAATTTTGCCCTCGAAATTTACGTACGTACCTGATATTCGAAGAGATGAGAATACCTTGCTTTCTTTTCGGATTGTACCTTCCCGGTTATTTCCTCTGTATCATAATTTTCTCATTGCTCATCTCTTGTATTTCAGATATCATTCTAAAATATACCTTCAAAACAAAGGTTAATTAATATCACAATTTGTCAACTTATCAAGTAAACAATTTCAGCTTAGGTAAGTCACACACTAGCGAAGTATATTACTCGTCTCTCCTCTCCTACTTCTAGACTCATATCTCCGCCAGCGACCATATCCCTAAGCTCTGATACCAAATATGACGCCCCCAAAATAGGTATACATCACCTATCTTGGGTCGCCAGAAAATACACCATTGACAACTTTATTTATACAATTGTCGTGCAAAATACAACAACACATACGTTGTGAATTTGATATATATACCAACTCTGACTCATGTTACAATTGCACCTTACATAAAGGTACAATCAATAATTGTTTTAGAAATTAAAATCTTTGGGAAGTGCTCAAGGAAACCTTCGTACATGGGAGACCATGCGTCTAGGTTATGATAGATATCATATGTCCACAAAATTATCCTTGGTTGACCCAATAGACCCCAAAAAAAATGAGAAGATTACTATCGTCTTCTTTCCAATGGTGAGTCTTCTCTTGACATATAAATATCTCCACTGTCTCCAAGTGAAAATTATATTTCAAATAAACTCCAAGATCATATAGGTAGTGCTCGTAGATATACCCAGCAAGTGGATGTGCACAACTCTGTCTTATGATAACACGAGGTTGAATGCCAATAGACATCTTTTATGATAGTGGCAAAACACCCTTCCAAAGTTGGGTTCACCTCACCCAATTCGGTTCACCAAAATTAAATATCAAATGACGTATACAATATGACACACTTATCTAAAGTTCTCAATAAAATTATTTCCATACTATTTATGGAGAACCTCAATAGCTATAGGCCACCGTTCTATTCCCCAGTTATCCCCGCTCGACCCAGCTACACTCTTATTACCTGAAAGGAATTGTGAAGCAAAAAGGGTGAGCTCAACTAGCCCAGTAATGAATATCATGACTATAGATAATTTACATCATCAATAGCCTTCATCAGTAATAAATGAGAGATTTAGAACATATGGTAGATGATAAAACTTTTCAACCATAGTTGCAGCGGAACGAGCAATCCATTAGAAGAGTCAAATAGACCATCAGATCTATTATATTCCCTATGTTAAAAGTCCACCGATAATATTTTATCACTGTAACATCAATCAACAATTCCTGTCCACAATCATATGAATAAAGCATAATAATAATTGTGATTCTAAATTCCTCTTCGCACCCAGGACGAAGATAATTTTCATCACATATTTTCACCTAAAACATCAAAAATCATGGTTATACCAAATCACAATTTCTGCTCATAATCATACTAATAAATTCATTTTTGCACTACGGCCAAAGATACTCATTAACAATTCATTTTTGCACTACAGGCCAAAGATATACAACTATATTTTAGAAGAGTCAAGTAGAGCATGATATCTACTATCTTTTACGAATTAAAAGTTTATTATCAATATTTTATCGTCGAGACTCAGCTTAATAAATAATTCATATCATCGAATCACCCATGCACTACGATCAAGGATATTCGTTAATATCACATCCATGAATTAATATTTCATTGCTGAGACTCAACTCAATAATTAATCCATATCATCGAATCATCCATACATTACAGGCCAAGGATATTCGTTAATATCACGACCATGAATTATCTATGCACTTCGGGCCAAAGATAATCGTGTTTTCATCAACGGTCCTGATTATGCCATAAAACAATTCATCTTTGCACCCTTGGACGAAGAGAATCCATAGCTATAATCATACCAAAAACTGTCCATCAATGCACTACGGCCAATGAGGACTTTTACCACATCATTTGTAACATTATGGTCATGATTATACCGAATAATCCCTGGTCATAATCATACCAAGTCCATCTATGCATTATAGGCCACAGATGACTTTCATCATAATATAAGAATGAGGATAATGACAATGATATAAAGAATCAATCAAATGATAAATATTAAACATTTATAATACAATTTATCCAGCGTTTAATAATAACCAACTATTATTAATCACTTAATAATCTCATAATCTAATATCATTAATATTATAACAATATTTTAATCATTTCTTAAACTTATAAACAATTTATTTCGATTATTTACACTTTATCAAATAATGCATTTAATCATTCAAAAATGTCATACTCATAAGATTTCATCATCAATGATCAAATCCCTCATCAAAAATCTGCATATACCCTATATAGGATTCCCAAACCATAAAATCCTATTTTCCAATTTTATTACTTCACATAACATATTTAATTCATTTACTTATAACTAGTTTATTTTCATAAAAAATATCAAATCAGTTCCAAAAATATTTCTTTTCTGGAATTTAGCAGAATATAATCTCATATTGAACATATATTTTTCTCATAATTTTTAAAATTCATTTACTATTTTTCATATGGCTAAAACTGCCGAATATTTAGACATTTATCATAAATTGTACTTTTGTCCAAAAATTCGAAATTTAGGGGATATACTCTGTTATATACATGTACTCCCAATAAAAAATTTCACCAATTTTGGAGTTAACCACAAGGAGTTATAAGAGTTTACTTTTAAAATAGTCTTTTCCTATAAAATTCATAACTCACGATCTATACATCAAAAAATCGCCATTTTGGACACAATCTAGAAAACTCAACAAACCATCATTTTAAATTTTTCCGAATTTTGAGGATCGGAAAAATTCTAAAGCGCCTGGCGAAACCCCTTTTGAATGAAAATACTATTCATATGAATACGAAGGATCATTCACCATGCATGCGGTAATCCACATAGGCAAAAGTTATTCCAACAGTAATAATAAAGAATGGAATAAATGAAGAATTCACCATGCATGCGATAGATCAAGACAAATAGGTTATTCTTAACGAGAATAATAAAGATAGAACAGTCGTGCAGAAACGCATGCAGACGGGATATTCCGACTGAATAATAAAGAATGGAACCAGGTCATGCGTAAACGCACAGATAGGATATTCCAACAGAATAATAAAGAATGAAATAATAGAAGAATTTCACCATGTATGCAGTACTTCGCATAGACAGGTTATTCCATCATAATAATAAGGAATGAATACGAAAGAATAATACCTCTTAGTATAAGAATAATATCTCTTACCTTAAAAAGAAGAATATTCCGACTGGTAGGGCTATAATATTCTTGAAAAAAACTTGCACTATTTCTACGCTCAAAGCTTTCTTAAACTCTAAAGAAATACACTCAAGATTATAGAAGAAGAATTCTCTGAACTTCTAGTGTGATTTTCAATTCTAACTAAGCATCCTATTTATAGGAGAATGGAAAGGATACTATGCAATAAAATATAATATATTCTATTTATAAATATATATATATATATATATATATATATATATATATTATTTAAAATCTAATAAAACAAATAACTTTATAAAAGTATTATGTTTTATATAAAAAGATTTTACTATGCAAATACTACGCAGCACTATACAAATACTATGCATAATAGAATATAATATATTCTATTTATAGTCTAATAAAACAAATAATTTTATAAAAGTATTTTATTTTATATAAAAAGATTTTACTATGCAAACACTATCGCAGCACTTTATCAAAAACACTATGCATAATAGAATATAATATATTCTATTTATAGTCTAATAAAATAAATAACTTTATAAAAGTATTTTATTTTATATAAAAAGATTTTACTATCGCAGCACTATCAAAAACTATGCATAATAGAATATAATATATTCTATTTATAGTCTAATAAAATAAATAACTTTATAAAAGTATTACATTTTATATAAAAAGATTTTACTATGTAAATACTATGCATATCTTATCGCGAACACTATGCATAATAGAATATTATATATTCTATTTATAGTCTAATAAAACGAATAACTTTATAAAAGTATTCTGTTTTATATAAAAAGTTTTCTGTTTTATTACATTTATATTAATAATAAAACAAAACTTATCACCTTTATTATAATTTACAATATTAATCGACCAGATCGTTCCCAGGAAAGAGGGGGCTTTCCAATAAGGATTTCTCCCTATTGGCGCGCAATTAGGTGACCAAACCTCTCATTGGCAGAACTTCTAGACATCGTTAATATTGCAAATAATAATATTAATAGCTTCATCGTCTCAGTTATTGATTTAATAATATATAAAATATCGACAATAATTGAATCAAATAACGTGAGATACTATCGCAAACAATTATTTGTAGTAATAATTGAACAAAAGCGAGTGACTTCTCACGTAAGCATCAATAATCAATACCGTGTGCTATTATGCAACCACGCCATTACATCTTATTTTTTTACTACTGAGTAGTTCAAGCAGTTTTAAGCGGTAAAACTTCCGTCGTTATTTTCATAAAAATATTTTTGTCGTTTTCTCAATCCGACAATAATTCCGTTGTGGGGTCCACCAATGATTGTGCCGTCGTACGAATATTTCCTGACAAAAAGAATATTTTCCGACCAATCGAATATTATACAACAACTTTCATACTTTGCAAAATTTATAAATACTACCCACAACTATAACATTATCTCAAATCTACACCATAATATTAAAAAAATATTTCAAAAAAATTAAATCTTTATTCGTAAAATTTGGGGTTTCACAAAAAATACTCACAATATTATAGTAAAAAAATTTTATATTTTTAGTGTAGTGATGGTGTGTGTTTAGTTGCTCAACCTGGCAATCTATTTATACTGAAAATTAAGGAAATAATTAGCACACACGTTTTGACAAAATAATCAAATGAGCCGCATAAAATAATGTTAGTGGAATTTATGGTCCCACTCAAAAAATTAAACCCATTTGTACACGTTTTAACAAAATTTGTTCAATTATAGAGTTGTGATCCATACTACTTTAGGAAAAGTAGAGTGTCAGCAAGTCATGCCAAACTTACTTTTGTAAAAAGAAAATAATTGAACAAACATCTGCATATCATATTTATCTTTTATCAACACCTTTTATTCATCAATTATTTATACATTTTTAATCTTTCAATATATAATTATTCACAATTATTAACATAGACTCACAATACTGCCAACTAGTCTAATTATATCATATCAATAATATGAATTACTGTGCAATAACTACTGTGACAATTATTGAATAAAATACTGAGTAACTTCTTACGTAATAATCAATAATATGAATTACTGTGCAATATTGTGTGCTACTGTGGAATCACGTGTATTACTGTATTTTTATCGTCGGGTATTTCAATAGTTTAACGGTAAATGTTTTGCCATTATTTTTTTATAAAAAGGTTATTTCTGTCGCTTTCTATATCCAACAATTATTCCGTTTTGTGGTCCACCAATGATATCTCCGTCGTACGAATATTCCCCGACAAAATGAGTATTTCCTGAAAACTGTTCACTTCATATATTTTTCATATTTTTTTGGATTATTCGATAATTTTCTATAATTATTTCTATTTATAAAAACTATCATTTAATAGCTTCAAAATAGAAATACTAAATCTACATACTTTTATATCTTTAAAACACCATCAATATTAAATTTATAATACTTTTCAGCAAATTTCATAATTTTTCATCATTCATAGAATTTTCTATGAATTTCTTCTATTTTCAAACTAACTATAAATAGTTTTAAAATACAATAATTACTTCTGCTTTTTAATAATTCATCAAAAATTTACATAAATTCTAAGTCGATATTATAAGAATCCTGTAAAAGTATTTCAGCCCAAATAATTTTTCTGATAATTTAATTATAAATTCTAATATTCAGAAACTTCAATAATTCATAATAATTATCAGAAAATTACGGATTTTATGTCCTTTCCATGTGAAATTTAATTCTATACAACTTTATAGAAGAACGTTTTTCTAAATTCCGCATCTAACATAGAGAAACAGGCTTACCGAAAAATATACTCAACTTATATATGTAAAACATATCTAAAAATTACAATGATCCAACAGTCGGATTAAAAATTATAACTCACGCAATAAAGCTTAAGAAAACTGATTTTTCAGACTATGATTCCTTCGGACCAGTTTCATTTAAACAGTCACCACGAAAAATCCACAATGAATTTTTGGGTGATTCTAATTTTTGTGGTTAGCTTACTTCCAGAGCTTTCTTTTGACATAAGACTCATCTCCTAACTCATTATACACAATGAGTTATGGAATTTACAAAATCAAGTAGTAAACTAATTTTTCTAAAAATTTCCATATTTTATTTTTCATTTGATTTCTTGATTTCTCTCATTTGATTCATGTTTATGCAAGTTTAAATCATTCAATACATACATAAATATATATGTACTCATAAAATCCATAAATCTAAGAATAAATTAAAGATTTTAAAAATACTTTTTCTTTTAATTTCCTCTTCATTTCTCGTTCTTCTTCATCTTCTTCTTCCTTCTCTCTCTCTCTCTCTCTCTCTCTCTCTCTCTCTCTTCTCTTCCTTCTATTTTATCACTCTCTAATTTTTCTAATTTCTTCTCCCGAATGAGTGAGGGTGGGAGTGAGGAGATTAATAATTCATTATCTCTCCTCTTTCTTTTCTTTCTCTTTTCTTTTCCCTTTTCTCTCTCCCTATTTTCTCCTTCTTTTTCTTTCTTTTCTTCCTTTCCTTTTTCTTTGTCTCCCACCTGTCTCCCCCTACCATTTCCCACTTACTCTCTTTCTTCTCTATTATCAGCCCCTCCCTTCTCATTAGACGCCACTTGGCTACCTTCTAGAAAAATGTTAATTCACTTTCCTCTTTTTTTGCTCATTTATTCGATTAATTATTCATTTGACCATTTATCAATTTAATATTTTATAATTTTAGAATAATAATCATAAATTAAATTAGACTTTTATTTCATAATAAAAGTCGGGATCTTGCACTTTTTCAGGTGGTTCGAGATCAAGTTGATCAACCCTAGGCATCCTTTCCACATCTGAGTCATCATACTCAGATGAAGAGGATGATTCCTCTGGTTTATGTGGTTCTTCATCTTCATATTTGTTTTCTTTAGTTTTGTTAGGTTTGTATATAGCGTGATAATGCAATCAAATTACATAAAAGGTGCGGAAGCGCGATAAAATAGGAATTTAAATTTTCATACAAACCCATCACCATGATCATACTTTCTGCATAATTATCAATCAATAGAAAAGAGATGGAGATCAGATTCATACCCTTGTAGAAACTAACTTCTTTAGGTACGAGTTCACCTCCAATTCCTTGTCACGTTCAACTTGAATCTACTAGGTTTGATTCATTTCTTTGATCAACATTAGCCACCCAAGTATTTGGCGTGTAGAGGTGATCTACCAAGGAAGAACAAGTATTCAAGAAGATGGGTGTTTGACAAAATCCTAGTTTTTCTATGTGTGTAGAAAATATATACTCTCTCAACTCTTAGAATTGTCATTCACGTGTGTTGTAAAAACATCAACCCTCACTCATAATAAGACTCCTCTTATTTATATATATAGGCAACCTTCCTTAACAATTAAGGAATTGAGTTTTATTTTAATTAATTAAACTTCTTTAATTAATTAGGCTCTTAATCTAATAATTAACTAAACTCTTTTAATTAATTAGCTTCCTAATCTTATTAGAAATATATGAGAGTACTTTTATTAATTAATTCTCAAACTCCTTTAGGAATTAAATAATAATAATAATAATAATAATAATAATAAGACTTCTCTTATTGATTTATATTTAATATTTTAAAATATTAAATAATAAATATTAAGCTATTTAATTTATTATATCACCATAGATTAAATTAAATACACTTAACTTATTATTATGATTATGCCATTTATCATTTACTTCTTAAATAAATATTCTTCATTTTGTGGTGTGACCCTTTAGGTTCTCCATATTAAATCGATTGTGAATAAATCAATTATAACAATTTTAATCTTATATAAATAAATAAAATAATCTATTAATTTATTTAAATAAATAACATTTATTCTATAATAAGGATAAGTCTCCTTAGCGATCAACGACTTGCAGATAATATAGATTTTAACATTAATCATAAAAGAACCTTTGAGTAAATAGTTACCGTATAATTCAATCCTTTCACCATACAATATCCCAATTAAATATAAGATATGAAATTACTGTCAAGTCTTATTTTATTTAATTATATGTATTTTGATTCTTAAATGCACAACTCCAAATAATACAAATTAAAAACTCCTTTTTAATTTCATTATGCCTTAGCCAAGAACTATTGGGTTGTCATTTATCGAATCACATAAGATATTTTTCTTCTTTTACTAAAAGCGGTAGATTATTTGTTGATCATTCATTATCTCCATGTACAACTTATTACACCCAAGCATACCCTTGATATACCCTAAGGGTCTTAAGGAATATGTCAAAGCATAATTCATCATACACAAGATACTATGATGATCTCAAGTCTAAGGATCACTTGTACTACTATCACTTCAAGAATTCCTATTGACATACAAGTAAAACTCCATTAGGTATTCCTTAGCGAGCCACGTTCAGTGAACTTATTCTTCAATAAGCACATACATAATTGTATTAGTGTCTCTACACAAATGATTATGAGATCAATCATTCTCATCCAATTAGCAAGTAACGTATGTACCAATCTATCCGGATTCACTAATCCCTTTTTTAGTAATCCAACGATTGGGAACAATTTTAGTTTGTGAGCTATCTAAGAATTTAGATCTCATTAGCATGATCATCATCATGATTCTAAAATCATTACTCAAAACTATGAATTTATTACATATTATAAAACAGCACCATGTAGACAAATTAAAGCCTTTTAAATTTAACAATTCTTTTATTAATAAATGAATAAGATTGTTATAAAGTATATGCTTTATCATTAAACATGATTGACTTGTGTGCATACTACTTTCAAGTTTGTTTTCCCTTCCTTTTGTTAGTGGCAATTCTTTTTCGTTTTTAATACCTTTTCCATTGTCTTTATGTTTTACAGTTGCACCCTTATTCCCCTAATGTCATAAACCTCAGCCCCTTCCTCAATGTCATCACCCACAAAACCCCCCATTGCCATCAACATCATCCACTTCCCTATTGTCATCACCCTCTACCCCTCCCCAATTCTAGCTCCCTCAGTCCCCCAATGTGATCACCCTCACCCCCCTTCCCAATTTCATCATCCTCTTCATCCTCACTTGATTCTTCCTCAGAATTATTCATATAAGTGTCATCACTTGACTCTATTTCATAGTCCCCAATGGATTCCAAATCTATGCATTCATTTATGTAGTTATTATTATTATTATCAACTTCAACTTCGAAGTCATCTTCAAAACCCATAGGTTTAATCACCTCAAAATATATTTCAATTAGTTACCAGGAGGGATAAGGATACACATTGTCAAAAAATCATCATTTTATAACTCCTATAATCCCCTCTTTATATCTGTTCCAAGTAACTTATAATACAACTTAAGGTGTCCAACTTTATACCCCAACTCCTTGCCCATTTTAACTATGTCAAGTCGAGAGTTGTAGTCAGGATGACACAAATCAAAAAAGTTAAAGGTACCCCCACATATTGTTTATGTGGGGAAGCTTTAAAGTGTCCACCATGAAAAAAATTGACTGTAAAATATTCTTTATTGTCTACAAAGCCCCAAACACAAAGTAAACACCAGCAGTTACATGTGTGGGCTACATCATATTTAATTTCATAAAATCCATAAAAACAATAAAAAGTAAAAAATAAAAAAAATATTGTTTATCAACATCAAAAGGGTCCACTACCCAGCTTTATAAAAATACCATTCAATGATGTCCACCATTCCGCTTTATGACAAAAATAACACATTAAACTACAAAAAACCAATTATTCAAGAAATTTAAAAGCTAGAATACAATCAAAAGTTATCTTAGAAGTACTTACGATATTTTGGGACACCATTCACTCCATAAACATTGTTGTTAGCAAAATCCCTCAAAAACTTGTTGTTCTCACTCATTTTTGCACCAATTTTGTGTGTCAAATTGCGAGTCATAGGTCAAATGATTTAGGAATTTTTATAAGTCCAATTCTGTGCTTCAAATTGCGAGCTTTATGTCAATTGATTTGGGAATTTTGTTTGGTAAGACCACACGAGTGAAGATTAGTTGAATAACTTCTTCAACTTCAAAGTCATTTATCCAAATTACCCCTCTATAATAAGTGTTATAGGCTTAGCTGATAACTTTTGACTGGTTATGTTCTAAAAGTATGCGTTTTGTTTAGATGAAATGAAGTTTGGAGTGTACTTGAGCACCTTTTCTAGTTTGGGGTACAAACATTAACATTGTTGTAAAGTTTGGGGTTCAAAATGTACTTTAGTCAATATCAAATTAGATTGTACCCGTCACGATTCAAGTTCTTTTTTTTCCAACTAAATCACATCGCCTAAGTCGATGATTTGAAAAAAAATCGTCTAATTTGACATAATTTAAATATTTTTGATGCGATGTCAGATCAAATTGTTATCCCTAAGTAGGGGTGTAAATGAACCGAGTCTAGTCGAGTATTGAGTTGCTTAAATTTGATTCATAAAATTTATCTAGTTTGTAATAAAGTTTGATTGAGGCTCATTTAGCTACCAAGTTGAGTACAATATCGAATCGAGCACAAGCAATTTGAACTTTTTCGAGCGAATATGATCCGAGTATTAATAGAATTTGCACTGTCGCTTAATCTAAAACATCGTGAATTCCCTTGCAAAACTCGTTTGTTCAATCACACGTATGGCGCCCTTGGGGCTTTCTATTTGATTGTATCGAAAGGCCCAATGAATTGGGATTTCCCTATGGGTCCAGGGGGGAAATGAGAGATATTTTGTTCCACCACAGAAAATTTTTTGATTCTTGCCTTTCAAAGAATTTCCATGATACACCAGAACAATCATTTATAGGATTTAATGATTCCTAATGACCTTTCCTTCACCCTTAATAAGCACATCCCAGGATTAGAACTAGAGTCAACTTCCTGGACAACGCGGGAGCGAAGGGCGAAGGCGGTCCTTTGGACCGATGACTCGCTTGTTCAGTACTGCTAACTATTATAGGAGGATGCCGTCCCCTCGGGACTACCAGTCAGTAGCTTCGGTTGTTGAATCTCGTGATTTGAGTAATTTATCGATTTTTAAAATTGGCTCATATTTGAATCGTTTATATTTTGAGTCGAACTCGAATCGAATTATTAGTTGAGTGAGTAAGAAAGCCTAAACCGTTTGGTTCATTTTACAACCTTATCCCTAAGTAATAAAATAGGAGTAAAATAATAATACTTAAAAAAATATTAAAACCAGGAATTAAGTAAACGATGTCGTTTAAGGATACATCGTAACATTGGCTCTGCAGCTCTGCTCTTGACACAATTTCCCTGCTAAAAAAGGGTTCTGTTTCCACCTCCAGACCTCCAGCAACTCTATTCTTCTCTTCTACACGACTACACTGGTTTATCTTCTCTTTCGCTGCGAGAATGGTTTTATCCAACAAGAAGCTGAAGCAGAAAATAAGAGTTGAGTTAGCCGAATCAATAGCAGCATCAGAAGAGGCTCAAAACCACCCGACCAAAGCCAAAGTTTCAAATGACCCAGATCAAAACTCTCTCAAATTTCTCCTGGACTCAGTAACCCAGAAACCCAGATTGTCTAAAAGAGAAAAGCGTAGAGGAAAAATCCTTCCTTTTCAAGAATCTGTTGAGAATTTGAATGCAAGTGGCGATGTTATTGCCCAGAAAGAGAATGGAGAAGATGGGTCAGAGGGCGTGAAGAAGCAGAAGAAGAGGAAGAGAGAGGGTAAAGGAGGTGAGAGAATGGAGAATGGAGCTCTTGCTAATGTAGAGGCTAAAAAGTCGAAGAACAAGAAGAAGAACAAAAAGCAGAAGAAAAAGAAGGTTGGGAATGTGGAACTTAAGAAGGATGCGGAGAGTGTAAATGGGGTGAGTGGAGAACAAAGTGTGGCATTGTCAATTAAGGCCAGTGAAAGGTATACTTTTAAATATTTTACTTATCAATTTTTGAATTTGGGTTTTTTTATTTATGGGTTGTGTACTACTGATTTCAATGGTTCATATGAATTCATTTAGGTTTATTTTTATGATTGTGTTGATTCTGTTTGTTTTCTTTCTGTCTACTTTGGGTTTTGTTTGTGGCTGACAATTGATTGGTTATGTTGTTAATATTGGGATAAATTGGTTGTAATTTTTATGAGAATGTGAATTTTTTTTGAGCTAAATAGATTTAATATATTTATCCTTTTTTATAGCAGTTTTAATACTTTTCATAGGTATTAACTGGTCAGTCAATATTCTTGCGGAGCCCTATTGTCATGTAACTTTTTAGTTCTTGAATTAAGTTGTTTTTTGATTGTGCTATGTAAGGATGAACTTTTTGGTTTTGAAATTATACTTTGCTCACCTCTTTAGTGAGCAGATTCAGCAAAAGAAATTAGACTTGGAAATTAGTTACTCTACTGAGCACAATGAAGCTAAGTTGTTTAAGTAAATTTTTCTGTAATAGGAAATGACAAAGAATGATATATATAAAAGGACTGATCCATAGCTAACGTTGTCAAATTAAGGTTATCCTACAACAGATCGTGATCGTCCATCCGATGATCGAACGGTTTAATAGAGCTTTTGTCCGCAGTTTAATTTTCAGTATTCCGGAGTAATATTATGGACGGGACAAATGTCTAAAATACTCCTCCTTGTAAAAGTCTTTCGTCCGCAGTATTATACTGCGGATGCCAAATTCAATTTTTTTTAGTTTTCTATTAAACTACGGATGCCAAATAAAAAATCAGGAATTCCATATTTTTAATTGGTAAAGAAATCCCCGGTCAGTCAGCCCTCTAACTAAGAAGCTTTATGAACTCTAACTAAGAAGCTTTATGAACTCATTTCTTGTTATGATACTCCAACTCCATTGTGGCTGAATAGAGAGCAAACAAAACAGAAGCCACAAACCCACCACCATGGCCGGAGGAGATTTCACCGCCGTCACCGGAGACTCCCCCACAACCACCACCGTCCAATCACTTCTCCACCTCGTCCGAGACATAGTGTTGATCTTCGCTGCTGGCTTCGGAGGTCCCTTCAAGAAAGATTGTTCCGACCTCTCTCGAAGAATTGCTATTCTTTCCCATTTACCGGAAGAAATTAGAGACTTCAAGGGAGAATTGAGGCCGTTGGATGAATTCGCTTCTTCATCTTCTTCCTCTCATTTGTCTGATCTCACAATGGTTCTTCAAGCTGCAAAAGGATTGCTTTATTCCGCCGGCAGCTTTGATCCCAAAATCTCATATGTTAGTTTTCTTTAATTGTCTGTAACAGTAGAGGTTGAATTAGTAAATGGGTCATTTTAATTTTACCTCTAGACTTTATATTCAATAACGGGTTACTATTATAATGCGAGCTTAATGCATACTTAGATGTTGTATTAATTACAAGTCAATCCAAGTATGTAGAATTGTGTCCAAAACGGAGGTGAATTTCAAGGTGTTGATTGATCTAAGATAAAGATTCCGAATTTTGGTACAATGTGCTAGTTATTAAGCATGATCTGATTGTTGGCTTTAAGTAACCCATCTCTTAGTCATGCACAACACGCCTGCCGGACCAGGCCTTGGTCGTTGACCAGGCTAGGCCTTGACTTCCGGACTGCTAGGCTTGGTCAGGCCAGTCTTGGCGCAATAATGGGTAGCCTGTTGAGGCCTACAGACCAAGCCAGGCCAGGCCTAGCCCAGACCCAATTCATAATAAAAATAAACTGTGCAAAAATTGACCAAAGTATGAATAGATGATGAACAGAATAATTCCTTAATACAATTCCCCAAATAATCACAAAAGCCATCAAACCACCCAATTAATATCAAAAAATGCAGGTACTTCAATTATTAATAAAACCCATAACCCAAACAAAAATTAACAAATCATCTAAAAGCCCATGTTGGTATTTCTACAAATCCAACATACATTCAAATAAAATGAAGAATTAACGAACAACAAAATAACAATTCATATTTAGAACAATTACATGGGTATTTCTAAATATACATAAACCAAGTAACCAACAAACAAAGAAATCAATAAATATTGCATGAATAGGAATTTTTGAGCGGACATGGTTAATACCCATGACTGGACATGGCTGGATTAAGGATATAAGCTTTTGGGTTAGATTGAAAAATGAAGATAAAGCCATCAACGATATAATCCCACACAAAAACGTGAATTGCCATCTGGGTATACTCTCCATTGTCATCTTCGTTTCGGAAATTGAAGAACAAAAACAATTTCAAAACAAAGAGAAAAGGGTTATAAAAAATTGAATTAACTAACAGTTGGGTTTTTACTTGGGAAAAGTCGGGGAGAGATGTACTAAACTATGTATCTATCTTATTTGTTTAATGTTTCCTCCCTCTTGGACCTTGGACATTGGACACTTGAACCCTTGGTCAGGGAAAGAAGGGAGTGGACCGGGCTGGGCCGCCTGGGCCTGGGACTCAAGCTGGACTAGGCCGAAGGCCCAATCCGAGATTTTTAGAGGGCCAAGCCAGGCCAATTTTGATGAAAAAAAACATGGCATGTTCTTAGCCTGCAGGCCTTGATTAGGCCGGGCCCAAGCCGAACCAAGGCCAAGCCGCAGGCCATTTCTGCACCGCTATCATGTCTATTATTTTGCATCCACAGTTTAATACTGCGGAGCTTAGAAAACTAAAAATAATTGAATTTGACATCCGCAGTTTAATACTGCGAACGTTACTTTTTTTAAAAACGGCGTTGTTTTTCAATTGGCCAACCATACCTAGCATTCACAGTTTAATACTGCGGACGAGAGACTTTTACAATGAGGGATATTTTGGACATTTGTCCTGTCCACGATGATTAAATCTGGAATACTATAAACTAAAGCTGCAGAGGGAGCTCAACCGTTCGATCATTGGATGAACGATCACGATCTATTGTAATGATAACCTTAATTTGACAACATTAGCTATGGATCAGTATATATATATATATATATATATATATATATATATATATATATATATGAGCAAATGTTTTACTATGTTTTCCTAAACTACTATATCAGTTACCTGAAAACTGATTATGTTCTTTGGTAGAAAGGGGTTGTAAATTAAGTTGAAGATGCTCATATGTTGCAACCTGTTATTGCAGTCAAGAAAACACGGACAATTCTACTAAAGTGTATGTTGGAGGCATTCCATACTACTCAACTCAGGATGATATTCGTAGTTTCTTTGAAAGTTGTGGCTCCATTACTGAAATTGATTGCATGAAATTTCCAGATACTGGAAAGTTCAGGGGGATTGCTATCATCAGTTTCAAGGTAGGTGTTAAATTAGATTTCACCTGCATTGTGTTTGCTTGTTTATGGACATTTCAATTCATGTTGCTCACAACTTACCCTAATACTTGGAGATTTTTAGTACTACAAACCTAACGACTCTATATCTGAAGTGTATACTGAATGCCCATCTGTTTATGAATGTGGAGTGAGGTTAGGGATTAAAGATAAAAGAATGCAGATTTCTTGTTTTTTTGGCTATTGACTGAAAAACAGACACTTTCACAGCCACAAGTTTAGCTATTGGCTATTTTCTATAATATTATTTCAACAATTTAAGGAAACTTGTTAGAAAAATAAAGTAAATTTAGTACCATAACAAAAGTAGGATAAGGAAACTGGTAAAATTAAGAGGCAATGAAGGAATAGTAGTCATCACGTAAACATGTACATCGAATATCATTTGGTAGGTTACTTTCTTTTGTCGTTTAGGGAGGGAGAGGAACTCCCTTTTTGGATGTTTTCAGCAACAAACTGAGGTATATCTGTAGTATCTTTTGTGTAATGGAATAGATGATGAGTAGTTGGTTTTTAGTTATGAATATGTGATGTTAAAGTATACCCCATCAGTTCAATTTTAAGTGATCTCCTTTCCTTCAAAGGAATTTTTTGGGATCAAATTGCACTCTCCATTCCAAAAAGTGTTGCATAATATGGTAATGGTGGTAGTTTCTATTTTTTTACTAGAAAAAACTACTCCTTCTGTTCTCAAAAGGATGAACAAAATACATTTTTCACATAATAAGAAAAGAGGAAAGTAGTGAAAAGAGAGTAAAAAAGTTCCAAATTTATCCATAAAGGCCCCACAAGATTACATAAAGCGATGAATACTTTTATTTTTTTATATCAATTGGACCTCACTAAATGACATATTTACCCTTCACTTTATGTATTGTAGTTCACCTTTTGTGGACAAAAAAATTTGTATTAGTTATCCTTTTTGAGAACGGAGGGAGTAATTAAATTAGTTTTAATTTTGATAATTAATTATAGATAAAGGAAACATATGACCGTATATAGGACCTTTGAAATTTTTTTTTCCTGAACCCAAAATTAGTCAAGATTTTTCTTTAAAGAAAATATAGTTTTTAATAAATCATGATATCCTGTTAGCAAACCTTAACACGGATTAAAAAGACGAAGTGGACTCTTTATAAGACCGAGGGAATAATAATTTTTTGAGAAACAATTTGAACTTCCCTTTCTTCTCTAATAAAGAATAGTGCATGGACAAAATCCATCTGAACTTGAAAATTTGACCAAAACAATCATATAAGTTAAAAATGGAAATGCACTTCGTTTGTCTGCACTATCTCCTATGTTTGTGCGCGCACACAACTAAAGGTAAGAGAGCATGTGTGCTGTGCGCACACACCAGGAGGAGGGGGCTAAGGCTGCCAACATGAAAACTGCGTTGAAGTATACATCTTTGAAACATAGAGAATTCATGTTGTACTTTTAATTTAATTATTGTATTTGTTTCACAGACCGAAGCAGCAACTAAAAGGGCTTTGGCTCTTGATGGAGCTGACATGTAAGTAAGCCGTAAGATTTTCATTAGTTGTTATTCTTGTGCCTCATTTTCCCTCCAGATTGCTTAGAACTTCCTATTATGCAGGGGTGGACTATTCCTGAGAATCCAGCCTTACAAAACAACCGTAGAGAAAAAAGTATCTGATTTCTCCCCTGCAATTGTTGAGGGTTACAATAGGATCTATGTTGGAAACTTATCATGGGACATTACTGAGGATGATTTAAAGAATTTTTTCTCAGATTGCAGTGTATCTTCTATTCGATTTGGTGAAGATAAGGAAACAGGAGAATTCCGAGGCTATGCCCACGTGGATTTTTCTGATAGCCTCTCAGTAACCTTGGCATTAAAATTGGACCAAAAGATTGTCTGTGGGAGACCTGTGAGAATAAGATGCGCAGTTCCTGCAAAGAAAGTACCACAATCCAATACGAAATCTGATCCAACCAGTAGGAATGCTGAGAGTGTTGCTGTTAATAGCGATAATGTTACTGTGAATACTGATAATGTTGCTGTTAATACTGAGATAAGTACCATCAGTGGGAAGATACGGAGGAGGACGTGCTATGAGTGTGGTGAGAAGGGCCATCTAACTTCATCTTGTCCAAAAAAACAAACTGCTGATACAGTGAAATCTGTGCCAACCGATACGAAAGCAGATAATGTTGGAGTAAGTACTGATAATGTCGAGTTCAGTACTGATAATGTTGAGGTAAGTGCTGTTAGCGGGAAGATAAGGCGGAGGACATGCTACGAGTGTGGTGAGAAGGGCCATCTTACTTCATCTTGTCCAAATAAACAACCTGATGAGTCGATAAAATCTGTGCCAACCAGTAAGAATGCTTATAATGTTGAAGCAAGCACCAATAGTGTTGAGGCAAGTACGGATAAGGTCGATGCAAGTACTGTCAGCGGGAAGATAAGGAGGAGGACATGCTATGAGTGTGGTGAGAAGGGCCATCTTTCTTTATCTTGTCCAAAGAAACAAGCTGATGAATCAATGAATCTCGATGCAAGTTAATCATGTATAAAGGTCTGTTGTCCAATATAACAAAGGTGTTAGCATATTCGTTTTCTTTCAATTTATTGGATGTCCTTTAGCTTATAAGCTGTTCTTGAAACAGATATGCTGGCTTAGGCTGTAGCCAGTCCTCCCCAAATTTCTCAATTTTGACCTTATCCTGGAATTACCTACATTAGTGTAACTTTTCCAATTGTGGTTTACTTTATATGATTTGGAAACAGAGTCCACCAATTTGATAGCAATGCCTGTTGGTGGTTGTTTTAATTCATTTCTTCTTTGGCACCATAAAGATTTGGCTTAGGTATTAGTTCGACCTCAAAAAATAGGTCAACTTGTTAGCAACTACAAGGTAAAACCTTGAGGTCGGTTCTCTTGGCCGCGAATAATTGCTTGTTATTCTGTAGTTCACACATGGAAAAGGCCTGCCTTTAACCTGAATGTGGTGACTGGTGAGTGATGACTATTTACTTTCTTCTTGTAGAGGTGAACTGTAGACTGCACTTTTTTGAAACACTTGAGCTTAGCAAAACTCATCTGAATGCTACTGGCCGAGTAATAGGATACAAATTTGACAAGGGTTTTTTACCCTTGTCAAATTGTATAGTAATAATCTGAATGTCTTGTTAGTTATATCCTCTTGAGGTTGTAAGGATCATTTTGAGGGGTAAAGACAGAAAATTAAAGACATTGACAAGGCTCTTAACCAGTTTTCTGATTAGAATCGACCATGAGAATAACCGATTATGCCTCGTCTAATTGTGAATTTTAGTACCTCAATTGTATAATTTAGAATTTAAGATCTTGATCACATTCGGAGCTTCTTGTAAACTGAAAAACATTGGATTTCAAGTATTTGTTGGGTATGGTATGGTTTGTGTGATGGATAGCCTTGACAGGAGTAATGTTATGTTGGCAAAACTTGGTTACAGAAAAATAGATATAAAACATTACTCCTTTGACAGTAGGAACTCTCTTTTCTATTTGTGAGTTTGTCTAAAAAAGAAAATAAGAGTCAATATTACTACCTCCGTTTTTAAAAGATTGTTGTTTAAGGTTTTAATACATAGATTAAGAAAGTATCATTTACTAAATAAAATTTGTTTAAAATTCTATCACTACCCCTTTATGTGAAGTTGAAAACTATTAATACAAGGGAGAGAATTTCTTGAGACAATGAGAGAAGGTAAGGGTAATATAGGAAAATAAATAATTTATTCTCCTCGAAAGTTATAAACGATAAACATTTTAAAATAAATTTTTTCTTCTAAAATGATAATCTTTTAGGAACGGAGGGAGTATTAGATAAGATAAATGGGGTGGGAGTTATAGTATTTTATCTTTGTGTCTCTGAATGAAGGAGAGAAAGTGGACATACAAGGAGTTAAAATTTGAGTGTTTGTTATTTTAAGGATAGAACGGGAATAATGTTATAAAACTTTAGCGAAGTGTATAAATATACTCTTATAATTGCTGCATAAATTTAGAGAGAATAAGCAAGAGAAAAGAGAGAGAGAAATTCTTCAGAGAATTCTTATTATCTTTTCCTTCAGATCATCTTCTTTATATAGGCAAGAGAGGAGACACAGGAGAGGAAGGAGAAGAAGGAAAGGAGAAAGGAGTCACGGGAGGCTAGGAGTCACGGGAAGTTAGGAGGGAATCAAATCATAATACATCCCCTGATTTTCTACGATAGAAGATTATGTCTCATTAAAAACCTTGTTAAGAAAACCCAGTGGGAAAAACTTAACGAAGGAAAAAAGAGTACATATCTTTTACATAAATATCTTTTAATTAACTGTCTCGTTAAAACCTTGTCAGGAAAAAACCCATTGAGATAAAAACCGTGACTAAGAAAAAAGAGTACAGTCTTCCCCTCAAAAGAAACTCATTACTTCTTGATGAAATGTTGTCACAAGTCTTTTAGTCGACACATTCCGATCCTTTTTCGAAGTTTTGCAAATGTTGCATTTGGTAGCGATTTTGTGAATAAGTCAGCTAGATTATCACATGATTGAATTTGATGCACATCTATATCACCCTTCTTTTGTAGCTCATGTGTGAAGAAGAATTTAGGTGAAATGTGCTTTGTTCTATCTCCCTTGATGTACCCTCCTCTAAGTTGAGCAATGCATGCAGCGTTATCCTCATCTGAAATTGTAGGAATGTCTTTGATTGATGGTAATCCACATGACTTTTGAATATGCTGAATAATTGATCTCAACCAAACACACTCTCTACTTGCTTCATGTATAGCGAGAATCTCTGAGTGATTTGAAGATGTAGCTGTCATGGTTTGCTTTGTGGATTTTCAGGATATAGTCGTGTCACAATATGTAAATACATAACTTGTTTATGATCTTCCATTATGTGGATCTGATAAATATCCTGCATCGGCATACCCAACCAATTGCGATGTTGAATTTCTTGGATAAAATAACCCAAGATCTATACTTCCACGGAGGTATCTCAAAATGTGTTTGATCTCATCCCAATGTCTCTTAGTCGGAGAAGAACTGTATCTTGCTAACAAGTTGATGAAGAAAAGTAATATCGTGTCGTAGTACGGTTTAAGATACATAAGAGCACCTATTGCACTTAGGTATGGAACTTCAGGTCCAAGAACTTCTTTCCTACTTTCTAAAGGCCGAAATTGATCTTTATCAACCTCTAAAGATAGAACAACCATCGGGGTAGTCAAAGGATGAGCTTTATCCATATGAAAACGACTGAGAATCTTTTCAGCATATGTGGATTGATGAACAAAAATTTCAGATGCTAAATGCTCCACTTGTATTCCCAAATAGAATTTTGTCTTTCCAAGATCTTTTATTTCAAATTCATCTTTTAATAAGTAGCAGTTCTTGTGAGTTCTTCAGGAGTACCTACAAGATTCAAATCATCCACATATACAGCAATGATGGAAAATCCACTTTGTGATTTCTTAATAAAAACACATGGGCATACTTGATCATTTATATATCCATCTTTTATTAAATAATCACTAAGTCGATTATACCACATACCACTGACAATCGTTTCAACCCATACAATGAGCGTTATAACTTGATTGAATATATGTGGACGGGCCTTTGTGATTCAAACCATTTTCAATCCTTCGAGGATTCTCATGTAAATCTTAATCGTCAAGTGAGCCATATAGGTATCTTATTACAACATCCATCGACGTGTTTCCAAACCTTCTATGGTTGCCATACCTATTAGAAAGCGAAAAGTGACTCCATCCATTACTGGAGAGTATGTATCCTGATAATCAATACCATGTTTTTGTGAAAACCCTTGAGCTACAAGTCGGGCTTTGTATCTCACAATTTTATTTTTCTCATTTCGTTTTCGTACAAATACCCATTTGTTTCCAATCGGGATTACACCCAGCGGTGTTTGGACTACTGGTCCAAATACTTCTCTTTTCAATAGAGATTGTAGCTCAGTTTGAATAACATCTTTCCATTTTGGCCAATCTTTTCTTTTTCGACATTCTTCCACGTTTTGTGGTTCAGGATCCGTGTCAGGAACCAAAGTAATATATGATGCTATAGAGAAAGCAAATATATCATCAATCATGACTTTGCTTCGATCCCATATTTTCTCATCATGTACATAATTTATTGAGATCTCTTGGTGTTCATCTCTTATCCCTTCACTGAGATTTTGAACATCTTCTGGGGCTATTCTCACTCTTGGAATAAGTGCTACTTCTGGAGAGATTTGTACCTCTTCTGGGGCTATTCCCACTCTTGGAATAAGTGCTACTTCTGGAGCGGGTATTCCTTCTCGGATTCCCTTATTTGCTTTTGATTTTCGTGGTACAGTGTCTTTTGTACCAATCGGTCTTCCACGCTTCTGGCGTGGTTTAGATTCTTCTATTACCTTATTCGTCAATTCTCCAGGAATTAATTTTTCAATAGGTTTCTATCCTTGCTGGAGTATTCACTGCAGGTGTATGTGACTTTATCACTTTTCTAGCATCATTAAATGCATCTGGCTTTTGATTTGCAATATTTTGTAAATGAATAATTCTTTGAACTTCAATTTCACATTGTCCTGTACGAGGATCAAGTGAATTTAAATCTGATGCATTTCATAATATTTCAGAGGGTTTTTTATTTAAAACTTTCCCTCCTCCTCCTAATGTTGGAAATCTGATTCATCAAAATGACAATCTACATAACGCAAAAAAAACATCTCCAGTTAAAGGTTCAAGATATCTGATAATAAAAGGAGAATCAAAACAAACATAAATACCTATTCTTCATTGGGCTCCCATCTTAGTTCTTTGTGGAGGTACAATTGGAACATATACTGCACTTCCAAAAACTCGAAAGTGTGATATGTTGGGTATCTGTCCAAGAACTAACTGTAGAGGAGAGAATTTATGAAGAGTCGTTGGTCTTACTCGAATGATGGCTGCAACATGAAGAAATGCATGACTCCAAACTGAGGTAGGTAAGTTAGCCCTTAACATTAATGGTCGTGCAATTAGTTGAAGTCTTTTTATTAAAGATTCAGCTAAACCATTTTGTGTATGAAAACCATTTTGAGGAACAGAATGCTCAATAGAGATTCCAATACTCATACAAAAATCATTAAAAGTCATTGATGAAAATTCAGCTGCGTTATCAAGTCGAATTGACTTGATTGGATCATCTGAGAACTGAGCCCGTAACTTGATTATTTGAGTAAGAAGTTTTGAGAAGGCAAAATTTCGAGAAGAGAGAAGACAAACATGAGACCATCTAGTTGAAGCATCTATTAAAACCATGAAATATCGAAATGGGCCAGACAATGGGTGAATAGGTCCACAAATGTCTCCTTGAATTCTCTCTAGAAATTTTGGGGCTTCTTTACAAACTTTTACTGGTGATGGTCGAACAATTAATTTTTCTCGAGAACACGCAGCACAAGAAAATTCACTACTAGGAAAAACCTTCTTATCTTTGAGAGGATGACCAGTAGAATTTTCAATAATACGACGCATCATAGAAGTACCTGGATGACCGAGTCTTTCATGCCAAAGCATAAAGGATTTGGGATCTATGATTTTTGGAATCAAAACATTATGAGACTCAATTGCTCTAATTTTCATAATATATAATCTAGAAGAAATTGAATGAAGTTTTTCTAGGATATTCTTTTTTTTCATAAATAGTAGAAGTGATGAGAAGATATTCATTATCATTCTCATTGGTTGTTTCAATATGAAAACCATTTAGTCGAATATCTTTAAAACTAAGTAAATTTCTTCTTGATTTACTAGAATATAGAGCATTTTTGATAAAAACTTGTGTCTCATTTGGTAGCAAGAAACTAGCTTTTCCAAATTCTTCGATTAAATTTGATGTGCCAAAGATAGTTCCTACATTTCCCTTAGCTTTGATCAGTTGTGAAAAATATTTCTCATTTCGAAGGATTGTATGAGTTGTTGCACTGTCTGCTAAACATATATCCTCCATATCCATTAAAAAAATGGTTTGACACATATAAAAACATAAATAAGAAAAGTTGCATTCCAAATATAATTTTATTCATGAGAAAAGATATACCACATATAGAGTGAAAACTAATAATATTATACATGCAGGGTGTTTAATTAAAACAAGAAATTAAACGATATCCCAAAATATACTTTCAGAAGGTTCAGTAATATCAACAACCTTTTCCTCATTGTTGGTCATTGGTGGATCATCAACAATATTCAATTGATGATTAACAAAGTTTATTTCTGCCTCCATTACTTTGTTCTTTTGAGACTCCTGGAATAAATTAACCAGATGCCTCGGCGTACGACAGGTACGCGACCAATGCCCATTCATTCCACACCTAAAATAAATATCTGGTTTGTTCTTTTTCTATGTTGCATTTTCTTTATTTTTACCCGACCTAGACACTTACCACTTACGGTGGCTCAATTGTCATGATTCGGAATTTGTTGTTATGATGGCCTCGTTTATTCTTTCGTCCCCAAGACTTCTTATTGTATGACCATCTCTTGTCACGTTTATTCTGCTGGAATGACGTGCTGTTAATATCTGGCAATGGGGTAGCTTTTGGTTGGCCGTTCTTGATGGTTTTTCAACAACAATTCATTATTCTTTTTCGCAACAAGGAGGATAGACAACAAGTCACTGAATTTTGTGAACTTACTCTGTCTATATTGTTGTGACAGAATCATGTTGGTGGGATGAAAAGTTGAGAGTGTTTTCTCTAACATTTGAGTTTCAAAAACTGGATCTCCGCACAAAGCCAAAGTAAAGGTTATTCTATAAACATTGGAACTATATTCCGTAATTGATTTGTAATCTTTTAGCCTTAAATTAAGCCGCTCAAATTTGGCATTAGGGATAACAACCAATTTTTGGTGGTCAAATCTTTCCTTCAGTTGTGTTCATAAAGACAAAGGATCTTTAACTGTTAAATACTCAGTCTTTAATCCTTCATCAATATGGTGACGAAGAAAAATTATGACTTTTGTATTTTGTGCTGAAGTTGCTGTATTTTCTGATTCAATGGTCTTTTCTAACTCATTTGCACTTAGATGCAATTCTGCATCAAGTGCCCAAGCTAAATAGTTATCTCCAGAGATTTTCAAAATAGAAAAATCTATTTTTGCCAAGTTTCCAACTATTCTGGGTTAAAACACAATTATTATTTATTAAAACAATAAATAATTGCATGTATGATATAGAAAAATAAACTAAGTCACGACCTCAAGTGGTGATAAAATACAAATATAAATATTCTTGTATTTATGTTATTAGCATAATGCAAATGGATCTTCACCCGGCATGCGGTAGTTCGCATAGACAGGTTATTCCAACAGAATAATAAATAGTGGAATAACAAAAGAATTTCACCATGCATACGGTAGTCCGCGTAGACAGGTTATTTCAACAAAATAATAAAGAATGGAACCAGGTCATGCGTAATCCGCACAGACAGGATATTCCAACAGAATAATAAAGAAATGAATAACAAAAGAATTTCATCATATATGCGGTATTTTGCATATACAGGTTATTCCCACAATTTAATAAGCGGTAAAAAGGTTCCCACCAAGTCTTGTAAGATCAACAAGGATAGATGGTACCATTGTAAATAACAGAATTTAATGGCAAAAAGGTTCCCACCAAGTCTTGTAATATCAACAAGGATAGATGGTACCTCTGTAAATAACATAATTTAAAATGGACAATAAAACATAAATATAATTTGACAGTTAAAGAATATAATAGGCGACAAAGCCAAACCAATTGTATAAGAATAAAATTATATTATTGGTGGCATAGCCAAACCGGTAATATAATAATAAATTGCAAGAATTTAATTTTACCGTCTCAGTTGGTTAGAGCTTCGTGCTGATAGCGTGTTATAAAACTTTAGCGAAGTGTATAAATATACTCTTATAATTGCTGCATAAATTTAGAGAGAATTAAGCAAGAGAAAAGAGAGAGAGAGAAATTCTTCAGAGAATTCTTATTATCTTTTCCTTCAGATCATCTTCTTTATATAGGCAAGAGAGGAGACACGGGAGAGGAAGGAGAAGAAAGAAAGGAGAAGGGAGTCACGGGAGGCTAGGAGTCACGGGAAGCTAGCTAGGAGGGAATCAAATCATAATAAATAATAAATTTTTTATAAAGAGATCATTTTCCATCCAAAATTTGTCAATTTTGGATAGAATATTGGAGTTAACTTTCTACCCATTTTTCTCACTTCCCCTTCTCAAAAAAGGTTGCAAACTTAATTGGGGAAAAATATTTATCAATTCCTCCCATTTCATTTCTTTTCTACCCATTTTTAAAACTTAAAAGGACAATCTAATCTATTCATGCCTTCTTTCTATCAAGTAATTTTGAGGAATTAGATCTCTATAAATTACACTTATTCTTTATTTATTTTTAATACATATTTACCAAAATTGATTGAAGAAAGTTTACAATATGATTCAATTATTTTCCCTAATAAATATATAAGGATTTACTAATTAGATTTTCAAAGTCTTAATATAATATATATTATATTTAATTCTTATCTTAATAATTAACCAAAAAATCTTTATATGATGTTGCGCTTCACACGACTATAAACAACTAATTTTAGAGGTACATGGGAAAAATTAAAAATTTTATTTAGAGTTGTAAGCTTGTAAACAAACAGAGTTGTTTGCGAACAATCCTCTCCAGACTCATTTAAGCTCGACTTGACTCGATTCGATCGAGTTCGTTTATCGAGTTGAGCTCGAACAACGCATCGTATTTTTTTTAGTTAAACAAGTTAAGATCGAACGGTGCTCGACTCGAGCTCAACTCGTCTACTCGCTTATGCTCGACTCGTTTAATATTTACTTAATTAAAATAATTATTTATATATGTTATATTTATAAAATGTAAAATTATTAATTTAATAATTATTTTATTTAGTTTCGCTCGACTAAAGTTTAGCTCGAATTTGACTCGTTTATAAAAGAGTCGAATTCGAACAACATATTGAGACTGGATTAAAAACTTGACTCAACTCGACTCGACTCGAACTTATTTAAATTTTAATAGAGTTCAAGCTTGACAAGCAAAGCACGACTCATTACAACTCTATTTCTATTTATATTAGGATTACCATTTTCATCACACAATTTACTTAATGATCTTCAATTCCCTTTCACAACAATTTAAAGTTATCAAGTTCAATCATTAAAAAATTTTAAAAAAATCAAGTTCTAATTTGAAAAGTTTCATCAAATTAATTTAACATATTTTGTGGAAAGCTTGTATGTGACGCCCCCAAAATAGGTCCACACGATCCATTCTGAGTCGCCAGATATCACATTACAGAAATCAAATATAACTTCATTTATATAATGTTGAACCGTGTAAATGTAGTACGACAAATGATAAGATGTGAGTTTTAATACAAATATATGTAACTCTCATGGTGCCTCGACCACAACACCTTACAATGGTACTTTTACATAAAGGTACTGGTCAATAACCTGCTTTTAGAAATTAAAATCTTTGGAAAATACTCAAGGAAACATTCGTATACATGGGAGGCCATGCGTCCCAGGTTATGATAGATATCATATGTCCCATGAATTACCCTTGGTTGACCCAATAGTCCCCAAAGAAAAATAAGAAGATTGCTATCATCTTCTTTCCAATGGTGAGTCTTCTCTTGACATATAATTATCTCCGTTGTCTCCAAGTGAGAATTATATTTCAAATAAATTTCAAGATTATATAGGTAGTGCTCGTAGATATACTCAGGAAGTGGATGTGCACAACCCTGTCTTATGATAACACGAGGTTGTATGTCATTAGACATCTTGTATGATAGTGGCAAAACACCCTTCCAAAGTTGGGTTCACCTCACCCTATTTGGTTCACCAAAATTAAATATCAAATGACGTATGCAATACGGCACACTTATCTAAAGTTCTCAATAAAATTATTTCCATACTATTTAGGGAGAACCTCAACAGCTATATAGACCACCGTTCTATTCTCATGTTACCCACGCTCGACCCAGCTACACTCTTATTACCTGAAAGGAATTGTGAAGCAAAAAAGGTGAGCACAACTAGCCCAATAAAGAATATCATGACTAAAGATAATTTACATCATCAATAGCCTTCATCAATAATAAATCAGAGAGTTAGAACATATGATAGATGATAAAACTTTTCAACCATAGTTTAAATGAACGAAGCAATCCATTAGAAGAGTCAAATAGACCATCAGGTCTATTATCTTCTCCATGTTAAAAGTACACCAATAATGTTTTATCCCTGTAACATCAATCAAAAATTCCTGTCCACAATCATATGAATAACTCATAATCATAATTGTGATTCTAAATTCCTCTTCGCACCCAGGAAGAAGATAATTTTCTTCACCTATCTTCACCTGAAACATCAAAAATCATGGCTATACCAAATCGCAATTCCTTCTCATAATCATACTAATAAATTCATCTTTGCACTACGGCCAAAGAAATTCATTAACAATTCATCTTTGCACTATGAGGCCAAAAGACATACAACTGTATTTTAGAAGAGTCAAGTAGAGCATGATATCTACTATCTTTTACGAATTAAAAGTGTATAAACAATATTTTATCGCTGAGACTCAGCTTAATAAATAATCCACATCATCGAATCATCCCTGCACTACGGCCAATGATATTCATGTAATCATCAATGGTCATGATTATACCGAATAATCCCTGGTTATAATCATACCAATAACTGTCCATAAATGCACTACGGGCCAATGAGGACTTTTACCACATCATCTATAACATTACGGGTCATGATCATACCGAATGATCCCTGGTCATAATCATACCAATAAATAGTTCATATATGCACATAAGCCAAAGATACTCATCAATCAATAGTTCATCTTTGCACGTAAGCCAAAGATATACAATCAAAACTAATAATCAACAGTCCATCTTTGCACGTAAGCCAAAGATATACAACTGTAAAACTAATAATCAACAGTTCATCTTTGCACGTAAGCCAAAGATGACTTTCATCATAATATAAGCATAAAGATGATGACAATGATATAAGCATTAATCAAACGAAATCAAGGATAAATATTAAAGACTTTAAATTTATCCAAATATTATCGATCACTTAATAAACTCATAATCTAATATTATTAATATTATAACAATATTTTAATCACTTCTTAAACTTATAAACAATTTATTTCAATTATTTACACTTTACCAAATAATGCATTTAATCATTTAAAAATATCATACTTATAAGATTTCATCACCAATAATCAAATCCCTCATCAAAAATCTGCATATACCCTATATAGGATTTCCAAGCCATAAAATCCTATTTTCCAATTTTGTTACTTCACAAAACATATTTAATTCATTTACTCATAACTAGTTCATTTTCATGAAAAATACCAAAGCAGTCCCAAAAATATTTCTTTTCTGGGATTTAGCAGAATATAGTCCCATATTGAACATATATTTTTCTCAGAATTTTTAAAATTTATTTACTATTTTTCATATGGCCAAAACTACCGAATATTTAGACATTTATCATAAATTGTACTTTTGTCCAAAAATTCTAAAATTTACAGGGTATACTCCTGTTATATACATGTACTCCCAATAAAAATTTTACCAATTTTAGAGTTAACCACAAGGAGTTATAAGGGTTTACTTTTAAAATAGTCTTTTCCCATAAAATTCATAACTCTTAATCTATACATCCAAAAATCGCCATCTTTGGACACAATATAAAAAAACTCATCAAATTATCATTTCAAATTTTTCCAAAATTTTTAAGGGTCAGAAAAATTACGAAACTACAAATGCATTTTCACCCGCCATGCGGTAATCTACGTAGACAGATCATTTCCACAATTTAATAAAGAATGAATACAAAGGATCATTCACCATACATGCGGTAATCCACATAGACAGGTTATTCCAACAGAATAATAAAGAATGGAATAACAGAAGAATTCACCATGCATGCGGTAGTCCACATAGATAAAAGTTATTCCAATGTAATAATAAAGAATGGAATAACAATAGAATTCACGTGCATGCGATAGCCGCATGCATGAGTTATTCCAATGTAATAATAAAGAATAGAACCGGTCATGTGTAATCCGCATGCATGGATATTCCAACATAATAATAAAGAATGGAATAACAACGAATTCACGAGGTGCATGCGATGCCTTACATGAAAAGTTATTCCAATGAATAATAAATAATGGAACTGAAGTCATGCGTAATACGCATGCACAAGATATTTCAAATGTAATAATAAAGAATGGAATAATGGAAGAATTTCACCATGTATGCGGTACTCAGATAGGCAAAGTTATTCCAACGTAATAATAATAAGGAATGGAATAACAATGTAAGAATTTCACCATGTATGCAGATTGTGATAGATAGGTTATTCCAACAGAATAATAAGGAATTGAATAAAAATAGTTCTCTTCATGAATACGAAAGAAATAATACCCCTTACTATAATAATAATATCTCTTACCTTAGAAGAAACTAAATACTGGAATAGTGAGGTAGCAGACTTCACTTCTTCTTTCTCTCTATAATTTCTCTCTATAGTAATTGCTCTATAGCTTTAGTGAATTGGTGAGAAATGAAGGAAGAATGAGCTTCTATTTATAGGAAAATATAGTTTTGATAATTGCACGTTTTGGGGCTCGAAATATTACATTACAATACCTTCAACTTTTCTTTCATTTTTAATTTAGTCCTGCAAGTATTATCAAACTTGCACCACCTCCCCTAATAGTAAATCATGTGAATTAATAGTTCATTCATGTGACTTAATAGTTATAATCAAGTGAAAATATGAAGTACAGTATAGTACCTCCATCTATACTTCCATTTTTAACTTAGTCATACAAGTATTATTAATCTTGCACCAACTCCCCTAATAGTACATGAATGTGAATCAATAGTACACACATGTGAATAAATAGTTATAATCATGTGAATCAATAGCAATTAATTGCTCATTTATCCGGTTAATTACCCGATTAGTCAAAATAACCTCCAAACATTAATTATTATCGAAATAAATGTCGATTTCCACTAACACTAACAATCTCAACACAATGGAAATATTTTTTTCAAAAATTTCATTTTTGAAATTTTGAAGTTTGACTTTTTCCAAAAAAGTCAACTGTTGAATTTTTTGACCAGAAAGTCAACCCCAGCAAATTTTGTGTTTATAGTCTATTTCTACTAATTTCATAATTTCGGACTCAAATATCACGTCCGCGTCTCTAAATTCAACTCCGAACTCAACTTCAATTTTTAATAACATTCATCATTAATATTATAACTGACAATATTTAACAACCAGGTCGTTTTCAGGAAAGAGGGGGCTTTCCGATAAGGATTTCTCCTTATTGGCGCGCAATTAAGTGACCAAACCTCTCCTTGACAGAACTTCTAGACATTGTCAATATTACAAATAATAATATGAATAACTTTGTGGTCTCAATTATTGATTTAATAATATATAACATATTATGCAGATGATACTGTGACAATAATTGAATCAATAATATAAGAGATATGATGCAGCAATTATTGTAACAATAATTGAGTATAACTGAGTGACTTCTCACATAAGCATCAATAATCAATACCGTGTGCTACTACGCAACTGACACGCCAGACATCGTTTTTTTTACTACCTAGGTTATTTTATTACAACTTGCTTACTTTGAAAAAATTTCAAATATGACCCTTAACTTTAAACTTTTATCAATTTAACTATTTACCAAAATAGAAAAATTGAATACTTTTATTTCATAAAATTCGGGATCTCACATTGTAATCATGTATTTCTTTGCTATTAATTTTTTTATTTGATAATTAAAATTTTCAGATCTTTAGCTTTTAATTTTATCAAACAGGTCATTAGACTCCACAAATTATATAAAAAAAACTACATAATCCAAGTTGTTTCGGCCCGTGTCACACTCTATTATGTAGAGAAGGGAGAGAAAGGAACACACACACACACACACACACACACACACATATATATATATATATATATATATATATATATATATATATATGGGAATTAATTCGTGGCAATTGTAAGACCTCAACTTATTATGAATAAAATTAAATTTTCTCTATTTATTATTTTGAAATAATAAGAAATTAATTTGATATAATGCTCTAGTTATGGGTGAAATGTGCAAATTTTATAAAATAAGTAAGTGATTATAAAATAATCATTGTTGTTGAGGAATATTCTTTTTGTTGGGAATATCCGTACGACGGCGCAGTCATTTGTGGGCCCCATAACAGAATAACTGTCGGATGAAGAAAACGATAAAGTTAGAATTTTTATAAATAACGACGTAATTGTTACCATTAACACTGTTGGATTACTTGGTGGTTAAAATACAGTAATACGCGTGGTTGCACAGTAGCACACGGTATTGCATAGTATTGTTGAATTATTGATTCTTACGTAAGAAAGCACTACTCAATAATTGTTATAGTAATTACTGTTCAATATTTTATTTTATTGATTCAATAATTGTTGCGTTGATATTTTATATTATTGTTGTTTCAATAATTGTCACTGCACAATATTTCCCATTATCAGATCAATAATTCATATTATTTAAATAATATTATTAGATAGCATTATTGGCAATGTCTAGAAAGTTCATCAAGGAGAGGTTTGGTCACCTAATTGCGCCAAGAAGAAGGAGAAATCCTTATTGAAAAGCCCCCTTTCCGAGAACTATTTGGTCATAATTGTGATTCTGTAATATTATTTGGGAATAATTAATTATTAATTTATATGATAAGGAAATATTTATTTGATGTGGATATTAATGATGGATTTATTTATGTGGTTATAAACGAAGGAATTAATGCTGAGGTGTTTTATCAGTATTTTGTCGAAATGGAGGTATTAAAAATCATCCGTTTATGGATTTCGGATATTTTTTGTTTAGAATTTGGAAAAACTCAAAGCTACAAAGTTGTAGAAAATTCAATTTCGTGTGGAATGGACATAAAATTCGTATTGTTCTAATAAACGGGCTATTTTCTATGAATTACTGAAGTTTCAAAAAATAAAATATTTTTTATTAAATTATGGGTGGGACCCACTTTTGGTTAGTGTTGAATACATGTGGGCTGCTGGGAATTTTCAGATTTGGCATGCTTGAATTTGTTTTCCAAGGTGTGCGTAGAAATTTGTTTAAAATAATAATATTTTATTATTTTAGTCTCCTATGGCGTTCTAGCATTTTCCAATAAATAGACGCTTAGGTTATAATTGAAAATCACACCAGAAACAAGTTTTCTTCTCTATATTGTCGAGCGTATTTTTTGTGAGTATTTAGATACTTTGAAAGTTCTTGTCTGATAAGCTTCCTTCTGACTTTTATATCCGATATTCCGATCAGAAGTACCGTTATTTTTGAGGTAAGGGATGTTATTTTCATCTTAAATGATATTATTTTCTTCAATATCATTATGCCGAAATATTGGTTTGAACTTTTTAATCAAATTTGGAACTTTTTATGTTGGGGTTACTATTCACGTATACGGCACTATTCACCGAAAAATAAAAATTTTCCTTTTTATCCAAGAAGTCTATTATGGTTACTATCTTTGATTGTATCCATGTTTTGATCTTTATTTTTGAATTCTGCTTTACAATTGGTTATTATGAAGTATTATTGATCTTGGATAAACTGTTATACGAATCCCTAATATTTGTCCTTCTGTCTCACTCGATTCGTTTACTTTAAAATATTTTTCATCATCCTCAGTCTTAAATGATGATATTACTGAATATCTTTAGCCTGTAGTGCAAAGATGAATGATTAATCGATGAATATCTTTGGCCCGTAGTGCAAAAGATGAGCAGTGTTGAGATGAACATGACCCGGTGGTAATACAAATGAATATCTTTGGCACAGTAGTGCAAAAGATGAATATTTGATTAAAGATTTATATTGATTGTTGTTACAGAGATAAAATATTGATGATGAACTTTTAAATCTTAGAAGATAGTAGAATTCATTCTCTACGTGACTCTTCTAATGGATTGTTGTTTTCGCTGCAGTTGTTGATCTAAAACTTGTTGTTTATTATATTCTATCAGATTTTTCCCTGTTGAAGACTATTGATAATTTTTTGTATATTATCATAGTTATAATATTCTTTACTGGGCTAGTTGAGCTCACCCTTTTCCTTTTTGTTCCATTTTTTTTCTCAAGAGGTGAGAACATAGCAGGATCTAGTCGGGGTATGGAGTGATGGTTCTAGAAAGATATTTTAGCAGTCCTCACTATTTCTGTAAAATAGTGTATGAATAATTGTAATGAGGACTTATTTGAGTGTGGATATTGTCTAGAAGACAATATTTGTATTTAAACTCACAGTATGTGTTGTCGTATTTTCCACGACAATTGTATTATTGAAGTTGTAGTTTGCTTTCTGTACCATATATTTGGCGACTCAGAATGGGTGTTGTATACCTATTTTGGGGGCGTCACAGTTGGTATCAAAGCTTAGGGATATGGTCTCTGGCGAAGATCGGGGAATAGAACTAGGAGGGGAGAGATGTGTAAATCCTTCGCTAGTGTGTCCTATCTAAGCTTATTTGTTGGTCGGCCATAATATAGGGATATTATGTGATATGTTAATTTGTTTAATTAACCCTTGTTTTATGGCAATATTTAAGAATGTCTGCTGAGAACGTTAACAATGGAGTGTATGAGACTGTGGAACAACCTTTAGTCACAAACCAAGAGAACGTGCAACAAGAAGACAATATTCCTCCTGTAAACAACACTACCGAGCAAACGATAAATGATGGAATGTTTAGGAGCTTTTTGCAGTTCATGCAAAATCGCAGACGAGGAGACTCGTGTACAAAAATACGGTGGAAGTGATAGCAACGCTGCTGGCCCTCATCACAACCAAGCGATTCAAGGAGTTGGGACCACCAGATTTTTTGGGAAAACCAGGCAATTAATTAAGGCGGAAATGTGGGTCAAGTAAATTACCAAGATATTCGATGTCTTGGGATGTACGGAGGAACAAAAGGTTCCATTCACCACCTTTAAGTTTCACGGAGAGGCAGATTACTGGTGGAAATCCGTGAAGCGTACCCAGCCAGCCGCACTCAACATGTCTTGGGAAAGATTTCAGAAACTGTTCAATGACAAGTACTTTCCTGAAAGTATTCGTCATATAAAGGAGGTAGAGTTTATTAGATTGGAACAAAACAACATGATGGTGTCTCAGTACGAGGCGAAGTTCGCGGAGTTATCCAGGTTTGCACCTCATTTAGTAGAGAATGAGGAATGTATGACGCGGATGTTTCTGAGAGGTCTAAAACCTAAGATTCGTCAATACCTTATCTCTCATAAATTTTCTCTGTATTCAGATGTTGTCAACAGGGCTCAATTATTAGAGCGAGATAATGAGTATACTCAACCGAGGGATCACAACCAGGTCATCATACCGATGAAGTGAAATCGGAGCGATGATAACCAGCGAGGAGGGAAGAATACGGACAAAAGCGGTAACCACTCAGGTGATAATCGTGGCAATGATAATAGAAGAGGTGAGTCAAGTAGAAATTTCAAAAAGAGGAGATTTAACAATGACGGAAAGATCAAGAAGTAAAGACCAAAGATCAAGCTGTTGTTGGGGAGGAGAACGACCACCGGTCGTGTGTTATAAATGCGGGAAAGAGGGACATATCAGCCCAAACTGTCCACAACAATCTAAGGTATGTTATAACTGTGGAAAGGAGTGTCATATAACCCGAGAGTGTTCTGTAGCAAAACCAAGTTCAGCGGGGATGGTGACTCCAAAAGCTGTCCCAGATAAGTCAAAATCAGCGATTCCTAGAAGAGCGTTTGTCGTGACTGGCCAAAATGTAAAGAACTCGAACGAGGTGATCACGAGTAAGCTAATCATAAACTCTTGCAAAGTTTATACTTTACTAGATACCGGTTCTACCCATTCTTTTATCTCTCCTGCTTGTGCTCAACGTTTAAACTTGACTCCGGAGAAATTAGACTTTGACTTATCTGTTGAAACTCCGTTGGGTGAAACCTTCGTTACATCTACAGTTTATAAATCTTTCTTAATCCAAGTTGGCACAATCACATTACCTGTTGATCTTATTTCTTTAAAGATACTTGTTTTTGATGTGATTTTAGGGATTGATTGGTTAACCACTCATCATGCCAAAATTGATTATTTTCGTAAGGTTGTTAGTTTTCATATTCCTAACCAACTCACATAATAATTCAAACAACTAAACCACTAAAATCGATCATTTGTCATATCAAGCCACAAAGCTATTCGTTTATTGAAAAACGGATGCCAAGCTTTCTTAGCCCATGTTATGGATTTGAATAAAGACAAGTCGATTTGGATAATATTTACATTGTTAGAGAATTTCCCGATGTATTTCACGAAGAACTTTTGGTCTACCCCGTAACGTGATGTTGAATTCTTTATTGACCTTGAACCCGTACAAAACCCATTTCTAAAACCCCATATCGAATGGCTCCTATTGAACTTCGTGGAGTTAAAAGTCCAACTACTGGGAGTTATTAGACATCGGTTTCATTCGTCTAGTACATCTCCTTGGGGTGCTCCTGTTTTATTCAGTAAAAAGAAGAAAGCGGAGTATGCGACTTTTGTATTAACTACCGAGAATTGAACCATGTCACCATCAAGAATAGGTATCCGCTACCTCGCATTGATGACCTGTTTGACCAGTTACAAGGAACATAATTCTTTTTAAAGATCGACCTTCATTCTGGATATCATCAGCTGAAGATTAAAACTGAGGATATTCCAAAGACTGCCTTCAAAACTCGGTACGGGCATTATGAATTCTTAGTCATGTCTTTTGGATTGGCTAATGCTCTTGCTGCTTTCATGGATATGATGAACCGAGTATTCAAGGAATATTTGGATCAGTTCATTGTTGTCTTTATTGATGACATCCTCATCTATTCCAAAAGCCGTGAAGATCATGAGCACCATTTGAAGCTGATACTTGAAAGGCTTCGTGAAAACAAGCTATATGCCAAGCTGAAGAAATGCGAGTTCTGGCTTGAGGAAGTAGCATTCCTTGGGCACGTGGTGTCAAAACATGGAGTATCTGTTGACCCGGCGAAGATTGAAGCAATACAAAGTTGGGAGCAACCGAAGTCGGTGACCGAAGTGCGTAGCTTTCTAGGCTTCGCTGGTTATTATCAGAGATTCGTGGAAGGATTTTCTCGAATCGCTACTCCGTTAACTTAGTTGACTCGGAAGGATACAAAATTTGTATGGAGCAAGGAATGCGAGAAGAGTTTCCAAGAGCTCAAGAGGAAACTCATTTCGGTACCTGTTCTAGCAATACCATCTGGTTCGGATAGATTTGTTATATACAACGATGCTTCAGGCAAAGGGTTAGGATGTGTTCTCATGCAACATGGGAAAGTCATAGCCTATGCCTCATGACAACTCAAAGAATATGAGAGGAAGTATCCTACTCATGATCTAGAGTTAGCGTGATCGTTCAGCGTTGAAAATTTGGAGACACTACCTGTATGGGGAGAAAGTGGAGATCTATACGGATCATAAAAGCCTCAAATACTTCTTCATCCAAAAGGAACTCAACATGCGGCAACGACGTTGGCTCGAGCTGTTGAAAGATTATGATCATACCATTCAATACCATCCTAGAAAAGCAAACGTAGTAGGTGCGCGATTGGGTGAAGATCGTATGCTGCATGAAAAGTGCGATGTTGTTAACACAAAGACCCATTTTATACGATTTACAAAGGATGGAGATTGAGTTAAAGACTCCAGGGACCCACGTGATGATGACGAATATACGAGTAGAACTGACTTTAATCGATAAAGTTAAAGCTGCTTAAGCTACGGACCTGGGGCTAATGCGTATAAAGAAGAAAGTGCAAGGAGGTGCTATTCCAGAAGCAAGAATCGATGAAGAAGGAATACTTCGAGTCAACTCTAGACTTTGTGTTCCTAACGATTCTGACTTGAAGCATAGAATCATGATGGAGGCACACAACACCCCGTTTGCAATCCATCCTAGGAGTACCAAAATATATCATGATCTTTGACATACATTTTGGTGGAAAAACATAAAGAGAGAGATCGCAGAGTTTATCTCGAGGTGTTTAACCTGTCAACGTGTAAAGGCGGAGCTTCAAGTGCCAAAGGGTCCATTGCAACCGCTTGAGATTCCCAAATGGAAGTGGGAACACATTACCATGGATTTCGTTACAGGTCTTCCCAAAGTTTCTCAAGGCATAGATGCGATTTGGGTTATTGTTGATAGATTAACCAAGTCTGCTCATTTCTTACCGATACGAGAAACTTATTCCCTTGAACGTCTTGCTCGTATGTACGTGAATGAGATTGTGAGATTTCATGGCATGCCAGTATCCATAGTTTCGGATCGAGACCCAAGATTTACTTCAAGATTTTGGGTTAGCTTGCAGAAAGCTATGGGCACGGATTTACGATTCAGTTCGGCATACCAACCTCAAACGGACGGACAGTCAGAGAGGACTATTCAAACTCTTAAAGATCTATTAAGACTTTGTGTCCTAGACTTCAAAGGGAGTTGGGATAAGTACTTGCCACTGGTGGTATTCTCCTACAACAACAGTTATCAAACAAGTATAGGCATGGTTCCATTCGAGGCGTTGTATGGACAAAAGTGTCGTTCTCCAGTATGCTGGGACGAGGTGGGAGAAGCAACGTTGTTGGGACCAGAATTGGTACGCATAACTACAGAAAAGATCCTAATGATTCGACAACGTATTCAAACCTCACAAGATCGATAAAAGAGTTATGCTGATCTTCATCGAAAGGACGTGGAATTTAATATTGGAGATCATGTACTGTTACGTATTGCTCCATGGAAGGGAGTTACAAGATTTGGGAAGAGAGGAAAGCTCAATCCACGATTTGTTGGTCCATTTGAGATTCTTGACCGAATAGAAAATGTGGCCTATAAACTCGCATTACCTCCAAGTATGTCTCGTGTTCATAATGTTTTTCATATATCTATGCTTCGTAAATATGTGAAAGACTCAAACCACATTATTGCGTTAGAACCAGTCGAGATAGCCGAAGATTTAACGTACGAGGAGGTACCTATTAAGATCTTGAATAGAAAAGAGCATGTCCTAGGCACCAAGGTTATACCACAAGTTAAGGTTTTGTGGAGGAACCATGTTATTGAGGAAATGACCTGGGAGTTGGAATCGGAAATGAAAGCGAGGTACCCTCACCTTTTCGAAACATCAGGTACGTACGTCAATTTCGAGGATGAAATTTCATAAGGAGGAGAGGTTATAAGACCCCAACTTATTATGAATAAAATTGAATTTCCTCTATTTATTATTTTGAAATAATAAGGAATTAATTTGATATAATGCTCTGGTTATGGGTGAAATGTGCAAATTTTACAAAATAAGTAAGTGGTTATAAAATAATCATTGTTATCGAGGAATATTCTTTTTGTCGGGAATATCCGTCCGCATTTGCCAAGTAGATCATTTGTGGGCCCCATAATGTAATAAGCTGGCTTACGGATGAAGAAAACGACAAAGTTTGAGGTTTTATAAATAACGACGTAATTGTTATCAATTAACATTGTTGGATTACTCCGGTGGTTAAAATACGTAATACACGTGGTTGCATAAAGAAGAATACCAGATTGCATAAAGATTGTTGAATTATTGATTCTTACGTAAAAGGCACTACTCAATAATTGTTTAAGAATTACCGCTTTCAAAGATATTTTATTTTATTGATTCAATAATTGTTGCGTTGATATTTTATATTATTGTTGTTTCAATTATTGCCCATCAGATAAAGATTTCTCATTATCGGATCAATAATTCATATTATTTGAATAATATTATTAGATAGCATTATTGGCAATGTCTAGAAAGTTACATCAAGGAGAGGTTTGGTCACCTAATTGCGAGCCAAGATGGAGAAATCCTTATTGGAAAGCCCCTTCCGGAAGCTACTGGTTGTCATAATTGTGATTCTGTAATATTATTTGGGAATAATTAATTATTAATTTATATGATAAGGAAATATTTATTTGATGTGGATATTAATGATGGATTTATTTATGTGGTTATAAACGAAGGAATTAATCCGAGGTATTTTATCGAAGATTTTTGTCGAAATGGAGGTATTAAAAATCATCCGTTTATGGATTTCGGATATTTTTTGTTTAGAATTTGGAAAAACTCAAAGCTACAAAGTTGTAGAAAATTCAATTTCGTGTGGAATGGACATAAAATTCGTATTGTTCTAATAAACGGGTTATTTTCTATGAATTACTGAAGTTTCAAAAAATAAAATGATTTTTATTAAATTATGGGTGGGACCCACTTTTGGTTGGTGTTGAATACATGTGGGCTGCTGAGAATTTTCAGATTTGGCATGCTTGAATTTGTTTTCCAAGGTGTGCATAGAAATTTGTTTAAAATAATAATATTTTATTATTTTAGTCTTCTATGGCGTTCTAGCATTTTCCTATAAATAGACGCTTAGGTTAGAATTGAAAATCACACCAGAGACAAGTTTTCTTTCTCTCTATATTGTCGAGCGTATTTTTATGAGTATTTAGATACTTTGAGAGTTGTTGTTCGGTACAAGCTTCTTTCGGCTTTATATCCGATATTCGATCAATCACCAAGTTATTTTGAGGTAAGGGTGTGTTATTTTCTTCTTAAATGATATTATTTTCTTCAATATCATTATGCCGAAATATTGGTTTGAACTTTTAATCAAATTTGGAACTTTTGTGTCGGGGTTACTATTCACGATATCAAGACTTTATTCACGAATCATTTACATTATTCACCAAAAAATGAAAATTTTCCTTTTGTCCAAGATGTCTATTATGGTTACTATCTTTGATTGTATCTATGTTTTGATCTTTATTTTTGAATTCTGCTTCACAATTGATTATTATGAAGTATTATTAATCTTGAATAAACTGTTATATGAATCCCTAATATTTGTCCTTCTGTCTCACTCGATTCGTTTTCTTTAAAATATTTTTCATCATCCTCAGTCTTAAATGATGATATTACTGAATATCTTTGGCATGTAGTGCAAAGATGAATGATTAACTGATGAATATCTTTGGCCCGTAGTGCAAAGATGAACAGGTGTTGAGATGAGCATGACCAACTAGTAATACAAATGAATATCTTTGGCCTGTAGTGCAAAGATGAATATTTGATTAAAGATTTATATTGATTGTTGTTACAGGGATAAAATATTGATGATGAACTTTTAAATCTTTGAAGATAGTAGAATTCATTCTCTACGTGACTCTTCTAATGGATTGTTGTTTCCGCTACAGTTGTTGATCTAAAAATTGTTGTCTATTATATTCTATCAGATTTTTCCCTGTTGAAGACTAATAATAATTTGTTGTATATTATCATAGTCATAATATTCTTTACTGGGCTAGTTGAGCTCACCCTTTTCCTTTTTATTCTAATTTTCTTCTCAGGAGGTGAGAACATAGCAGGATCTAGTCGGGGTATGGAGTGATGGTTCTAGAAAGATATTTTAGCAGTCCTCACTATTTCTGTAAAATAGTATATGAATAATTGTAATGAGGACTTATTTGAGTGTGGATATTGTCTAAAAGATAATATTTGTATTTAAACTCACAGTATGTGTTGTCGTATTCTCCATGACAATTGTATTATTGAAGTTGTAGTTTGCTTTCTGTACCATGTATTTGGCGACTCAGAATGGGTGTTGTATACTTATTTTGGGGGCGTCACAGTTGGTATCAAAGCTTAGGAATATGGTCTCTGACGGAGATCGGGGAATAGAACTAGGAGGGGAGAGATGAGTAAATCCTTCACTAGTGTGTCCTATCTAAGCTTATTTGTTGATCGGCCATAATATAGGGATATTATGTGATATGTTAATTTGTTTAATTAACCCTTGTTTTATGGCAGTATTTAACAATGTATGCTGAGAACGTTAACAATGGAGTGTATGAGACTGTGGAACAACCTTTAGTCACAAACCAGGATAACGTGCAACAAGAAGACAATATTCCTCCTGTAAACAACACTACCGAGCAAACGATGAATGATGGAATGTTTAGGAGCTTTTTGCAGTTCATGCAAAATCAGACGAGGGAGACTCGTGTACAAAATACGAGTGGAAGTGATAGAACGCTGCTATGATACATCCTGACCAAGCGATTCAAGGAGTTGGGACCACTAGATTTCTCGGGAAAGCCCGATCCGATTAAGGCAAAAACGTGGGTCAAACAAATAACCAAGATATTCGATGTCTTGGGATGCACGGAGGAACAAAAGGTTCCATTCGCCACCTTTAAGTTCCGTGGAGAGGCAGATTACTGGTGGAAATCTGTGAAGCGTACCCAGCCAGCTGCACTCAACATGTCTTGGGAAAGATTTCAGAAACTGTTCAATGACAAGTACTTTCCTGAAAGTATTCGTCATATGAAGGAGGTAGAGTTTATTAGATTGGAACAGAACAACATGACGGTGTCTCAGTACGAGGCGAAGTTCGTGGAGTTATCCAGGTTTGCACCTCATTTGGTAGAGAATGAAGAACCGTATGACGCGGATGTTTCGAGAGGTCTAAAACCCGAGATTCGTCAATACCTTATCTCTCATAAATTTTCTCTGTATTCGGATGTTGTCAAGCAGGCTCAATTATTAGAGCGAGATAATGAGTATACTCAACCGAGGGATCACAAACTGTGGTCATACCGGTGGACAAAGCTAGCCATCCGGAGCGATGATAACCAAATGAGGAGGAAGAATACGGACAAAAGCGGTAACCACTCGGGTGGTAATCGTGGCAATGATAATAGAAGAGGTGAGTCAAGTAGAAATTTCAAAAAGAGGAGATTCAACAATGACGGAAAGACATCAAGAAGAAGACCAAAGATCAATCATTGTTTGGGGAGGAGAAACGACCACCTACCGTAGGTGTTATAAATGCGGAAAGAGGGACATATCACCAAACCATCACAACAATCTAAGGTATGTTATAAGCTGTGGAAAGGAGTGTCATATAACCCGAGAGTGTTCTGTAGCAAAACCAAGTTCAGCGGGGATGGTGACTCCAAAAGCTGTCCCGGATAAGTCAAAATCAGCGGTTCCTAGAAGAGCGTTTGTCATGACTGGCCAAAATATGAGGAACCCGAACGAGGTGATCACGGGTAAGTTAATTATAAACTCTTGCGAAGTTTATACTTTACTAGATAAACTTCACAACCAATCACGATCTCAACAACAACCAATCAACTGAAGTGAGAATTCCAAGTCTGAAGGACTTGAAGAGTTCTAAGTGAACTATAAAGAACCAAGTCTGTTGGACTTGAAGAGTTCAAGAGTGAACTAAGAAGTGCCTAGACTGCTGGTCTAGAAGGAATCTGTGAGATTCAAGAAGTGTAACAGACATCCTTAGTAGATTTCCTACTCAAGGAGTAGAAGAGTGGATTAGGAGCTTTTAGTGCTCTGAACCACTTAAAACTACTGTGTCCATTATAACTGCTATAACTGTTATAACTGTCATAACTGCCTCACTCTCATTAATTCAAGATATCTCAAAGAAGGTTTATCATATACTCATTCCACTGTGCATTAATCACAATCATACTAATGAGTTTAAAAGAAAAGTTTTTAATTATCTATTCAACCCCCCTTCTAGATATTTATTGTGCCTCCGAGAACTAACACCCCAGGTAACCAAGACTTCTTTGAGTGGTTTTCTAGTTTGTTGGTTAGTGGTTCACAAGAAGAGATTAAGCTAGCTTGTATGATAATTTGGTGTATTTGGTGGAATCGAAATGAGGTGTTATGGAATAATCGGGTCCGAAGTGGTTAGCCTTCGCTAAATCTTATGAAGTTCTTATCTTTTCCAATGGACTGTCGCTCAAGGAAAGTTTGTAAATAGCAATACTTCCATATCTGAAGATGGCCATATTTGTTGGTCTAGGCTAGGAACAGGTTGGATCAAATGTAACGTTGACGGTGCCGTTTTTAATCAGGAGGCAAAGTTTGGTTATGGTTGGGTGATTAGAGACTGCGCTGGTTCTTTGGTTGCTGCTGGGTGTGGCTCTTTTGCGGGTCATTTAGATCCTAAAATTGCGGAAGCAATCAGCTGCAGAGAGGCCCTTAGCTGGTTAAAGACTCGTCAAGCAGCGAAAGTGATCCTTGAATCAGATGCTTTCAATCTTGTTCAGGCTATTCGGGGATCTGATTCCTTTCCGAGTCCTTTAGGTTTGGTTATTGATGATTGTAAGCAACTCCTCCTTGGTATTGAGGATTGTCGTATTTGTTTTATTAGGCGGTCAGCGAACGGTGTCGCACTTTCCTTAGCTCGTGCTTCAGGTTCTATGTCTGGTAGTCATGTTTGAATAGGTTCTCCACCTCCCTTTGTTTGTAATGCTTTGATGTTGGATAATCAATAATAGTACTCCATACTTTGTCAAAAAAAAAAAAATCACCAGAAAAGGCAGAATAACTAGCAGACGCGGGTAGCATTTTTATAAATAAAAAGAAAGCAAGTGGGATCACTCTCTTTTAATATTATTTTATTTTTTAAAAGAATTTTCAAAACGACATAGTTTTAATAAATGTATGTTATTTAAGAGAGGTATGTTATTTAAGAGTTATATTTTAGATCCGTTATATATATATAGGCTATATGTATATACGCATATATATATATTACACATGTTATTATATGACGGATTTTTTGGCTACTACGACGGTGAAACCATCGCTATAGTCCAAAAAAGTGTCATTGATCATGTACTTACACAATTGTATACATAAATTCCATATATATATATATATATATATATATATATATATATATATATATATATATATATATGGCCATACACATGTGTGTATGTTTTATTTGTGCATAGTTTATCAAAACTATATCGTTTTGACATATTTTTTTTAAAAAAAACAGTTTCTCTTATCCCAACTCAGAAATCAAAAATAAATCTGTCAAAACGACATAGTTTTGACAAACTGTGTACAAATAAAATATACACAACTGTGTATGATCATTATTCCCAATATATATATATAGAAACTGTATAATAATAATATATCACCCATCATGTTAATTAAATCTTTTATGCTCCCTACCAAGTACCATCTCTCATGTTTACATCACGGACTTGGTTTCATCTCTCAAACTTTTTACACCCTTAGATTTCATGTTTAACATCAATGAAAAAAAAAATGTGCAAACAACTTAAAATATGCTACGCAACGCAACGCAACGCAACACTACTGATAAAATTTAAAAAGTACATTTCTGGCTCACATGACCACTACTATAATATATACATATACATAAATACATATATATCCCATTATAAATATTTTTTTTACCTAATGCCACAAGATATATCCCAATACAGAGTAAATCTATACAGGATTAATTTCAGGCGGGATTATGATTCAAAATTACTGAATTTAATTAGATACCCGCCCGCCTTGCACAGTCCATATACGTACTATAAATATATCTAGCCAAGCCAGCCTTGTATTGTATTATTTGATCGATGGCGGCAATGGGCAGTGCAAGATCAAGCACGGAGCTTTCGAAACGATATCATCATTATTATTATGATACGGATGATCATAAGATCAGCAGCAGTACTAGTCCTGACAAAATGAATATTTGGGTCGAACCCAAACCCAAATCCAAAGCCAAAGCCAGTCATGACGCTACTGGTAAGGTCGTCGATGTTGTTTATTACATCTCTAAGAATGGCGACCTTCAGCATCCTCATTTCATGGAGCTTTTTCTCTCTTCTGTTCATGGTCTTTATCTCAGAGGTATATACATGTCATATATTACTATCTTTAATATCCATAAAAATTAAAAAGTCAATAAATCAAATATGAATCTCCTTTCGAATAATTGTATACATGATCAAAGGGCGGATTCAGAGTCCGTTCCCAACAGGGTGAATTAAACAGCGAGAGTTATGAATACATTATATATTATGCTTAGTTTTTTTAGAGTACCAGTCTAAGTTATTTTTTTCCACTTTAAATTTAATTTTTTCATAAACTTGTCTCCTTAAATTTATCAAATTTTATTTTTGTCCCTATCTATATACCTAATTTTTTTTTATCATAGACACTACTTATTCTGTCCTCTTAATAGATTCGCAGCTTTACATGATCTTTGTTTCAGATGTAATGAACAGATTGAACACGCTCCGAGGTGATGGGATGGCGAATACGTACTCTTGGTCTTCCAAACGGTATAATACTCTACTTGTTGTATGGCCAATGGCATTACTAGCCAAGTAATTATTCGTGATAAAGTTATTTAATTATTCATTTAATAACAATTTATTTAACTCTTTTAAATCCAAATTATTATATACTATAAATAGCGTGGAGCGCCTTAAATATTAATAACTAAATAAATTTTTATTTTTTAAAAGTGATTAACATAAAATTAATTTTGATTAATTGATTAATACAGTGTTAACATACATATCAAAAAATAATCTTTATTATTGTGTGTCAATAATATATTGATCAATTAACTAACTTAATTATTCTCCCCTCTAACTCCTGTATGGTCCCCATTTCCCCATTAATGTAATAAATCTTCTTTGCAACTAAGTGGACTATTTGACGATTAATTCAGGAGCTATAAAAATGGATACGTGTGGCAAGATCTATCGAAAAACGACCTAATTCATCCGACCAACGGCAAAGATGAATACGTCCTCAAAGGAACAGAAATTCTTCCATCCTCTTCCAGCTTCAGATCATGCGAAACAGCTTTATCACGAAATCTAGTACCGGAGACCAAAGATTCCAAAGAACGACGCCATCGCTCCTGGCCGACCGTCAAGCCCGTAAGAAATCATCGTGGAGCTCATTTGATAATCCTCAAGAGTACAAAGTCTACAAGTGTGAATCCGGTAGGGCTTGTAGGAGCAGACTAGAATAATGCATTACCGTAAGATCTGACGGGAGGAAGGAAAGAGAGGGGGGAACATGAGAGTACTATTGTGGAGCTGAGTAGAGAAGAAATATCACCACCTGTTTCGAATTCTAGCTCGGAGGTTTTGGTAGGTATGAGTGGAATCATAGACGTCGATTGGGATTATGGTACTGGAGATCGGACGGCTAAGCAGTTAAGTGGGACCATGAAAGTTTCCAAAGTTTTGATGCAATTGATCAGCTGTGGGTCCGCTTCAATGAAGGATCTTCGGTCAATGAGAAGTCGTGATGTCTGATTGGTGTGGTGTACGAGAAGTATTACAGTCATGAAGTGGATCAGTGGAGAGCAGATCCTTTGTCCTTATGTTTCATGTATTCTCTATATTCTTAATTTAAATTTTGACACCTGACCTCTTACTTAGCACCAATTAACTCTAAAATTAAATAAGAAGTCAGGTATCAAAATTTAAGTGGGAAACAAGACATGAACAATGGAGACAGAAGATCTGCTCTCGGATCAATAAACTTAGAAATGCTCCTAAAAAAGAAAATGTTATTTTCACAATTTTTTTTTAAAATTGATATTTCCACGTCTTTTTTTAATATTTTCACACATATGACCAACATATTAGTTAATAAAAATTCGACACATCAGCTAATATATGAGTCATACATGTCGAAATATTAAAAAAAGATGCGGAAATATCAGTTCCTTTAATTTCTTTATGTCTGTGTTTTTCGCTTTTTGGCAATAGTTCCACAAAATCCTTTTTCACGTAATTGTAGAGTGAGTTCTATTTTTATGCAACCAAAAAATTTAGAAATTATCAAAATTTTCTTGTAAAAAAGAAACTAAGAGGTGGTTCATCTTGTATCCAAACGATTTATCCAAGTGTTTGAGGGTCTGTTTGGTAAATTTCCAGTTTTTTTAAGCTTCTAATAATTATTAAGTGAACCATCACAATTACAATATTAATACGTTCATATTAATGATGAGAATTACAATAATCAATTAAAACTCGAAGACAAAATAAACTTCACATAAAATAAAATTTAATTCCACATAATTTTAAATAATTAAGATTGATGCTTAGAATCAAAAATGCAAAAATATAATTAAATAATTCCCCACATCTTTTCGCCATATTGTCTTTTTACTCAATTCGGTCTTTTCTAATAACGGAGTAAAAAGATTAGCCCCAATCATTTGGGAACCAATTTGCTGTCTTCAAGTTCAACAAAATCTCCAAAATTCACCGGCGAAAGGTAGAGTCGGTTCTGAGTTTTCTAAGGCTCAGAATAAATTTTTTCAAGTATGTTCCGTTATGCAAATTAAATAAAAAATAAAAATAAATTATTAACTAATTAATTTTATTAAAATTATAATAATTTATAAAAGATAAGGAAGAACACTTTAAAATGTCATTGAAGCAAAGAATTATCACATGTGCCTTCAAAATAAAAATAGTAATGAAATATAAACCACAAAACATCATTTAAAATGTCTTCTTGTTGTACTTTTAAATGCAAAATCATCAATTATACTATCATATTTAATGTTTTTCTAACATATCATTTTCAATGCATAATTTCGCTAATCTTTTTATTATTTTATTTTTTTATACACATAATTACATAAGCTTATAAAAAAATTTGGGTCCCCCTCAACTGTGGGCCCTAGGCGATAACCCTATTAGCCCTTGCCCAAGGCCGATTATGCAGAAAGGGAAAAAAAGAAAACAAAAAGTAACATACCAAAGCTTTAGCTTAGTCTGTAGACTAGGAGGTTCGAATCTTAACGGTGGTCGAGTAGGATGTGTGTTTTTAGTACATTAAATTCTACGTTTTAAATAGGGTCCTTTACAATAATATACAATATTTAGTAAGTAATTACATTATTAGTGCATCATCAAAATAATTACAAAAATAATAACCTTCTCATATTTATTTACAATATTAGTGTCCTTAATTTAGGAAAAACATTCATCCGTTTATTCTCTTTAACCCCCTACCGCGCGCCTCCTCTCTCCTCCCCTTCGTCGTCGCTTCAACACCTTGAAGATGTAGATCTTCTTCTTCTTCTTCTTCTTCTTCTTCTTCTTCTTCTTCACGCTCTGCCTCTCTTTATTTCCATTCTCTGTTAATTCCTTTTGCTTTTTCTTATGTTTTCCTTTATGTTTTATTTTCATTATTAGTATTTACATAACTTCACTCTCTGTCTCTCTTTATTTCCATTCTCGATTTGTTAATTCCTTTTGCCTGCCATTATGACGAAAGTTGATTTAGTCCAGAAATTAAAAAGAGAAAAAGATAAATTTTAGTGCAGTTGGTAGCCAAACATTTATACAAAGGTAACCATTTTAGTTTTTTGTGGGTAACCAAGAGAAATTTCAGTGCAGTTGGTAGCCAAAACTTTCATACAAAGGTAATCATTTTAGTTTTTGTTAGTTACATTTGTATTAAAGGTTGGCTACCAACTGTACTATGGGGAAAAAAAATTCTATAATAGATTTTTTGTAATTAATTGGTAACCCAATAAAACTGAATTGGTTACATTTGTATTAAGGTTTGGCTACCAGCTGCATCATGAAAAAAAAATTATAATAGATTTTTTTTAATTAATTGGTAACCCAATAAAACTGAATTGGTTATATTTGTATAAAGGTTTGGCTACCAACTGCACTATGAAATATAAAAATCTGTTTGATATAATTAATTAGATTTTTTGATATCTGTTTATTGAGAAGATAGAGAAATACTAAAGTATTTAATGTTTTGGAAGATAAAGTTCTGAAAAACTTTGTTGCCAGTTATGGATGGTTATGGAAAGGAGTTCGACGGAGGGGGATAGAAGGGAGGAGAGAGAAAGTGCTGAATTATAACTTATTAGAACACTCAACTAAATTAAAGAGATAAGAATGTACTAATTTTGTAAATAAAACTTTAAATACATTAATTGTGTAAATATTTTGCTGATATTTTTTTTTAATTTTATTTACAATATTACTATAATTATGAGTCCTTAATTTAAGGAATTAATGGTATTAATGGGACATGTTTTTTAAAATGCTTGATAACCGCAAAGATGTACTCTTCGCTTTTTTGTATATTACCCTTTATACGCTAAAACCCTCTTTTTCTCTCCTTCGTGTTTCAACAATCTCCATCGTTCTCGCCAAAGATCGCTCTCGCCACCATCGCTTCAAAGATTCTCCATTGTTTGTTATCGAAGTTCATAGCCATTTCGCTTTTGGTTTTCGCTTTTGTTCGTCACCATCGTTGATTGCTTTCGTGATTACACAATGTTGCGCTTGGTTTATTATTCTTCAGATCGATTCGGTCGTCGTATATTTTTAGGTTAGTTATTTTGAAATAATTTAACGTATTATATATATTAATGTTGTTTATCAGTCGAATGTAGTATTGATTGTTGTGTGGGTTTGTGTTATTTTTTATGTTTTGTATAGAATGGTTGATACAAAGAAGAAGGATGGTAAGAGGAAGAGAATATTGGAGCGTGATTCTGTCAAGGAAGTGAAGAAGTTTGTTGTGGATATGAAGGGGAAAGAAAAGGATGTATGTCGGAAATCGAGTAAGAATGAAAAATATAGGCTGGTGATACACAGTGATATCAAGCATTCTGAAGTGCGCTTAGATTTCGAGCTTGACGCCTCAGTAGTTAAGGCCAAAGGTCAAGTGTTTATCCGTAATATAATTCCAACACGTAGAAATTTAAAGGTGTGTTATTTTTAATTTTCATATGGTTACCATTATATAATTATTTGGTTACTTATTAGTATGTATTTGGGTACTGTAAACTTTTAATGATTTGGTTACTTATTAGTATGTATTTGGTTACTGTGATATTATATTATATTATTGTGTTACTTTTATGGGTTGGTTACTTATTAGTATGTAGTTAAGTTATCGTGAATTTTTATTAGTATGTATTTGGTTATCTTTGTAAAATAATAATTATTTGGTTACTTATTTGTATGTATTTGGTTATTGTAAACTTTTTAATGTTTTGGTTACTTATTAGTTTTTTTTTGTTACCGTGATTTTATAGTTTGTTATCGTTATATCGATTTTGTTATCGTATTTTTACAGCTTGGTTACTATTTTGTATTGTTTATGCTTAGTTAATCCTAAATTTTTTTTGCCTAAGATACATGTTTTAATAAATCGAGTTTAGTGTATAAAGTTGTTTATGTATTGGTTACCATTAAAAATGGTTTGGTTACCATCATAGAATTATTTCGTTACTTGTTAAGATGTATTTGGTTATCGATTTAGTGTATAACCAAATTTTTGTATAAATTTTGTTATATTTGGTTATTAATAACCTGCTCAATTTCGGTTTTGTGTATTTACGCTTATGGGATCTTTACTATGAGGAATGCAATGTAAGATTCAATCGAAAAGTAATATATTGGTGTGATATGGAAGTCCCCATGATTATTGCCAAGAAATTGAATGAAAGTCACCGAGAAGTTTAGGGCAACATGTTTTGAAATTTTTTTGAGTTTGGTGAGCATCAAATGTATTCATGATTATTCACCATGCAGAAGTGGAGGTTCACCAAAGGGATGATGGTGAGATGTGGTTTTGTTTGGGGAGAAAAGGGTTAGGTTTCAATGCCCGAAGTTTTGTCTCGATTTACGGGTTGAGATGGCAAGGCAATGATGATATAAGTGCATATAAGTGCATGCAAAATCTGATTATTGAAAAATATTTTGGGGCGTAAGTCATACTCGTAGTAGAGATAGGTAGGTATTCCTAAGGCGCTTTTGATGATGATGACGAGGCTATTAGGATGTCACCGATTTTTTGGTGTTTAATTTTATTCTTTCAACAGCTTCTAAAAATTTTGTTGATGTTGCAATGGTAAATTTTATATGTTATGGTGATGTTAGTAGTTTTCCTGGGGGAAAGTCATGCGTTTGAAATGACAAAGTATTCTTTGTCAAATGCATCAAGGGCATATAAAGAAAGGAAGGAGTGGTGGTTCAACATATAATTTCTACAAGGACCATTATATTAAATTGTATAAGTTGAATGGTCTTCCATATGTATTTCAAGTGTTTATGTTTCAAACAATTTCAACTTTCAAAACTCACAGTATATACAACGACGAGCATCCGCCGGATGTCCGCTTATGTAGATGGAAGGAGCTAGTGAAGTCCCCTTCAAATGACAAGTTGAATGAGCTAGTATTCGCTCGATGATGTATGCGCTTTACTATTAAGAATGCAATTTGTTACCTTTAATTAATTATTTGTTATCGATTATTCATGTGAAGTTTACTCTTAACATTGTAGTTGGTTACTAGAATATACACAGTTTGGTTACCTTTATGTATTTAGTTGGTTAATGATTTATATATATTTGATTAATAAAGATATATGTTTTTGTTTATTTATTTTATATTTTTGTTATTGTAATTGTATAATGTTTGTCGATGTTATACTAAAGTGTACTTATTGTTTTTCAAACCGAGGGTAAAAGTTTGATTCCTACTTGACGACGATGAGAATGAACGCCTTGATTTCAAGGTGTTTGGGCTTTTTTCAATTGGAGGGATGCTCACAAGAATGTTGAAAAGAAGTCAAGGATGACAACATCGAAGTGATATATCTACCATTAAAGATGCAATTGATAAACCAGTTACTACCATTGAGAAAAAAAAGTTTTGAAATTAAGAAAGACGTTGTAAAACTCGCTGGCCGATATGAAGATTTTACATGTTCAAATATGCGCGAGACTTTAGATTAATTATAAGAGATGAGTTACGGGGGATAAAAGATGGTGGGGTCAAAGAAGTTGACAGTGATTCTGATGAAGAGTCTGATTCTGATGAGGGTGGTGATGCTGATGATGCTGATGAAGCCGATGATTCTGATGAAGCTGATGATGTTGTTGATGAGCATGCTGGTGAGGTTGGTGATGATGGTTTGAAAGCTGATGAGGTTGGTGATGATGGTTTGAAAGATGATGAGAAGAATGATGAATTTGTAAATGAAGCTGGAAATGAAGGTGATGATGTTATGCTTAAAGACCGCCATGTTGTTGATGATGTTAAGGATGTTATGGATGAAAACCGCCACGCTTGTTGAGGATGTTGTTGAGGAGGTTGTTGAGGATGTTATGGTCAAGTTCGCCATTTTGTTGAAGATGTTGTTGAGGATGTTGGTGATGTGTCGATTTTGTTAAGAAGAAGGATGATAATGAATCGAGTATGGTAATGAAGTTGAACTTGATGGTATGGTCAAGAACATCATGAAATAATAAGTAATGTTGTTCAAGAAATTGTTAAGGTTAGACTTTTTTTTGTTTGTTTTGTTTTGTGTTAGATGTCTTTTTTTTCATTTTTTAATGATCAATCGATTGTTTTGTATTTTGAACAGATCGTTAAGAATGATGTCGACATGCCAACTTTTGACATTTTAAGCCAATGTACGGGGGAAAGAAATTGTTGTTTATGTTGTTCACCGAGGTTAGTGTTATAACTACATGCCAACCTTTTTTTTTTTACATGCTTTAGATTTTGTTATCGTTATACCATTACATGCTTAAGGTTTTGTTTATCGCTTTAATTTTACTCAAGATCCAACTCATAAATATATAAGAACCATTACAATTTTCATAAGAACCAAAACAAAGATTAGTTAAGAATAAGTATAATGTTTCATAAGAACTAATAATGCATTAGACAAGAATTAATATAGCATTAGACAAAGATAATGTTACCAATACATAATTAGTTAGTAACAAGTATATAATTTTTATGGTAACCATTATCGCATTAGATAAAGAACTCAATACAACATCGATTTTTATGTGAAAATATAATTGTTTTCGTTACATTTTCGTCATTTGTAAAAGGGGAAAAGTTTGAGGCTGAAAGCAAATCAGATTGATGAGATGGTTTTGACTACCAGTGATATAGTCCAAGTGTGATGAACCGGAGAAGAAAGCGCCGATAGAGTAAGTGGCGCACTGCGCGTGAACATTTAAAAAGTGTTGTTCTACCGCTCCATATACAAGAACATTTGATCTACCGGGTTATCATCTAATGCATCGGGTCCTAGTCAAAGAGTTGTTGTTATTTCAGTGATTTCCCAAGGTTTGCATGGAGATGCCATCCATATTCAAAGGGCATTGTTTGAACAAAGGGTTTAAAATAGACTTAACAATGTGAAAAGGTTTGTTTTTTATCGTTAACAATGCTATAGTTTTTTTTATGAAACAAATAAATTTGCTTTTGGGTAAAGTGTGTATATTAACATGGTGATTGTTAATGTCAACGTGTATACTAATATGTTTTTATATCAAGGACTGGACAAATTTCCGGGAAGAATGACATTATCGAACCTCAGATTTGAATTTGGGTCTATTCCAATTTCATCTAAAATGTGGTTTTATAAATTAAAGACTCTCGTCAATGGTTGACGATTTATGTGAGTTATTTTTTTTTTAAATTTATGTTTGTATATTTATGGTTACATTATTTATTTGTTTAAGTAAATAGCTTTTAATAAAGGTTGTTAATGTCATATATGCTTTTGTTACCGCTATACGACTGCTTTTGTTACTATTATATTATTTGTTTGGTTACTAGTATACAACTATTTGGTTACTATTATATAATTGTTCCGTTACTATGATATATGTTTTATAGATGTTTTGGTAACCAACATATAAATTGGTATGTTACTATTTAAACATGTTTTTTGTTTGCTATGATATAAGTTGTTGTTATCGTTATATATCCGCTTTTGTTACTATTATATTATGTTTGGTTACCGTATACAACTATTTGGTTACTATTATATAATTGACTGGTTACTATGATATATGTTTTATATATGTTTTGGTAACCAACATATAAATTGATATGTTACTATTTAAACATGTTTTGTTTGCTATGATATAAGTTGTTGGTTACTGTTATATATCTGTTTTGTTACTATTATATTATGTTTGGTTACTGGTATACAACTATTTGGTTACTATTATATAATCGATCGGGTTACTATGATATATGTTTTATATATGTTTTGGTTACCAACATATAAATTGATATGTTATTATTTAAACATGTTTTGTTGCTATGATATAAGTGGTTGGTTATCGTTATATATCCTGCTTTTGTTATTATTATATTATGTTTGGTTACTAGTATACAACTATTTGGTTACTATTATATAGTTGTTCCGTTACTATGATATATGTTTTATATATGTTTTGGTTACCAACATATAAATTGATATGTTACTATTTAAACATGTTTTTTTGCTATGATATAAGTGGTCAAGTTATCGCTATATAACCTGCTTTTATTATTGTCATATATATTGCTTTTGTTACTATCATATTACTGCTTTTGTTAATATAGTACAACTTTTTGGTTAATATTATATAATTGTTTTGTTACCATCATATATGTTGATATGTTGATATATAAACATGTTTTGGTTACTATGATATAAGTGGGTGGTTACCGCTATATAACTGTTTTTGTTACCGCTATATAACCTTTTTTGTTACTATTATATTACCGTTTGTTACTATGTTACAAACTGTTTTTGGTTACTATTATATAATTGTTTGGTTACTATCATATATGTTATATATATGTTTTTGTTACCATCATATAAACCGATATGTTGATATATAAACATGTTTTGGTTACTATGATAAAAGTGGTTGGTTACCGCTATATAACTGCTTTTGTTACCGCTATATAACTTTTGTTACTATCATATTATCGCTTGGTTACTATGTTACAACTGCTTTGGTTACTATTATATAATTGTTTGGTTACTATCATATATGTTATATATATGTTTTTGTTACCATCATATAAACCGATATGTTGATATATAAACATGTTTTGGTTACTATGATAAAAGTGGTTGGTTACCGCCATATAACCTGCTTTTGTTATCGCTATATAACTTTTGTTACTATCATATTATGTTTTGGTTACTATGTTACAAACTGCTTGGTTACTATTATATAATTGTTTGTTACTATCATATATATATATATATATATATATATATGTTGGTTAAGATCATACATGTTTTATTATTTTTTTTCTTCAAATTATGTTTTTATAATTATGGTTACATTATTTAGTTGTTTAAGTAACTAGCGCTAATAGTTGTTGGTTACATTGATTACATAATGTTATTTTTCAACACTATTATATATATATATATATATTTTTTGTTCAAAGATATCAATGTTGCATTATATTACTTCCGTAAATTGGCCGTACATTCTCGACATCGCGTATATAAGGGCAACGACTACGGATTGTTGGTTCCATGCCAAGATGACCTCTTTCAAGAAGAGTATACAAGAAAAAATTCAGATAAGAGTGTATTGTCCGGGAGGGTGATGTTGTCGAAAGTACATTCATGGATCTGTTTATGGATGTCAACACACCATGGAAAAATGTTGACTATGTTTTGTTCCCCATACATATGTCATCACCGACCATTGGTTTTTGTTAACATTTGATGTGCATCGTAGACGCCTAACTGCTTATAATTTCTCGCAATTTCAAAAGGAAATCCATGCAAACAAAAATCATGGATGTTTCAGAACCGTATATATTTATTCTTTCCACTTTATTGCGCAAGGTTGGATTTTGGAGAGATAGGAGTGATATTGACTTTAGCAAATGAACCATATCGCAATAAGGAGGAAGATGACATAATTGAGTTAGAATTTGCAGAGTCTGGTTCTAAATGTGGAGGGTAAGGGTCAGATTGTTTACAATTTTGAATTATTATATTTAATTATTTTGGTTATCATCATCTAAATCTGCTTTTGGTTACTATGTTGTAAATGTTTCGTTATCAGATAAACCGATATGTGTTATATATAGTTGATTCTAGTATTGATTTTGGTTATCTTTTGTGCATTTGTACATGTTGATCATGGGTTGTTCACAATTTGTTTTCACGAGCATGTCATTCATCGTAAGATTGATGAAATTCCTATTCCATTCCCCGTCTGCATAATATCGAAAGAAGTTATGTACAAACCTATATATGCATGCAAGGAACAAACAATTGGAGGGATATGAGACTGACAGAGAATTTCCATGAAGATTTGTTCCAGATTTTGATTAGTTCAGATATTGTTGTGTTGTCAATAATGAATTATGTTATGTATTTTATTTTTTAATATACACAACAATTTTGTATGGTTCATTAAGGATGATTACTGAATCTTATATAGATGGGATTTCATATGTTATTATAATATCGCTTTTGGAATTAATTTTGTGTGTTGTTGGTATTTGATTCGCTTTTAGGTCGTGGTTTGCTACATTATTTTGAAATGTACAAATTGGTAACCAAATATATATAAAAGGGTAACCAACTAATGTTTTGATAGTAAATGAGATGTACAATATTGTTTCGTGACATATAATCGTTGTTAAATATATTTTTGAGATGTAAAGTAAGTATCCAAATTGTTATATAAGAGTAACCATTTGACTTTATGTTAAGAATCAAATAATTTACAATTTATATTTGGAATATTTGTCAAGTGAATAAAGTATTTTTTTGTGGGTTCCCATTTGTATTGGCAACTCATAATGAATGCAAAAATCAAATGCTTTAATCAATAAAAATGTTGGTTATCAGACAAAATTAAAAATGCTACCATCTATGTGGTTTATGGTTAATGATAGTAAACAATTATATATACATGTATCTACACTCTTAATATAAATGCATTATATCGTGGTTTTTTGGTCTTAAAACCGGTGGATTATTGCAGTTTTCCGTCAGGTCCTTTCTCTCGCACTCGCCGATTTGTTTTGAATTTTGATTTTAGATCCGTGGTTTGTATTCTCCCTACTTTTGGTCTTCCAAATTGGTCTTCTTGTGTTTGGTGGTTTTACAACCATGTTTCTTACTTCTTTCCGTACATCCCGCTTTTCTTTGTCATCTAACGCATAATTGAAGTTTAATATGTGTTGACCAAAGTTGTTTTATAGTATTTTTTGAGCAAAAATCATAATAATTTCAAATTTCGCTTGCTTTCATAATAAGAAAGAAGACGCGGACATGGCATCTCATGGTAATCAAATTTTCCACATGTGCATGTCCTTTTGTCGATGTCCACAATATATTGTTTCGATTTACATAAAAAAATAAAAAATCACTAAGTTTGATGTCTCAACCTACATCACAAATTAATCGTTGTTAGAATACAAGATAACCGAATCATTTTCATTATCCTAAAAAAAAGAATACGATTAAAAGTAAACAACTCAATGTTATAATTACAAAACAAGTAACTAAGCAAAGAACTCAACTTAGCAAAGAATATTATAATTATACAGAGTAACCAAATAAACATCGCTAAGAACCAATATAATGATACTATCAATAACCAACTCAAAGAAAGAATATTTTAATTATTAAGAGTAACCAAACAAGTATCACTTAGTAACCAATATAATGATACACAAGAACCAACTTAGCAAAGAATTTCAGAATCATTGTAATGATATGCATTAATCAATTAAGTATTAATCGACAACCAATACATATAATATTTCATAAGAACCAAGTTACCATTACCAAAGACACAAGTTATTATTAGTTAGTAAATATTATAGTGTAAGACAAAGAACTAAATCAAAGATTAGACAAAGAAACAATTCAACACTAATTAGTAATATTTTGCAAGAAGAAGAAAAAAAGATTAATAAGTAACCAAAGACAATGATACACAAGAATAAACTCAAAGAAAGGTCAATTAACCATTATAATGTTTTGCAATAAGCAATTAGGTATCAAGTTAAGAACCAATATAATATTACATAGTAACCAAGTTATTATTAATCAAGAACAAGTCAAGATTAGTCAAGAAACATTATAGTTTAACACAAGAATTAAGTCACCAGTAATCAAGAAATAATTGAACATTAATTAGTAATATTATGCAAAGAATCAAGACATCATTAGTCAAGAATAAATACAATATAAAAATTAATGCAATAAATTATAATTTGTATTTGTTACCTTAAGTTTCCTTGATTTAATGATATTAGATTGCAATCTTTCTTCATTGCCAGGAAAGTGTTGTGAATGTTGATAGGTCGCTTGTTTGTTTGTGAAATACCATCTTTGAACCGCATAACGTAGTATTCAATCATTGATGCAACCGGAAGATCCCTAATCATCTTAATTGCGTTGTTAATAGATTCATGTGTTTGAAGTCATTGTTGAGTATCTCGCCATAAAGCCCCCATGGAGCTCGGTGCACTTTTCCAACTCGACCTCTTCCTCCAAATATATCCTTATTCGAGGATCAATGGCATCAAGTTCAACCATGTGTTTGTTGAATTGTTAAATGTCAGATGCTCTACATGCCCCGTTGTAAGACCTGTTTAAGTTCTCTTTCTCTCTTTTTGAATCTATTTTTATATTTTTCAAGATATGGTATGCAAGCAGAAGATGCATGACATCCGAAACACATAATTCATCCTCAGATTATGGCTTCATGTCTATCTCAAACAATGCATGGCCTTCCCTTACTCCCACAGTTAGCTCTTAAATTCATGAAAACCATCTCCATGATAATTCATTTTCATTGCCAACCATCGCAAAAGCAATCGGAACAATGTTTTGGCCAGATCTTGTGTGCTTGCTATCGTAGTGTCCCCCGTAAGTTGATTGTATGAATGTGCCATCGACACAATAATTGGAAAGCAATGATGCCATGCTTGAATGGATGCTCCAATGGCAAAGAATAAATATTTGAAACTAGCATTTGATTCCAACTCAAGAGTCGTGGAAGGAACTCGTTATGAAAAATCAACATTATCAATAGAATTATAAGTAGATAATGCTACAAAGTAACCAAGACAAAGATTAGATAAGAACCAAATTATTGTCACAAAGAACCAAGACAAAGATTGGACAATATAATTTTATACAAGAACAAGACAAGAGAGATAAAGAACTAATGTACTTAATGTCAAGATTCAAGACAACATTAGTCAAAGAACCAATTATCCAAACATTATTAAAAAGAACTAAAAAACAAGAAGGAATATATTGTTATACAAGAATTAATCAATAACCAATATATTGTTACACAATCAAGAATCAATATATTGTTACACAAGAATTAATACAAAGATTAGTCAAGAACTAATAAAACTTTAGACAAAGATAATGTTACAAAGAAACCAAGATAAGATTAGACAAGAACTCAACATATTTGCTTACAAAGAACTAATACAAAGATTAGATAGTATAATGTTTCCAAAGAATCAAGACAAAGATTATACAAGAAAGAAAAAGATAAGTACTATACAAATTACTAAGATATCATTTTGCAAAGAACTAACATATAAAAGCAGACAAAGAACTCAAGGTAAGATTAAACAAGAACCAACATATTGTTTTAAAGGAACCAAGACAAAGATTATACAAAGAAACAATATATCGATATACAAAGAATAAAGATATCATTAGCAATTAACAAACAGCTTTCATTAGACAAGAATCAATGTATTTACGAGTAAACATTAATATAAAAAATCAAGAGAACTCATTTAAAATTATAAATATGAGGTAGGTAACCAATGCACATTATAAGAACCAAATCACTTGAATCGAGTAATCAACTAATCATGAAAAATAATAATGTGTTTTAAATTGTTACCGGATTTGTTTTTCGCAAAGATGTGTAACCATGATGGGATCAATGAGTAGTCGTGTGTATTTCCTCTTACCTTTTCTAACGCTTTCTCCTTCGATCTCCATGCTTTTTGGTAAGAGATGTATACATTATATTCTCATCATCATGTCCTCGATAATATCGGGTTGGTGTGTATATTTTCTTCAAATTTTGTTAATTTATGCATTATGCATTCGCTACCAACTCACTATTTGCTTGTCTGTGTGGTCTCCAAAGAATACGCCGATCGAACACGCGTGAATGTCATCAATTCCCTCACCTTGAACAGACCGGGTTTTTCAATACTTGATGCTCTCATCTTCCATTTGCAATTTTCATCATCTACGCACGACACCAAAGACAAAGTCTCTACGACCTGCTCGCTGAACTTTGTGTCATTCTGCTTTTCTCGATTGAACGCAAATTTCATTGATTGTGATAGGATTTTTTTGTCTTTGTAAGTTTGATGTAATTTTACTTCACGCTCATTCGGATCCGTTATTACATCATCATATCGCCCCCTTCCGTATGATTTGTCATGTTGTTCCGTCTCGTTGTTGTTCCATAATTTCCATTGCAAGTCGATCAAAGATATCAAGGCTCCAATTTGGCAATCTTGTGTTGCTAGTGGAACTAGTGTGAATTCCTCAGGTGATGATCGATCATGCTACATCTTGAACAATGATTCTTCTATATTTGTCAAGTTATGCAAGATTGTTGTATACCGCTTCTTTTTTCAATATCTATAATAATGGGAATTTTCCTTGTTCATCGATTTTCTACCGACTTCAATAAAGAATCTCAAGGTTGCTTCATCCGATATACGACGGTGGAATGTCGAGTCTAATGTGAAATTTAATCGACAATGTTGTTTTGTTTGTGTTCATCTCAGAATGCAATGCATATCATGTTTTGCATTTCTCCGAATCTAACAAGTTGATGGAACTAATATGCCCAGAACTTCAAAGTTGGTGTATCGTTACTATCACCCATGTACCGCTGAAATAAAGCACAACAGAATCATCTCCATTGTTCTAAAAATGTAATAAGTCTTGTAAAGTAACCAAATCAATGTTAACCAAGAATCAAATCATATAATGTTAGTAATCGAGAATGAAACACATTAGTACATTCATTTTACAATGGAAACAATCGCTTTAATTTTATTTGTTAGCAATTAAATTATGATAGTTGTAAAAAGGTAACCAATGTAGCCAATTAGTTTCCATCATAATAAAACAAACCAATATAAATTAATCAAATATTGCACAAAGAATCATAACAACATTATACAAAGAATAAAATCCAATGTAGATAAAGAATCAACACATGTTTAGTTAAGAACTATAAGATAAAAACATCATCCATTTAATTGTTATAGTGAAAACAACCAAAAGATAGAGTGTTTGTGGGGCGCTAAAAAATAATTGTTGTCAGAACCAATGTAGTTAACAAGTAAACATTAATATAACCAATGTAGTTAACAAGTAACCATTAATATAAAAATATAAGTATAAGTATAATTAGATTAATGTAGTTACCATTTCAAAGATTAATGAGTATCCATTATATTTTTACATAGATCCAAATCAAGATTATTCAAGAACCAATATAATGTTAAACAAAGAACTAACTCAAAGATTAGTCAAGAAACATATACATATACATATACATATACATACATAGGTAACTATATACATTTAATTGTTCTATAACCATATATAACCATAGGAATTTGTAAGAACTATATGTAAATATATACATATAATTTTTATAATCGATACACCTCAATATTAGACAAAGAACTCAATACAATGTAGTCAATGAGTAACCTCAATTATAAAAGAATATAAATTTGTAATCTTACACAAGAATCGTGTCAAGACTATCGAAAGTATCCGTTATAGTTTTATATAGAACCAAATCGTAATTAGTTAAAGAACCAATATATCAAAGTCAACATTAGTCAAGAATTAATTCATCATTTTCATTAACCAATTCAAAGATTGTTCAAGAATATTATACAAGAAACATTATAATTTTAAACAAAGAACCAAATCAAAGAATATGCAAGAACTACAATAAAGTTACCCAAAGAATCAAATCATCATGAATCAAGAATCAATATATTGTTACATAGTAACCTATGAAGCATTAGACAATAACTAGCTTATTATTAGATATTATAATGTTACAAAGTAACCAAAACATTATTAGACAAAGAACCAACATAGCTTCATACAAGAATCAAGACAACATTAGACATTATAATGTTACAAAGTAACTAAGATAAAGATTAGACAAGAACTCAACATATCATTACATCAGAACTCAAGATATCATTAGACAAGAATCAAGACAAAGATCGAACAATATAATGTTATACAAAGAACCAAAACAACAATAGATGAAAGAATTCAACAAACAGATAAGGCAAGAACTCAATGTTTATGATGAGTAACCATTAATATAAAAATTCAAAGAAAGGTAACTATATGCATATGAACTTTAAACTCACATACCCTCGAGTTTAGATTTGTATCAAGTTTCGTGATATTGTTTTTGGTTCATCGAACTCAAGTAGATGTTGATTTTGTATACTAGTTCGCCTTTCTCCGATCTTAGATGTTTGTCGCAGAGAGTTGAGTCGAAAAGGCAATCGTCGATGTAAGATTTGGCTTTCTCCGATATCAAAGTTGCATGTTGATGTGTTTGTGATTTTTTTGTTATCGAACTTCAAGTAGATGATGATTTTGTATACTATTTCGCTTTCTCCGATCTTAGATGTTTGTCGCGATCGAGAGGTGAGTTGAAAGGCAATCGATTTTCGATATCAAAAAGATTTGGATTTATCGATATCAAAGTTGCATGTTGTTCGACATGTTGTGATTTCAATTTAGGAGCCTAAGTAATTAGTGTTAGATAAGTATATTATATTTGGTAAAAATCGATATATATGCGTGATGTTACCAACTTTATTGTTGTGTTGTTTTATTTTTGTAATTATGTTTTGTGTGTTTTATTATTTTGTAATTATTTTCTAATTGTATTTAGTGCTTCTTTTGAGTGCCAATGGGACCCATTAGAGGGTTAAAGAGAAGGAAGAAGGCAGAGAAAGGAGTTGACCAAAATGGTTCTATCACGACCCAACTCCAGCCCTTGGATTGGTGGGACGATTTCTCTAAGAGGCTCACTGGTACATACTATAATTTTACAATCTTGTTATAAGCATACGTTTTAATGATTTAGTTTGTTCTAACTTTTTCTTGACTGTTTATAATGCTATTGCTTTTACTGGGCATGCTTATGACTTATGAGAGAATCTCTTAGGTTTTCTGTGTTATCAGTGAAATTTCTTGACATGGGTCGAATCTACTTTTATGTAAATTTGTTAGTTCCTTGCTCTATTAATTGTCATGGACAACTTTTGATTTGTTAACATATACTGCAGTTTTATCTGGCACTCTGATAAATTTAGGTATTTTATATGCTTTTAGTTTTACACAAGTGCTTAATCCTAAGAAAGTAATGGTGATGAAAGATTATATGCTTAATGCATTATTGGAATCATTCCCTAAAAACCTTATGCTCTGTTTGGATTGAAGGAATAGAATGGAATGGAGGACGGAATGGAATGATTTTAAGATATTTTAAGTGTATGTTTGGTTGTTGTTGGTGGTGGGTGTTGTTAGATAATGGCAAAATTATCATATATCCATTCCATTAAATTGATTTTATTCCATCTTCTCCACGTAGAATAAAAAACAAAAGGGATGGAATGAATTTTCATTCCATTGGAATGATTTTATTCCAAAATGATAATCAAATACACTTTTTATTTCATTCTTTCCTCTATTCCATTCACTCAATCCAAACGTAGCACAAGTTTTTGAGGAATTGGTGACTTGGTATTTGATTTCATTCCTAAAATCAATTTTGAGTCTTCTATTAAAAGCTAGTGTTTTCCTGCTGTAGTATAGGACTCCCTGGCCTTTAGTACCTTAGCGGCTAGAAGAAAATGGGTTTCCCAGTATCTTCAATTATTATTCTGATCAGGGATGCTTAGTGGACTAATTCACCCTATGTCTAGATTGAGGGAATGGAATGGAATGAAAAATAGTGTATTTAATGATCCTTTTAGAGGATAAACCATTCTAATGGAATGAAAATTCATTGCATCCCCTCTTATTTTTATTCTATGTGGGAGGTGGTAGAAAAAAGTACATTCCAATGGAATGGATATATGTGATAATTTTGCCATCATATCACGCCACCCACTAGCACCAACAACCAAACATACACTTAAAAATGATTTCATTCCTTTGTCCATTCCATTCCTTCAATCCAAACGCAACAAATTAGGTAGCGTTTGATAGCACATTGGTATGCGTTGGCTTGGTGTTTTAACTCCCAACTCTTAGAGACAATAGATTAACTTTTCTTTTCTCCTCAATGGATTTGGGCACATGGCCATATCATTTAATTCCTATTTTGTTTGTTTGATTTGCTTATATTCTTTGTTGCAATAGTAATTGGATGTTTTATACTTGGCAAAACTTACAGTATTGGTTTCTTATTACTCTAGTATGGTTATTATAAGGAAAAAATATTCTATGGGCTATACCAAAGGAACTGTATGGGGATTTTAATGATCCCAAAAAATGATTTTTGCAAACCGTGTTCAGCATGTAAATGATGTAATGCTATTTTAAGTTTTGTAGAGGTGGTGAATACATGCTTCTATACTTACAATCACTTAATAAAACTTTTTCTTTGAAAATAATAAAGACTGAGGTATAACGTCATGGTTTGAAATAATATTTCTTTGCGAGAATGTATTACACTAGTGATGGCTATGATAAAATTTAAATCACAAGGATTTGAATACAACATTTTCTTTCTCACTTATTGCTGAAACACAATAATGGACCATGACCAAACAGGGTCTCTTGCTATAATTGCTAATTTTATTAGTTTCTAGTGCAGATGAGTGATCCGACAAGTTTTGAAAATGAGAAAGAAAAATAGTCTATTTTTAGTTGCTAGATTCCTTGAAACGGGTGGGGAATTGCACTGTAATAATTTGTGAAACTACTTTCTCGCTACACGATTTTGGACGAAGCCAGCTGGTGGGTTTCAGTTGGTGTAAGGAGCTTCACAATCTCAAAAGACTATTATGTATGTTGAGTTCAGATTTTTTCTATTAGTAGACATCTAGAAAGTACAGCCTTCCCATTCAAACTTATTTCTAGTCATAATTGGTGACTGTCTGGTAGATAGTTTATAGAGGTAGTGTTTGGAGGACCACGCTACATGGTAACTTAGAAAAGAGAACAAAGTTAGTCTCTGAGGATAGAAATTGCTGGTGTAACTTTCTCTCATCATGTCTGGTACCTCCTTACAAATGTTGTCTTCAAAGTTTGATACAATTAGCAATCAAGTTATTCCTGGAAGTTCTAGATGATTATGTTGAGCTTCTAGTGGAAACAGATGCACTTGGCAGAAAACTAAAGGAATTTTTAAAAGTTTTTGTTCTCAGTTTTCTTTCTCATTTCCTAAATTTTGGTTTGGATATCAAGACCAAATATAGTATCAAAATTTTCTTAGTGAAATTATGAAAGAATAGAAAGAAATCAGTTTGTTCTTATCCCCTCTTTACCATCCAGTAAAATAGAACTTTGGCCTTTTCTAGATCATGCAGGCAATGTTAAGGTTTTCCCAATTATCTTTGCCATTTTAATTAGTATTAATGGAGGCTTCAACTTCTTTCTGTTTTTGGCATTGTAGCTTCAAAATGGTTTCTCCAGAGTGGTCATAATATGATTTTGTGCACCGTTCCCTTGTTGTTTGCTCCATGAATAAGATGCAAAATGTAGTAAAATGTTGAGCATAGTTGTTACGGCGTCACGACGAGTCATGGCGATGAGTTTTATGGCGCGCTTAATAAGCGACAAGGCGACCATATAGCGACAAGATCATTTACAATGTGCAATTTATATATTATTTATTTTACCTAACAAGTATATTGACAATAAAATTTTATATACATTAAAATCAAAATATAATACTATGGAATAACATTAAAAAATAAATTATGTAAATATTTAGCTAACAATCCAAAAATAAAGTAGATAAATTGTACCACTATAAACCACATCAAATAAATAAATGTTACATATCAATGCATAAAATATAAAAAGTACATATATAAATTATAAATAAATACATATATAAATATATATATATATATATAATTTATTATTATTATATATATTATATATTATTATATTTATATATTTATAATTTAATAATAATATTTATATAGTTTATATTTATTATTATAATTTATAATTATAATAATATATTTATAATTATAATTATTTATTATATATATAAAGACCCAGCAAAAGAAAGAAGGCTAACGGGAAAAAAAAAACCCGACACCCTGTTACTATATTATCAGACAGTGCTATCAATCTTGTCCACATAAGAGAAACCATACTTATCAGACAGTGATAACTAGTCGGTATAAACAAAAAGAAAAAACTATATCCAAGCAGCCGACTAGTAAGAAGAAAAAGGTGAAGAAAAAAAACAAAAAAGACGTAGCTGGTAGTCACCGATCGTAGTTGTCTCATCGATCGGAGTCGCCTCGCCGATCAGAGTCGGAGTTGCCGATCGTTGTCTCTCTTTCAGTCGCAGCCCAGTCGACTTCGCTTCTTTCTCTCTCTCTCTCTCGGTTCTCTCGACTTCGAAGTTGGATGATCGATCTTCTGTTATCTGATTCGACTATCGATCGAGTGGCTAGGTTTGGCTTTCCTTGCGACGTCATTTTTTTTTTAAAACCCAGTTTAGATTTGAGTCGACCCATGAGACCAAGTCGCTCGACCATCCTGGTAGTCGCCCAAGTCGTCACCTGGTTGTCCAAGGCGACGCCTTTGTTTTTCAGTCGCTCGCCTTTCACCCAAAAACCAAGTCGCGCACTCGCCTTACACATCTCAGACCGACTAGACGACTTGGTGTCGCCTAGGCGATGCCTTAACAACTATGTTGAGTAGATCTTATTCGTTTAGGTACGCGGTACAAATACGGGTACGTGGTGCACTATATAGTTAAAACGCGGCACGCTAGTGTATATATAAAGTTGTTTTACAAATTCTCATAGAAGTAAATGAAATAAGCCTGTCTTATTGAAATTTTTTAGTTGAATCAGCAAGTTGGTTGTTTAATAGATAGTTTAGGATAAATATATTGTTTGTGCATCCAATACTAAGTTAGAAATTTGATATTGGTGCAACTATATAAAACAAGAAAGAAGTTTTTTACTAAATTTAAGTATTGGTATGATAGTATCGTGTTTGGGTACACTAGATCATCGCTATTCTAGGTCGAAGAGTATTTGATCACTCTGATCTTAACTGGCCATGCTTTTAAGTGCTGTTGAATTTTTTTACTCTGTGTTCCCTCAGTTACTGTCTATTTATTTTTCCTCTCACGTGATTCCTGTTTATCATGTCTCCTTAAAATTTGACCATTCTTATGAATGTAAATTTGACCCCATATTACATCTTTCTTAGGCAACTGCATTTGCTATGCGGAACCTGCATAATGCTTTGATTGTTCCCTGAGATTGTAGAGTTGTTTGTTTTTCTCCAGATACATGACCCTAATGTCTCTGACATTCCAGATGAGTATATGATTAATTTGTTTTTACTACGGCTTTTCAGGTTCTTTATCTCAACCAAAGGATTCAGCTAATTTTGAGTCAATCTTCAAGATATCGAGAAATACATTTGGGTACATTTGTTCGCTTGTGAAGGAAGAGATGATGGCAAAGCCATCAAATTTCACTGATCTGAATGGGAAGCCTTTGTGCCTTGAAGATCGGGTAGCGGTTGCTCTGAGAAGACTGAGCTCTGGAGAATCATTGTCAGCTGTTGGTGATTCATTTGGTATGAACCAATCAACTGTTGCCCAAATAACCTGGCGGTTTGTAAAAGCCATGGAAGAAAGAGGAATGCACCATATCCAATGGCCTTTAACTGGAACAAAGATGAAATTGATCAAGTCTAAGTTTAAGAAAATCCGAGGCCTTCCAAATTGTTGTGGGGCCATCGACACCACACACATCAAGATGTGTCTGTCTACAGTTGACCGATCAAATGAGATCTGGTATGATAAAGAGAATAATGGCAGTATGATTCTGCAAGCAATTGTGGACCCAAATATGAGATTTCTTGACATCTTTGCTGGGTTACCGGGTAGTTTGAGCGACTCCCTTGTGTTCAGAAGCTCAAGTTTCTTCAAACTTTGTGAAGAAGGAAAGAGACTAAATGGGAAGGCGAAAGAACTTTCAAACGGAATAAAATTAAGAGAATATATTGTGGGGGATGTAGGGTTTCCCCTATTACCATGGCTGCTAACTCCTCATCAAGGAAGGAACCTTTCTGATTGTGAGGACTACTTCAATAAGCGGCATAATGCAATGGTAATGGTGGCACAAAAGGCACTTGCGCGGTTGAAGGAGACATGGAAGATTATCGATGGAGTTATGTGGAGACCTGATAAGAATAAGTTGCCGAGGATTATTCTTGTTTGCTGCCTGCTGCACAATATAGCAATTGATTTAAACGATGAGGTGCAAAATGAAATTCCATTCTCAGATGATCATGACTTGGAATATCGGCAGCAAATATGCAATTCTATTGATATGTCTGCCTCTGAAATGAGAATGAAGATGTCTCTCTATCTCTCTGGAAGGTTGCCCACATAATAGTACGTCGTCTCTCTTCTTTTAAGGCTTTTATCTTTCTCAGATCATCAGTTAACCATTCAGTTGTAGTATTGGCAAGTTTTGATAGTTACGTTATGTGCAGTTGCTGAGTTTTAGAAGCAATAAAGAAATTGTGTCATGAACTCTTTACTGTCTAGATTATTCAAAAGAATAAAAACTACGGTTAATCAATAAATTATTCGCAAGGATCCTTTTGAATTATCATCTTCTATGTACGTACAATCACATAATAGTGTAGTACTCCCTCCCTCCCAAAAAAGAGTCTCATTTGAGTAGTTGTTATCAGAAACTAATTAGACTTGCAAGTAATTTAGTACTTCATCTTCCTGAATTTAACCTTATATATTTGTTGGTCTAGTCTGAAACCTACTTCAGGCCCGACCACCAAGTATAGTGACCACTGTTTATCTGGAATAGGATCCTCTTCATTTCAAATGAAATGGAATCTCTCTATTTCAGGTACAGATTTAAAATGTATTGGACTTGTTTAAGCTCGACCTGTTTAAGCTCGACTCGACCTGTTTAAGCTTGTCTTGAGCTCAATTCATTTATTAAACAAGCAGAATTCAAACAACATAATTCAAGCTTGTTTAAAGCTCATCTTGTTCAACTTAACTTTAGTTGAGCTCAAGCTGGAGCTGGGCCAAAACATGAAAATATTCACACAAGTTGGAGACCTCAACCCCAATATGGGAGTTATCTTGTAGTCGTTTGTCCCATTCTTTCTCATTTCTCTCTCTTCCTCCTGTAGTTAACACCACCACATCATCAAAGCCTCATCTCAATTATGCATGCAATACCCACTGTTTTCATGCATGTTTTTCCTTGTATTATTCTTTCATTTTAGTAATATCATAATAATTACTTTAGAATTTTTAACGAATCTTTGAAAATACTTCAAATAAACTTTCAAAAATTAATAATGATCATATAATTAATTTAAAATGAAGGGAGTATAATAGACGATTGATTTGAGTTGGACAATTCAACATTATATCAAAGCTGATTATATGTTAACAAGGGTGGGAAAATGTCACCTTTATATTTTTGCATGGAAAATGATATGTATTGTAAATATTTACGTCGATTTTTTGATTGTCAGTTATGTGTACAAGTATAGGGATAATTTATTTATTTTTTGGAGAGAGATGTAATAAGTGGAATTCTCTTATAATTTTTACCAATTTTATGTATTGATACATTGCAATATATTGTAATTATAATTATAATTCGACGTAAATTTATTGCGGTACATGCACGACTCTTCTTACATTTTCTTACATTTTAATTTTAATACAAGACACTATGGATTTGTTGATAAAAAAAATTGACCACTCTTGACTGGAAATAGATGAGCATGAAACAATACTATATTCTCAAATTTACTTTAAAAAATTATTATTTTTAGAGTAAACATAAAATAAAAATACATTCTAAATATTAATTTTTTTTATGAATAAGGTTGTTTTTATAAAACAAAGATGGATTAATACCTAGTAACATACAGAATTATTTAAAAGCCTTATTACATAGTTCGGTCCCTTTATAAAGTTCAACTAGTCTAATTTCCGTGCAAGGCACGGGATGTTTATATATATATAACTAATTATTAATAAATAATAACATTAATATTTATAACAAAATAAATTTTCATTATCTATACTACTTTTTTAACTCAAATTAATTTAAAATACATGATATTTATATAAAATATAAATAAATTTAACTTCAATATTTAAGTAAATTACATTACATACGATTTTTAAATCTATTTTGGATAGAACATTTCATCGATGTGGCAGTTATTATTATTAATATTTACTTAAATTTTTGTAAAACTTATGAAAGTTTTTGAAAGAAAAAAAATTTTTTCTTATGCAAACTTCTTACTATATTATATATATATATATATATATATATATATATATATATAATGGAAAAAAATAGAATTTAAGACATGTCTTAGCCAATTTAGTTAAGAATATATAATAATTTTGATGACGACGTAGTTTTGTATAAATTTATACTTAATTTTTCTTTTTTTAAAAAAAAACTCTAAAATGAAAATTTTAATCCTAAGAGATAAAACTACGTAGTTTTAGTTAAGTAACTTTGATCAACCTTAACTCAAATGTGATGTCCCCAAAAATAGGTCCACACAATTTATTTTGAATCGTTAAAATACATTCTACAAAATTCAAATACAAATTTTTCCTATTTACAACTATTAAACTGTCGTGCAAAATACGACAACACACATATTGCGAGTTTTGATACAAATATTTTATTGTATCTAATACGACAATATCCACACTCAATCTTAAATTCTCAATATAATTATTATCATACTATTTTATAATGTTTTAAGATACTTCTATAGTTTCGGACCATCACTTCATTCTCCGGCTAGTCTCAGTTACACTCTCATTTTTTGAGAAGAATAAAGGAACAAAAAAAAAATGGTGAGCTCAAATAACCCAGTAAAGTATATCATGACTAGATAATAAAGAATAAATTATCATTAATCGTCAACAATAATAAATCATTGAGTTATTATAATATCAATTTTCAACGATAACTGCACTAGAACAAACAATCCATTAGAAGAGTCAAAATAGACATAATGTAAGACCCCGAATTTTATGAAATAAAAGTATTCAATTTTTCTTATAATTACAATTCAGTAAATGGTTAAATTGATAAAAAGTTAAAGTTAAGGGTGATATATGAATTTTTTTTCAAAAATACGCAAGTGGTTATAAAATATTCATTGTTGTTTGAGAGAATATTCGTTTGGTCGTGGAATATTAAATCTTTGTCGGAAATATTAAATGACTGCCAGTAATTGACCTGTATGGGAGCCCCCATAGCGAAAGCGATTGGATGAAGAAAGCGACAAATATAAGTTGTTTAAAAATAACAGGCGTAGTTATTACAGATTATCTTTGTTAAAATACTAAATTGGTTAAAAACACGAGTAGCACGATTTTGTACCAATTATTGATTCTTACGTAAGAAGACACTTACTCAATAATTGTTACGGAATTCTTATTCGATATTTTATTTTATTGATTGATAATTCTTTGCGTTGATATTTTATTTTATTTCAATAATTGTCCTTATACTGATTATCTTCCATTATCGAAGCAATAATTCATATTATACGAATAATATTATTAGAAAATATTATTGGCAATGTCTAGAAAGTTACATCTAAGGAGAGGTTTGGTCACCTAATCAATTGGCGAAGAAGGAGAAATTCTTATTGGAAAGCCTCTCTTTCCAGGAAGCTGCTGGTTGTCAATAATGTGTTTTTGTAATATTATTTGTGAATAATTAATTATTGATTTATATGATGAGGAAAATATTGATTTTATGAGGATATAGATGGAGAAAATTTTTAATGTGACAATTGTTGAAAATTAATATTTTATCTTTTTCTGATAAAATTATTCAATTAAATATATTATTTTAATAATATATTAATGATGATATTTTTACGATGAATGTGGGATATATGAGTATATGTGGAGGAGTATTTTGTTACCAAAAATATTTAAAGCATGTTTTATATGTCGGTGGACCCCATTTCTTGACTGAAATTTGATTATAGCTTGCAAAATCGTCCGTTTGTGAATTTCGATCAATTTCTGTTTGGAATTTGGAAAAACTTTCTTCTGCAAAGTTGTAGAGAATTGAATTTTCTATAAAAAGTCGCGAGATTCGAATTTTCTGATAAAAAGGCTATTTATTATGAATTATTGAAGTTCTGAAGCTCCGAAATAATTGATTTTTGGAAGTTTAAAATATTTAAAGTGTGAAAAATGTTTTTTGTTTTGTGGGCAGCCCTAGCATGTGTTTATTAAGCTAAAATCAGATTTCTAGAGGCGTAGGAATCTTGATTTATATATGTTATTATTAAATTAAATTTTCTGCTTTGGTGTTTTAAGCATTTTCCTATAAATAGAGTGCTTAGGTTATAATTGAAAATCACACCAGAAACTGAAGTTTTCTCTCTCTATATTATCGAGCGTATTCTTGTGAATATTTTGAGTATACTTTGAGTGTTGCTATACGGTGCAAGTTTGTTGTTGACGTTATTCGATCGGAAATCTTTACTCTTTTGAGGTAAGGGATAATAAGGGATTTTAAAGGTTATTATTTCGAAATTCTTCTGAACCTTCAAAAATTCTGAAAAAATTTGAAATGATAATTTGATGAGTTTTGTTGATTGTGTCCAAAAATGGCGATTTTTGGATGTATAGATTAAGAGTTATGAATTTTATGAGGAAAGACTATTTTAAAAGAAAACTCTTATAACTCCTTGTGGTTAATTCCAAAATTGATGAAATTTTTATTAGGATTACATCTATATAATATCAGTATATCGTGTAAATTTCAGAATTTTTGGATAAAAGTACAATTTATGATAAATGTTTAAATATTCAGTGGTTTTGGCCATGTGAAAAATAGTAAATGACTTTTAAAAATTCTGAAAAAAATATATGTTCAATATAGGACTATATTCTGCTAAATTCCAGAAAAGAAATATTTTTGGAACTGATTTATTATTTTTTATGAAAATGGACTAGTTATGAGTAAATGAATTAAATATGTTATGTGAAGTAAGAAAATTAGAAAATAGGATTTTATGGTTTGAGAATCCTACATGAGGTATATGCAGATTTTTGATGAGGATTTTGGTTATTGGTGATGAAATCTTATGAGTTTGGCATTTTAGAATGATTAAATGCATTATTTAGTAAAGTGTAAATAATTAAAATAAATTGTTTATAAGCTTAAAAAATATTATTCTTTCAATATCATTATACTTAGAAATATTGGTATAGATTTTATTGTGAAATTTATACCTTTTTGAGTCGGGTTTACTATTCATGAGATCTTATTCACGAAAGTTACTATTTTGAGTTTCTTATTCAAAGATTCTTATTCATGAGTTCTATTCATGACAAAATTGGTTTTTTTTCTAACCAAATTATAGTTGATTTATGAATATTACTCCGGAGATTAAAACTATATATTGATTATATTGATTTTATTATCATATATAACATTTTTATAACCCTGATGTTGAAATTCTCTTTCACTGGAGTGTAAAGATGGGTAGATTATTGGTATGATCATGACTAGGGTTCTCTTTGGCGATGGTAGTGAAAAGTTAAATTGTGATTGGTATGATCATGACCATTGAATTTATAATTGAATATCTTTAGCTTAAGTCTGAAAAGGTGAATTGATCAACATGGTTATAATTATTGTTTATATAAATTCTGAAATGATTATATATTTCTTTGAGATATTAATATATTTGGCCTGTAATGCAAATATGAACTGTTGAGGAATATCTTTGGCCTGTAGTGCAAAGATGAATTGGGGATGAATATCTTTGGGTCGTAGTGCAAATATGATCTGTTGTTGAATATCTTCGGCATGTAGTGCAAAGATGAACTGTTGATGAATATCTTTGGCCCGTAGTGCAAATATGAATTTATTAGTAGGATTATAAACATAAACTGTGATTTGGTATAACCATAATCTTTGATGTTTCAGGTGATAAAAATTATCTTTGTCCTGGATGAGAAAAGGAATTTAGAACTACAATTACGATTATGAGTTATACATGTGATTGTGGACAGGAATTGTTGATTGGTGTCACAGGGATAAAACATTGTTGGTGGACTTTTAACATGGAGAAGATAATAGACTTTATAGTCTATTTGACTCTTCTAATGGATTGCTCGTTCCGCTGCAACTATGGTTGAAATTTTTTTATCATCTACCATATGTTCTAAATCTTTGATTTATTATTGATGAAGGCTATTGATAATTTAATTATCTTTAGTCATGATTTTTTTTTACTGAGCTAGTTGTGCTCACCCTTTTGCTTCACAATTCCTTTCAGGTAATAAGAGTGTAGCTGGATCGAGCGGGGAATAACAAGGGAATAGAACGGTGGTCTATAGATGTTGGGGGTGAGGTGAATTTAACTTGGAAGGGTGTTTTGCCACTATCATACAAGATGTCTAATGACATACAACCTCGTGTCATCATAAGACAGGGTTGTGCTAATCCACTTGCTGAGTATATTTACAAGCACTACCTATATAATCTTGGTGTTTGTTTGGAGTATAATACCCAATTAGAGACAGTGGAGATAATGATATGTCAAGAGAAGACTCACCATTGGGAAGAATATGATAGTAATCTTCTCATTTTTTTTTGGGGTCTATTGGGTCAATTGACGAGGATAATTCTGTGGCCATATGATATCTATCATAACCTATCTGCGTGGCCTCCCATATACGAAGGTTTCTTGAGCACTTCCCAAAGATTCTAATTTCTAAAAGCAGTTTTTGACTATACCTTTATGTAAGGTGTCCTTTGTGAGGTGTTGTCCACGATTGGGACATGTGTCACATTTGGTATATATTTGTATCCAAACTCACAGTATATGTGTTGTTGTATTTTGCACGACAATTGTTGTAATAAAGTTGCAGTTATTTTCTGTACCATGTATTTGGCGACTCAGAATGGGTTGGATGGAATGGACCTATTTTGGGGTCGTTACACATAATGTCTATTATCTTCTCCTATTTAAAAAATTCACCATTTATATGTTATCTGTGTAACAACAATCAACAGTTCCTCTATTATGATTTTATCACCAAATATTATGATTTTACCAATACACAATTTCTATAAATCAACAATTCATCTTTGTACTACAAGTCAAAGATATTTATTTATAACACCAATGGTCACGATTATGTCAATTAATAGTTCACCTTTGCATTACAGGTCAAAGAAAACTTTCACCGCGTGTTCTTACCATGCCGACCAAAGACACCAAACAATTATATCGTCTTTGCACCCAAGCCAAAGACGTTCACCATAGCTTGATTCTTTAATGATTAGTACAAGTAACAATAATACAAAGAATGTACACAAGTTGTATGAATAGTGAGATAAAAGAATAATTATTCGAGATTTAACATTTAATTTGTTAAGAGTTCAATAATGTCTAAATTTTCAACATGATGACCAAAACGTGGATTCAAATTCAAGAATGATATTCAAGATTCATATTTGAAAGATAACAAATAAAATTCAATTAAAAGATTAAGGTAAATGAAATGATACTAATTGAAGCGCAAACCTCCAAGAAATTTCTAATCATTTCAGGAATTATAGAAACAATATTTATCATAGTATGTTTAGATTTAGGAATATGAAAGAAAGTGATATCCCTTATAAATATGAAAGAAATGATATCCCTTTTATGAATATGAAAGAAATGATATCGTTTACCTTAATAGGAGATTAGATTTGACTGGTATAAAAGAGATTATCTTGAGAAAATCTTGCACTATTAGCTACACTCAAATATTCTTATACTAAAAAGAAATAAGCACACTATTATAGAAGAAAAATTTCTGATATTGTGATGATATAAGGTGCCTTCCTTTTATAGGCAAGGTGGGGAGGCAAGCCTCCGTTAATTAAGGAAATTCAGTCACGGGTTTCAAACCCATCAATATACAAATTTGACAATTTGGTCATTGAGGGGCCACTCATTTGAAAAAGAAATCACAAGATGCCAAAGTTTTAAAAGAAAGAATTAATGTACACCACTTAGAAAATTTGACAAATGAGGGACCACCCATTGTAAAAGCAATCACGATATGCCAAAATTTAAAAGAAAGAATGCACACCACTTAGAAATTTAACAAATAAGGGACTACTACCCCTTTAGAAAATTTGGTAAATGAGGGACCTTACATTGAATAAGTTTTCTGATTTAAAAGAAGAATGTTGACGGATGAACAACTAATACATTATTAACATATTTTACATAATAACTCCAACTTAAAAAAATAAATATTTTAATATATTAGTTGAGTGTGATCTTTTAAGTGGAAATAATTAAGACAATGGTCATTACATTAGATATTCTAATGCACTAAAAGTTCAATTTTCAAGGATACTTAAATAATTCAATATTATAGACTCATAATATTGACAATCAGACCGTTCTCAGAAAAGAGGGGGCCTTCCGTATAACTGTGCAATTAACTAACCCCTTTTCTCGATAGAACGTCTAGACATTGTCAATAATGTTAACTGGTTTAATAATATCATATCAAATGATATAAGTTATTGTGTCGTAATATTGATTTAATAATATAAAATATTATGCAGATGTTACTGTAACAATTATTGAATCAATAATATGAGATACTATGTAGTAACTACTGTGACAATTATTGAATAAAATATTTAGTGGCTTCTACTGTAGCAATTATTAATAATTAGAAATATTGTTCAATACCGTGTACTACTATAGAGTACCGCATACTACTGTGGAATAACGCGTATTACTGTACTTTTATCACCGGGTATTTCAACAGTTAACGGTAAAAGTTCTGCCGTCAATTTTAAAATAAGGTTATTTTTGTTGCTTCCTATATCTGACAATTATTTCGTTGTGGGGTCCACCAATGATTGGTTATTTTGATGCCGTCGTACGAATATTCTCCGACATAAATAATATTCTTCGACAAAACAAATATTTTCCGACTATTGTTTACTTTGTATAATTTGCACATATCACCTATAAGTATAACATTTATTAAATCAATATCTTACTATTTAGAATAATATTTAAATAAAATTAAATCTTCTTTACAAAAAATTGGGGTCTTACATCAAGCATAACATTAGATTCTTTTTTTTGCATATATTATAATTAACTATTAATGTATAATATTTTATTTTTTGCTACAAAATATCAAAAGTATCTGCATACTTATCAATAAATACTTATTACGACTTGTTTTAGCTTTTATATAAATAATAATTTTTGAAATTACTTAATAGTTTTATGTATGGCTGTGAATATATTCTACTAGTTTATTTTATCAACTAATGATATAGATTAAATTTTAATTTACAATTTTAAGTTATTTTATAAAGTTATAAAGTGTAATTCACTAAAGAGGCGTGAGGATTGTTTCAAATTTAATAAGAAATTGATAGAGGACAAATATCACCATTTATATAATATACACTTTATTTGTAATAATATATATTATAATGAATAAAAAGATGCATTTTGTAATATATTTAAACTTTGTAACACCGTTCTTACAAAAGCATAAATTAAAAAAGTAATTACATGTCTTTAAATTCAATAGTCCAATAATAATAATAATAATAATAATAATAATAATAATAATAATGATAATGATTATGATGATGATAATAATAATAATCTTATTTTCTTTATGATATATATATGTGTGTATATATATATATATATATTATAAATTAGTATAATATTGAGAAACATATTGTTTTTTAAATATTTATGCATATTCAATGGAATCCATTTGAGTGATTATAGACTTTAAGTTGAATTGAATTTCTACTTATTAATATTAAATTGAATAATAAAAAATATAGAAAGATAACTGAATTTGAATGTATTTTTATATTAGATTAAGATATTTAGAAAGATATTAGAATCCTATGTTATTTCGTATTTTGATATTATATATGATGTTGACTCATAATATTAATATAAAGATAGATGAATTTGGATTTATTTTTCATATTATATTATTAATATATTTGAAAAGATATTAATTAATATTCTGATATTTCCGAATTTTAATATTATGATCATCAATATTATGATAATAACTTTGGACTCTACATAATAAAAAGATAAAAAAAAATAAAAAGTAAGAAGTTTATTAATTTTATGTATGTTTTATTATTATTATTGTTGTTGTTATTATTCATATTAAATATTGTATGTTGTATAAATTTACCTAAATACGTACATCATTGTTTGTATTTATTATTATTAAAATCATTTTGAGTCTGATATTGTTGGTACCGGATGACCCGATATTTGGGTTGAACTTGAGCTCGACGTAGATAGAGCAATAGACTGGCATTAACTGACCTCAGCTTAAGGGCCACAATTCCATAATAGACTGAGCTTGGACAACACTAAACCGGCCCATAATCGGCCCAACCCAATTCTAGCAAAGTATTATTCGCTATAGACGCACAGGTACACAACAAATGGGGGTTTAGGGTTTAAAGGGTTTCCGTTGAATTGCAAAATGGAAGCTAAGAAATTTGATGTGAAGAAGCTCCTTAATGACAAGAGGTTCTGGTTCGCCTCTTTCCTCATCACTTGGGCCGCTGCTCTTCAGGTAGTATTTCTCTCTCTCTCTCTCTCTATATATATATATATATTGCTGATTTGTGTGAATTTTATGTATTGTGGACGCAGGGGCATATGATGTGGTTGAAAAGGCAAGACTCCTTTAAGGAGAAGTTTGGAACCCTGGATCAGACCGATGATGATCATGAGGAAATGGGTGGAAATTAATAGGCAACGAACACCTTCTAAACCATGTGAGATCAATTGTTACTAGTTTTATGCTGTTTGCTTCATCTCTCTTTCTATATTTATATGTTGATACAAAGCAAATGTTTCAGATTTGTGAAATGAATAGAGTGCCTGATCATTCTACTTCTCAATTGAATTTTGATTGGTCTATTATTTATATTATCAATTAAAAAGTAAATAACTAAAGCAAGAAATACTTGTTATGCAATAAAAACCAACACTAAAAAGAGAGACAATCGAAAAGCAAATGAGCAATTATATTGATGCGTAGCTAGTAGGCGAACTAAGTTAACTAATCCATCAATTAAGTTAACCAACGATAGTTGGCTAATAATGTGTAATTTATACATTATTTATTTTAGTTCAAAAAATATATTGAACGATAAAATTTATATACATTAAAACTCAAAATATAATAGCTAACACTATGGAATATAATTAAAACACAAGTATTAAAATTCAAGAATAAAATACTTTGACATTAAAAACTAGTAGAACAAGTTAAGAATGTATAAAATAAAGAATCAACCAAGTCAACACCTGTCACACATTACAAACCATAAATCTAAGCTTTGTAAAAAGTTTTGTCAAGAGTTTATAACTTATCCATCCTAACATAATACTCATGAGGTTGTCTAAGATGCATTTTAGTGTTAATACTTGAATATCTATATTTTATTTAATTGTACCAATCTCCTCTCTTCTGTGCTTTACTACTTGCTGTCATTGCACTTGCAGCCAGTCCTTTGGACTACAGATATAGGGGAGAGGAAGTTACACATAGTTACTAAACCAATTAATCGAATTTGGAGTCCTAAAGATCAAACAGCAATACGTCAGATTCATCATTGGTCGGCAAGAAAACTGGTTTAAGCCCGAATCGCTACCACATCTAAAGAGATGCTATAAGAGAATAAAAGGAATATCCAAATAGACAGGAAATGAAAGCCTTCCCGCTTTTTAACATCAATTAGAGAGAGGAGAAGAATGAGCAGAAGAACAATAATTTTATCAACAGAGATTGGACAACTTGGAATAACAGGCTCAACAACCTCTTTGGAATTTACAAATACAATATCTCTATTAGACGAAGAAGAATTGTTATTGTTAGTGGCCACCAATCTTTCCACACATGAGCTAGAGAATGGATCTCCAAATCCCAAACCTGATCTGTTAAAGATGGCTCTCTGACTTGTAATCAGTGAATCCATTGACGAGGATGATCGATTCCACATTGAGATTATCTCGTTAAACCACAAAGTATATCCAAGTCCACGATTTTACCACGAAGAGTCGTAGAGCCTAGCAAGATTAACTCTACGAACCAGCTTGGTATCAATCGTAGAGCTGGATAATACTCGACGAAACTTCAAAATCGTAAAATAGTATATGAATTAAGAGAGGATCAGTCATGGAAAAAGGCATATTCACCACACAAATCCAAATTAAGAAGATATCCACACACACACACACGAAGCATGTAGTATGTTATAACTGTCTTAAGCATGACCATAAAGCAACATACTGTTATAGGCATATTGCATATCGAGGACTCAAAATCAGGCAAATTTGGGTCCCGAAGGGAACTAACATTGCAAGACCCAAACAAGTATGGGTACCAAAATGAACAGTAATCATGCTTGCAGGTACCAAGTAGATCTGAGCCAACCTAGTATCTCAATAGTGGGTGCTCTAGGCACATGACTGACAACAAGGCTCTCCTATACGAATTCAAAGCTAAAGATGGACCAACAGTCGTATTTAGAGATAATAACTATGGAAAAACAAGAGGCTACGAGTTGATAAGTAATGGAGCCGTGTCATTTAGCAAGGTAGCATATGTTGTTGGATTGAAGCACAACTTGCTAAGCATAAGTCAACTATGTGATAAAGGATGTCAAGTCATCTTCCTCAAAGATCAATGTCAAGTTTAAGACCTGGTAACCAACTCAGTAAAGCTAACGGGATAAGGAGAAGGAAATTTTTATGTGATAAATCTTGTTAAGCTAAATTCTTCAGAGTTAGCATGCTTCTTCGCCAAAGCCTCAGAAGATGTAAGCTGGTTATAGCACAGAAGATTGTCACACTTTAACTTCAAAAGCATGTCAAAGCTTGTGATAAAAGATCTAGTTAGAGGTCTTCTAAAGTTGAGCTTCGACAAAGAAAGACAATACAAAGCTTGTCAGCTAGGGAAACAACCAAGAGTTCATTCAAGAGCAAAACCATCAACTCAAATGAAAGGCCCTTACAACTACTTCATATGGATCTTTTTGGGCCAATTCCAACTGCCAGTCTTAGGGGAAAAAGATACTCACTATTTGTGATAGATGATTTATCTAGGTTTACACGGGTATTCTTATTAAGCTCTAAAGATGAGAATGGCGAAAAGATAAAGGCTATAAGTAGTGATCATGGAAGAGAATTCTATTATTATGAAGTTAATCAGTTCTGTAAAGACAATGACATTCAACATGACTTCTCAGCCCCAAGAACTCTACATCAAAATGGAGTAGCTGAAAGGAAGAAAACCAAACATAAGTTACTTTCGAGCTTTAACGATGTTTTAGCCCAAGTCAAACGAAGGAATCTTTCTTGGATACTCAATGGAAAGCAAAGCCTACAGAGTGTTCAATAAGAACTCCTTAACAATGGAAGTCTCAATCCATGTCACATTTGATGAAGTTAATAAGGGTGACCCAAGAAAAATAGATCAACAAGATGAAATCAAAGAGTTGAACTCACAGGTCGCAGAACAAGAGAACCCTACGATTGTTGAAACTGAGGTCGTAGAGCCAGACTCATCAATCGTAGCACTAGACCAAGGGATCGCAGAGTCCTTAATTCCACACCAGGCAAGGTTACTGGCTAAAGGATATTCATAAGAAGAATGCATTCATTATGATGAGACCTTTGCACCAGTTGCACAATTAGAAGCTATCAGGATGTTCTTAGCTTATGCAATTGGGAGCTGTCGTTAACACTCTAAAATTAATACCTTACTTCTACGCTACTAACATAAGAATTAGTATAGCAATAAACAAAGATCGATCCCACAGAGAGTGATATGTTTTTTATTTATCCTAGTGTTTCTAATAAAGATGGGGGGTTTTGAGTTTGATTAACTAAACTAACAAAAGTAAATTAATAAGAATAATCAATGAATTAAAACTTTAGTTCTTCAGTTCAGTATCGCCTTTTTACAATCATTGGAATACTCAAGTTATACAATATTTATCCTTTAATGATATTAATAACCTTAGATAACCGCAGTCACTAATTATCCGAAATTCTTCTTAAGTTTTAAATCTAATGTTACAATCGTCCCAAGAGACTAACTATCATACAACCCAAAACTATCAGTCTAGATTTAATATAACAACAACATGAAGAATTAGAGAATTAGGTTATTCCAAGCAACAATCACACAATCAAGAATCAAGGATTATTTAACCTGCCTTTTGATAATCATAATAATACTCAAAAACATGTCCACAATTGGGTATTATTAACTGCTACTTATGATCAGATATAATATCGTTTGCTTAATACTATACCTTAATCTAGCAGATGATATTAGTTAATCAATTTAATCTTGCAGAAATCAAATCAATTAAACCAAATAACATTCAACAGTTCAATCAAATTATCAAGAATGAATTTCATATGAGATGAGATAAATAATGAATTCTCAATTAAACCATTAATTATAAATAAGGTTCAACATCCCTTATAACTAAAAATAAAGAACTAAGAATTAATTACGGTGAAGTTGGTGACACCATAATCAGATCCCTTATATCCTTATGTGTAGACCTGATAAAAGCGGTCCAAGCCAACAGACTAACCCAATTCACCCATAAAAAAGTGGGTTTGGGCTTTTATATTTTTAAGCCCAATAAAACCTGGGCCTCTTTTAGCCAAACCCCAAAGTAGCCCAATCCAACCTATTTATTAATAGCTATTTAAAATTAATTTATTTTACTAACTATATCAACTATAACACTACTCTAAAATTAAGTGTCAAATCCAATTCTTTTGGGGATTTAGATGTAAGCAAAGAAAAAAAATTACTTCTAATTTTGTTCTTTTTGACTTCCATTATCACGTACTCTCTGTTTTGTCTCTTACTCGTGTTACTTAAATCAACTGTTTTTAGTATTTTAATTTAGTTTATTTTGTCGAAAGGCTGCCTTCATTTCTTTTTATATGCTTGAATTGAAATTTGCATAATACAATTGCTTTAATTATATATTCATTACTTGTGAACCGAAAAAAATCATTATATTTATCATTAATATCTACTGTTTTAAGTTTTATAATTAAACTATTGGGAACGATGATATCGGGTCATTTAATATTATTTTGTCAAGAAAACAAAATTATTAATAAATTGTGTCTGGATTGTGTACAAGAAAACATATGCAACAAGTTCAAAATAATTAGCAAGTTAGTCAAAATTAGGGGTGAGCAATTCGGTTATAACCGAACCGAATAGCTTATTCGGTTATAACCGAAAATCGAAATCTTCTTAATTTTACTCTCCGAACAACTAATCGAACTTAAAAATAACCTAATAACCGAAAACGGTTAATA